>JAWVWN010002679.1:7407500-7747500 GCA_037367305.1 Phrynocephalus vlangalii
TTTGGGGTGACGCAGGCCACCGGGGGTGGGGGGTGGGGGAGCGGTTGGGTAGTTGCCACATAGGGAGCTGACTTTTCTGGCTTTGTTATTTATTTATTTTTTATTTTTACAACTTATATGCCACCCACTACCCAAAGGTCTCTGGGCGGCTTACAATCAAGGAATTAAAACAGTTAAAAACATCAAACAACGATAAATAATTAAAACAACAATAAAAACCTTATACTAAAACATCACACCAAAATTGCCATCAGAAGACCCACAATCTAAATTGTATCAATTAAAAAACTTCTGGAACAGGAAGGTTTTTACCTGGCGCCGAAATGTTATGGTGCCCCCCCCTTCTCCCGGTGTGCCCAGCTGGCTCTGGGCGATATACGCAAGGAGATATGGGCCACCACTGCCCCACACCATCATGACTTGACCCCCCCCCCCCACTCCTGGCAGGGGGAGCATCTCAGAGAGAATGGGGTGGAGGTTGTTGGCGCAGGCCAATTCCTGGCCAGGAAACAGTCCCACTTTGCCAGGAAGTCCCATCCTGCCTGGCCCGGGGGTCGCTGAAACCCAGCCCTTCTTTCTCCCCCCAGGCAGGGTCTCCTCCCTGAAGTGCCTCCCGCCAGGCGTGTGGGTGTTTGAGCAGGGGGTCTGCCTGTCTGCCGAGCGCTACAGCCACCAGCAGGAAGCAAGGTCGGCTTGCCAACGATACCTGGGCGCCACAGTGAGGAAGATCAGTCCTCCTCTAGGACAGGTGAGGGGCATGGGCCAGGGGTCAGGCATCCCTCCACCACCACCACCACCACCAGCCTTCCTTCCCTTCTTTCCCACGTGTATAGAGTCCAGTCATCAAAACACTGGCCTGCCTGAAGGGCTGTGGCCAGGCTCTCTGGGATATCCCGGATGCTTTGCACTCAGGATCATACCTGTCAAGTTTTGGATTTGAAAATAAGGGAAATTTTTCGACACCCACTGCGAGCCGTCCCACCACCACAAACAACCTCCAGTATCTCTCAAATTTTAAGATAGGTGTACAAACTATCTGAATACTGTATGCAAGTACGCAAAGAAACCTGGTGTGATATACATTCAGCAGGCAGCTGTAACTAAATTCTGCTTTTCTCCTTACAGGGCTTACAATGTTCTTATGCCCACATTCATCATGCTATAATCTTTTATTCTTTCAGTCACAAACATATGTCCACTTCATCTGTTGTTTCTCTGTAATAAAATGTCTTAGTCTCTGAGCATAAACAGAAGTCAAATGAGATCGCATTTGTCTAGGCTAGGGTCTTAGTCAAAGAGGGAACTTCACTCCCCACTCCCTTCTCAGGTTGTTACTTTTGTCACATAGGCAGGCTAAATAATAACCCTTCTCTGGCAAAGGCAGCCAGATATCTGTATTTCTATACCTGTTTTCCAGGGTTTGGGAGCTAATCTTTACAACAACTAAATAATTAGTCTGCCAACTGTGAATGGCCTGCCCGGAAGGTACCAGATTTTTAAAAAATACAGGACTTTTCCAGGAAAATAATAATCCGGGAAGACAGCGGGAAAGAGGGGTAAAAAAAACTACTTTCCCGGGCAATACGGGACACTTGACAGGTATGTTCAGGATGCCAGCTCTCCATGCCAGACCCTCCTTGTTGTCTCTTCTTCCAGGCCTCAGGGTTTTTTGCTGGACCGGAAGGAGGAAACCTCGAGCCCACCAGTTTCCTTTGGGCCTGCCAGCGAGCTGAAGGTGGGTCCTGTCCTCTCCTCCTGCTAAATGTAGGATCCCAGTAGCTATAGAATGGCCTGGGGGAATAGGCAGAGACAGAGCCCAGATTTCACCAGCGGAGCTTGGTTGCTGTTGTTTTTAAAAACACCACCACTGACCGACACCCGAGACCCGTTCAGAGAGCCAGGGTTTTTTGAAGGGCTCAGACTTCAAAAGCCCTGCTTCCACCCCCCACCCCCACCCCCACCCCCGGTCAAAAGGCCCTCTGAGCCTCTCGTAGGTAAAAGGAGAGAAACCGATAAGCCTGGGCAATACCTGGCCCCTCCGAGTGCAGCCAAACCACAGTTCCCATCATCCCCCAATCCTGGCAGTGTTGAGCTAGGGCAGGCATGTCCAAACTTCGACCCTTTGGATGTTTTGGACCTCAACCCCCACAGTCCTTTCTCACGGGCAATCTAAGCTTAGGATTCTGGGAATTGTGGTCCAAAACATCAGGAGGGCCGAAGTTTAGACATGCCTGCATAGGCGCTCCAGATGTTTTGGACCACAACTCCCACAGTCCTTTGCCATTGGCACTCTAAGCTTAGAATTCTGGGAATTGTGGTCCAAAACATCAGGAGGGCCAAAGTTTGGATATGCCTGAGCTAGGGAGAGAGGAACTAAAGCCCCAGAACATCTGGAGAGCTGGGTCAGGGGAAAAGGAAAGCCACGGAAAGAGAAGGGCCGTTGAAACTGTAATGAACATCCTTTCCAGACTGAAGTGTGGCTTGAGCCCCCTGCCTATGAAGCTTCCCCCCACCTTTCCTTTGTGTTTCTCTGCCCAGATGTGGAGCTGCCGTCCTTCCAGGAGAAGTTGCTGGTTTCCCTCCAGGGCCCGACTCCCCACCAGCGCCACCGCTCCTGGCCCGAAGCCCTGGCTGCCTGCTACCTGCAGGAAGAGCGATGCACGGGGCTGCTGTCTCTCAACGGGGCCCATTACACCGTGGAAGGGACAGTGCTGGTGGACAGCCCAGGCTCTGGAGCTGTCCTCTACCTTAAGGCAGGTGAGTGGGCCAGCGCTCTGCCAAGGGGCAGAAGGGCTAGTAATTGAGGGGAGGCTGGCAATTGAGGGGGATTCGGAACTTCAAAATCCGACAACATGTGACTAGGCAGTAGGATTGGATGCCTCCCTCCGTCCCTGGTAGTGGTGAGAGTCAGGGCCGGCGCTAGGTTTTTTTGCACCCTAGGCGGGCGGTGGGGGAGCAGGGCGGGGCAGCAGGGGGGCGGCGGATGGCGGGGGCGGCGACAGGCATGGGGGGTCGGGGGCGATGGGCGTGGGGGGCGGTGGGCAGGGGGCGACGGGTGGCGATGGGCGGGGGGGCGGCGGGCAGGGGGCGACGGGTGGCGGGGGGACGGACGGCGGTGGCCAGTGGCGGGGGCGGGGGCGGGGGAGGCAGCAAGTTGGCCAGCGCCCTCTCTCCATTTTGGCACCCTAGGCAACTGCCTAGTTCGCCTTAATGGACGCGCCGGCCCTGGTGAGAGTGGCAGTGGGGGCAGCAAAAGAGGAAGAAGTCCTCGCATGTTCAGGGGCCACTTGAGTCCCGAGACGTGGCCTCTGTCCCCTCGCCCTTCCTGGCTCCTTTGACGCCCTGCGCTTTGGTGCTTGCAGCGTGCTCGCAGGGCTTCTGCGGAGCCCGGTGCCAGAGGCGCTGCTCCCCGTGCTTGAGCACACGTGTCTACAACCCACTGACGGGCCACTGCGATGGCCCCCTGCGCTGCGCCCGCCGCTTCAGCCCTTCCTGTGCTCACGGTAAGCGGGAGGGTGTGGCTGGAGGGAAGCCGGGCGGCCCCGGGGACCCAGGCGCCAGGCCGGCAGCCCAACCGGCCCTGCTTTTTCCGCGCTCCCACCAGCTTCATCCTGGAGAGCTTCTCAAGGGGGTGGCCAAGCTGGGGCAGGTAGATGCACCCACACCCGGCGCCGGGCCCGTATTCCTCTCTCGGGAAGGAATCAGAGAGGAAGGCTGACACAAGAAGCGCCGTTCCTTCAAAAGGGGATTGGACAGATTCCTGGAGGAAAATGTCCATCATCACAGGTTCCAAACCATGATGGAGACGTGTCATCTCCAGGCTTAAAACCAGGGGTCCTACAAGGGCCAAATGCAGGGGAGTGGGATCAGGAGACAAGAGTTTGAGTCTCATGGTTTCCCAGATGCATCTGGTGGGGCCACTGTGAGATACAGGAAGCTGGACTAGATGGGCCTTTGGCCGGACCCAGCAGGGCTTTTTTTATGTGTCTTGTTTTCCTCGCCAATGTCAGCGCGCCAGACGTTTTCTCTGGTTGCAACCGGCACAGAGAGGCACCGGGGTTGCCTCTTGTACCGGATCCGGACCCATGGCCAGGTGCCGTCTCTCTCTCTCCCCTCCTTCCCCCCGAGGAAAAGCAAAGCAAAAGCAAATTGGTCTGCTTATAGACCACCCCATACCACTTCAAATAGTCTCTGGGTGGTTTACAGTTTAAATTACAGTAATGCAGGCTACACATTGCTCCCGCCTCCCCCAGCAAGCTGGGTACTCATTTTACCGCCTCCCCCAGCAAGCTGGGTACTCATTTTACCTTGGAAGGATGGAAGGCTGAGTGAACCTTGAGCCAGCAACCAGGGATTGAACCCCCAGGTCGTGAGCACAGTTTGACCTACAGGGCAGGCCTTTAGCCACGGCGCCACAAGGAACCAGCTGGCGTGGCAAGGACAGGGAGCCCACGGCTCTGTCCCCGTCTGTGTTTCTTTTCCAGGTTTAGTCCACGCCCGATGCCCGGAGCAGCCCGGCTGGTGGTTCTGGGGCGGGCACTGCTATTACGTCGAGGAGCATACCGCTAAGGACTGGGAAGGGGCCAGGGCTGCTTGCCAGGCCTATGGCAAAGATACGGACCTCCTGAGGATCGGCAGCGCCAAGGAAAAGGCAGGGAAGCGGAGCGTGGGGCTGCAGAGGGGGCTTCTCCAGGCCCAGGGCAGGAGTGGGATGCCTGTTGTGTGAGCCGCCTTCTCGAGGAATAGAACTCAGGGTCCTTCTTCTTTCCTGTACCGCTCACCCTGAGTATCAGGCCTTCCCGTAGATGCCCGATGGCTCTCTGGGGACTGTGCGCCGACCTTGCGAGGAGGGCCAAAGGCAGCTGATGGGAGTCCCGGTGCCAACGAGACCTCCTTCCCCTCCCACCCCTGCAGGGCTGGGTCGCAGCCATGGTGCAGGAAGGCAGCTGGATCGGGCTGAACGACGCCGATCAGGACGGGATCTGGACGTGGGCCGGGGGCCAGGTGGCCAACCTCTCCTCTCCCTGGTGAGTCCTTTGGGGCGGGCCACCTGCCTAAGGCCTTCTCCTAAGACGGGGCTTGTCCCTCACAGGCGCACGCCTGCTCATGCCGCGTGGGTGACTCTTGGCTTCTTTCCTCTTAGGCTGGCCAGTGTACCTCTCCCCGTTGGCGGATGCCTGGAGATTGGGGGCTCGGCGGGGCCGGACGTGGCTGCCTCCCCCTGCTCCCAACGCAAGGCCTGGGTGTGCGAAGGGCCCTGGGGTGAGCGCTTTGGCAGGGGGTGGAGGGGACACCGGTGGGGCTCCATGCAAATACGCCTCTCCTCCTCCTCCTCCTCCTCCTCCTCCTCCTGCCCAAGTCCAGGTTCTGACGCCCTTTGGTTCCCCTGGACGGAGCAGGCGTGGTGAAGGACTGGGGCTGTTCCTGCAGAGACAGAGAGGGGACCAATCATGGTGGCCTGCCTGACTTTACCTTCATTGGGGGCTTTCTCCTCTCTTTCTTAGCCTCCTGGAGCCCCTGCCCAGCTGAGAGAGGATGGCACCACTGGAATGGGAGCTGCTACTTCTGGGACCCCGGATCGGTGGCCAGGTGGCCGGAGGCCGTGAGCGCCTGCCGCAGGTTCCGCGAGACGGAGCTGCTTTCCCTGATGTCACCCCAGGAGAAGGTAGAGCACTCGGGGTCTCTGTCCAGGAGCCCAGGGCATGTGTAGGGGGTGGGGTCTGTGGCCCTTGGGAAGATCCCGTGGTCTCTCCAGCAAATGGCTTACCAATGGGGCGACGGACGAGTAGACTCTGGGCAGCCATACCTCTTTCCCCTGGAGGCACTGGGCTGGTTTAAAATATGGATTAGTTGGTTGGATTTTGATACACTGCCCATCTAGCTACCCAGGCCACATGGGTTTTGCAACAGGACAAAGCAATCATCAACAAAATGCCACGCTGTGCCACGGGCACCTAACCCGTGAAAGCAATGTAACTTAAATTCAAAAGGACAACACAGGCAGATCAGTAACGTTTTAAGTAAATAACTGGACAGATGGAACTACGGAGGAGGCAATTCCTGGGTCACCTCTCTTGGGTGGAGCAAACAGGCCAGAGTCAAGAGGGGCCCGGACGCACCTTCCTGGTTTTCTCTTCCGTTGACGTAACGGTTCCCTGATTCTTCTTGCCAGGATTGGGTCCGCCGGAATTTCGGCGGCTCTTTCTGGACGGGCTTGAACGACCGGAAGGAAGAGTCTGTCTTTCGCTGGACAACGCAGGAGCCCCTCGCCAAGGAGATGTCACTGTGAGTGCCTGGTCGATCTGCAACTCCTCCAGCCCACCCATCTAACCCTGCCCCTGCTATGGTTGGGTGGCTCAGGAGAAGCGGTAGTATCCTCGGCCCCACCTGCAGAGGCTGCCTGAGCCTTCTGGGGGGTGGGGTGATCTTACCCCCCCTGACTGGGGGTCAGGTGGGCTCCAGTTCTTGCCCCTTTGGGGGCGGCTTTCCAGAATTGCTTGGCGGGTCACGATGGCACGACGCAAGCCCTCCTCAGTGGAATAAGCCTATCGGGCAGAATGAGACCCAGAACAGTGACTCTCGCTGGGGTGCGAAGAGCAACCTCCTTCAAAGAGAAGAGCAGGGTGCAGGATCAGACGAGAGCTGGCAACAGCAGACTCTGCACTGAAACAAGAGGCGTCTCTGCATGCCGCACGGGCGGCAGCGTTCTGTCGGAGGCCTAAAGCAAAACCTGGTGGTGTCCACATTGGCGCCCGATTCATGCCCGCATACCGAGTCTTTATCCCGATCAGCTGGTTAGTCGTGTTCGGCCACGGCAGCCTGCAGATCCAGCCGGCCTGCCTTTTACGATCTGCTTAGTAACGGATTATTAGAAAGCCGAATCCCTGACCTGTGCCCAGGCTTCCTGATACACCTAGTTAAAACCCAGCCCTTCCCACCACATGATCGGAGCAACGCCGATGCCACCCAGGAGATCTTGGCCGGGCCAACCTTACCCCAAGGCTCAATGCAGGGGTGGATTTCTCCTGGAGCTTTAAAAAAAAATCTGCAATTTTGATTTGGCAAGGTCAGAGGGGTTGATCTGTGATTCTCTCCCCCTGCCCTTTTGTGGGCAAGGTACCTGCGGGACGACCTGGCAGACGGTGGCCTGAAGGACTGTGTGTGGTTCGATGCAGGCGCCGGACTTCTTCGCGACGCCCCTTGCGAGGAGGAGAGGCCCTTTGTGTG
The DNA here is from genome assembly GCA_037367305.1 of Phrynocephalus vlangalii. Taxonomy (NCBI): domain Eukaryota; kingdom Metazoa; phylum Chordata; class Lepidosauria; order Squamata; family Agamidae; genus Phrynocephalus; species Phrynocephalus vlangalii. Next base: position 7,414,728 of record JAWVWN010002679.1, read on the forward strand.
CAAAAGCAGCGGAGGTGAGAGAACGAGGGCTGGAATCGGGGGCGGAACACGAAACGCCGTCTTAAGCCCGACGCTGTTCGCGATGCCCGCTGCTTCTTGGCGAGGCCCTTGAAATCAGGGCAGAAAATGAGCGGGCGCAAACCCGTGCAATGGGTGCCCCTTAAAAAGGAGGTGTGTTTTGCTCTGTCATTTGTGTCCCCACCTCCCTCCCCTTGTGGTTTTGTGGCTCCCTCAAACCCACACGGAGAATGAGCCTTAGCAAAGGGAGGGCTTCCATCAGCCAGACTGGGCTGTGCTTCAGGAGACGGACACGCTACTCTCGCATCCCTAAGCCATGGTCCAGTGCTGTGGACGGCAGAGTGGTGCTGTGCGCTCTTATTTATTTATTTATTATTTTATTTTATTTTATTTTATTTATCTAGCTTGTATGCCACCCACTACCCAAAGGTCTCTGGGCGGCTCACAATCAAAGTAAACAATTCAGACAATTAAAACATCAAATTGCAATAAAATTAAAACAATAAAAACATTTAAACACAATAAATACGATATATTAAAATACTACACTAAAATCGCCATCAGGACCCACAATAATCCGTTTAAAAAGACTTCTGGAACAGGAATGTTTTTACCTGGCGCCGGAATGTCATCAATGTTGGCGCCAGGCGGGTCTCACTTGGGAGGGCATTCCATAATCTGGGGGCATAATCTTCCGGGCGTGTCAGTCCCTCGCGTGTCCTGCCACCCTTAACCAACCCAAAATCGCTGGGGACTAAGATGTTGGAAGGAGTCACCTTTCCGTACCACTCTGCCCAGCCACGGAAGGCTACCAGGAGTGAAAATAAGGCTTCCTTTACAAAAAGAATCATGTCAAGGGGAGGACGAACCAGCCACGATAGTGTCACAGGGAGTGGCGCTGAGCTCGGCATGTCCCCCTTCTTAGCCACAGACTGGTTTGAGGAGCGGCCTGGCCACGGCGTGGCGGGACTCGAGGAGGCCCCGCAGCTCTTCCCTTCGGCAGAGAGCCTGGAGCAGGCCAAGCGGGAATGCCTTCGGGAGCGCCCCATCTGCCTCGCCGTCCTCCAGACGGGCTCGGGCTTCTACCTGATCAGCTCCCTCGAGGGAATGGCGGCGTCGCAGGCGGATTCCACCCTTTTTGTGCAGACCTGTGAGTTGACTTGGTGAGGGAGGTGCCTGGCTGCTGAGAGCAGTACGAAATGCTCCCGGTGCGGAAACGACGGGCAGGGGAAAAGGAGGTGTCCCATCCCCGCCTGCTTGCAGAGGCATACGGTAATACCTCGGATAACGAATTTAATTCGTTCTCCGAGGCAATTCGTTATCCAAAAAAAATTTGTTATCCGAAACATGGTTTCCCATAGGAATTAATGGGAAACCAATTAATCCATTCCAGAGCCTAGGAAAATGTCACAGACACCTGGTCTTTTGCTCAAAAACTCTTTTTAAAGTGCACTTTAAAGGTACAAATGTGATGCAGCCTGGGATGGCTCTTTTTTACTGATGCATGCTGGAAATTCGTTATCCGAGGCAGTCCACAGGGAAAATTCGTTATCCGAGGCAACCCATAGGAAAATTCGTTATCTGAGGCAGCCCATAGAGAAAATTCGTTATCCAAGGTGGACCTATACCTAAAAATTGCAGTTTGTTATCCGAGGCAGCCCATAGGGAAAATTCGTTATCCGAGGCAGCCCTATACCTGGAAATTGCAATTCGTTATCTGCAAAATTCATTATCAGGGGCATTCGTTATCCGAGGTATTACTGTATTTCCTTCTGCTTTGTTCAGAAAAACCCAGCCTCTCTGAGCTCAAGCCAGGCTCTGTGAGTTAGGCCTCCACTGGTTATTCCTGCCATAGCTCTCCAGAGAGGTGGCTCAGAGGGGGCTCTGTGTGTGTGCGTATGCACGCCTGTGCCTCAGCAGTGCCCCAGCCGCTTGGATCCCCTCGGCTGCGTCCACGGCTGTGTTTCCGTTTCAGTTTGTGCCGAGGGCTTTGCTGGTCCCGACTGCCGCGCGGTCTCGTCCCACCTGCCACGGCCAGCCTGCGACTGCACGGGCCGATTTCAGACCACAGCGGAGAAAGGTGAGGGGGGACAGCCGGCTCCCATCCATACAGACCGCCACGGGCAGCAGAAGGAGCTGCGAGGGTGCAGGGGTCAACAGAGGCAGGCTTACGGGCTGCGCCGGCGGCCTCTGGGGTGGAGAGTGCGGGTCGGGGGGCCAACCCCTGGCAGGCCGTGTGTGTGTGTGTGTGTGTGTGTGTGTGTGTGTGTGTGTGTGTGTGTGTGTGTGTGTGTGTGTGTGTGTGTGTGTGTGTGTGTTAGAGAGAGAGAAAGAGGCAGGGAGAGAGGGAGGGGAGAGAGAGAGAGAGAGAGAGAGAGAGAGCATGTGCGCATGTATACAGTGGTACCTTGTATAAAGGAATTAATTAGTTCCAAATGAAATTATGTTAAGCAAATTTTCCTTTATACAAGTTTCCCATAGGAATACTTGAAAAGAGTGATCCCATTTTATGTTGTACGGATTTGCCCCATAGACGATCATGTTAAGCAAATTTCCCCTATCTCCGGAATTTTTTATGTTGTACAAATTTTAAGTTATACAAACCGTTTGTTATACGAGGGTTCACTGTATTTGTTTATTTATGCATTTGCATACTGCCCACTTTTCAAGAGGAACTCTGGTTGGTTTACACTCATCATAATACAAAATCTAAGCAAGATGAGAATAAATAATCATAGCAAAATCAATAAAAGATCAAACATCGAAGACTAGTCAAAGTTCAGAGAGTCGCCGAGCTCTTGTAACCCTTCCTGCCTGGGAGGACCAGAGCCCCAACCTCACCGCTTGCTTTGAGGGCGGGAGAACGGAAGGGGATGCCGACCCCCCTCCCGAGGCCCCTGACCCCCCTCCCATCTGTCCTATCTTGCCGCGCAGTGTGCGGAGTCCCCGTGCGGACCTGCGTGGACGACTGCAGGCGCAGGACTGCCAGGACGAACTGCTCGCTCTGCCTGCCCGTGTGCACTGGTAAGCAGAGCTGGGGGACCCCCGGCGGGGAGGCTTTGGCTTCCACTCTGAGTAGGGAATAAAAACTCCCTGCCCACAATGCCTCAAGGGCTTTACCCAGCGTGGCATTAATCTGTGGAACTCCCTGCCCCAGGAGGTGGTGATGGCATCTGGCCTGGATGCCTTCCAAAGGGGATTGGACATATTCCTGGAGGGAAAATATCGCAGGTGACAAGCCATGATGGGGATGTGTCATCTCCAGACTTAAAACCGGGGTACTTCCCTCCCTGCTCACTTGGGCCCGTGGGTCATTATGCAGCTACCTGGCTGCTGGAGACTTAAATGATTAGAATCCACCTCCCAATCTTGGGCTGCTATCTATCCCATAGTGTGCTGAGCAATGGGAGGACGCACGTCCACCCCGCTGCGCCCGGCCTCCTAACCCATGGAGCATCCCTTGTGGTTTTTGGACAGCCACGGCTGTACAGCGCTCGCGGGGAAGGCCCCCAACCCTGCTACAGCGCGATCCTCCCTGTATCTGGCATCAAGCCGGGTGCCAGGCTGTGTGTTGTGAGTCTCCCTGTTGGCCACGACACCTAAGTCCCTGTGCTTTTCTCCTCTCCACCCCCCCCCATCTCCCACCCGCCTGCGCCCCAGAATCCAGCCTGAGCGGCCTGGACCCCGAAGAGCTTGCTCTCATCACGATGATCCAGTTCAAAGTCTCCCACGCTCTCAACCTGACGGCTGAGGACGAAAGGGACCGAGGGAAAGCTTCCAGGATCATCTACGACGCCAAATACCCGTGATCTTCTCCGCCCAGGGCAAAGGAGCAATTAAAAAAAGATTTCAGAGAAATGAGGCTTTGTCCCATCTTGTGGGTTGTTGTGGGGGACGGGGAGGAAAAGGGGGGGGGGGAATAGCAAAGTTTGCTGCTTGCGTACCACCCTATATAGCACTTAATGCACGTTCTGGGTGGTTTATGATTTAATTAGGCAGGCTACACATTGCCGAGGGAGAGAGAAAGAGATGGGTACTATTTACTCCCTTGATGAACCCACGGCACCGATCCCTGCCTGGCCACAAAAAGCAAAAATAGGCACAACAGCTGATGGATCTCTCCCGCATGGGTCCCTCCTCTCTGTGGTCCAGCTGTGGGCCTGCCAACTGGTAATCTTGGTGGGTTTCCTTGGGCCTTTATACACGACCCCTAAGCTCCGCAGGAAATGGTTGCAAGGTCCGGACCTTACAAGTGTTTTCCCACCAGCTCCGGACTTTGCAGACAATTAAGTGCGACCCCGCCCACTTAGCACGACAAAACAGCAGTTTTCTTGTACCTGCTTGAGGTGGGTGAAAATCCCCAGGTCCGGATTTAATCTGGTCAGTGCGGGGCTCTCCTGGCTTCTGCTTGTGTGTTTTTTTTTGCCTCCTGCCCCTTTAAGAGAAGAGGTGGGAGGAAAAAAAGCAAGCAGAAGAGAAACGGAAGAGAAACAGAAGAGAAACTGAGCTCCGGGAAGCTCCTCCAGGTGAGCTGCATTTTCCCCCCTCTTTCTCTGGTGGGGAGGAAGGAACAGCAACTAACCCCTAAGATCTTTGGTCCGAATTTAAGGGGCCAGCGGATCTTAGGGGTCGTGTGAAAAGGCCCAAGCTTGTCAGGTTGGAAGGAGCCCAGGGTTAGGATTAAAAAGTGCCCTGCCTGGCTGAGAGTTCTTCCAGTGTCCACATTAAACCATCACCTGTTTACCAACACCGGCCTTTGACATTCACACGTAGACTCCTCCTCAACCTGGAGGACCTGGAGGATCAAGGGCGTTTCTCTTGAGCTTTCCTGGCATTATTTTCTTTTAAAACGGGGACTTGGTCTCGTCTGATCAGAGTGCTCATCACGGCCTCACTTCTGGAACCATGAACCCCAGAAGTTTTACGCGGAAGGGGCATCTTGAGCAAAGTGGTCTCTCTCTCTCTCTCTCTCTCTCTCTCTCTCTCTTGCTCTCTCTCTCTTGCTCTCTCTCTCTCTTTGACCCAGCCTAAACAAAACCTGCTATTGTGCCTCGTGGCACAGTGGTTAAATGCCTGTACTGCAAGTAAAACTGTGCTCACGACCTGGGTTCAATCCCCGGTAGCAGGCTCAAGGTTCACTCAGCCTTCCATCCTTCCGAGGTCGGTAAAATGAGTACCCAGCTTGCTGGGGGGGGGGGCGGCAATGTGTAGCCTGCACTCTGTAATTAAAAAATTGTAAACCACCCAGAGACTACTTGTAGTAGTATGGGGCGGTATATAAGCAGAACACTTTGCTTTTTGCTTTTGTTGTGAGTCTGACAGCCACACACACACACCCCTAGCCAAAGACAGAAGAACCCGGGAAGACAAGCCCCTCTTGAGTTAGCCACCCACGGTGGCCCGGCCTGACGTAGCCAGGTGAACACGAAAACTCGGTAGCCTGGCATGGCCGCCTCTCTCTCTCTTTCTCTCTTTCTCTTTCTCTCTCTTCTCTCTCTGTGTGTGTTTCTGTGTGTCTTGCAAAGCAGGCAGCCGGCCCACAAGGAAGTCGCGGCTTTGCCTCTTGGCAGCCAAGGTTGCCCTGTGAAAATATTTGCAAAGGATAGGACCGAAACTCCACCCAGAAAGTGAACAGACTTCGCTGCAAAGAGGAGCAGCCCAGGCCAGGGACGGGCGGGACGGAGGTGAGCGCCCGACACTTTGCTTACTGGGTGCCCGCAGCCGTGGCGGAGAGAGATGGTTTCAGGACGGGCGGAACGGTAGAGCTGGAAGAGGGTGCCACGGGGAGCCAGGTCCAGGTCCCCCACAAAGCCGGAAGGTTGCCCGACCAGGTGGGCCTTGCGGTTGGCGATCAGGGCCCACCCAGCCGAGGGCGTTTCTCAAGGACACCCTCGGTTGCCCTCATGGCGAGCCGTGCCAGGAACCAGGCCTGTCCTTGCTTCAGGAGGGCACTGCGCCGTTCTCTCTCTACCCTCCTCTGCCTTCTTCTGCTCTGCCCGCTCGCTGCCAGCGCCTGCCCGGAGCTCTGCGCCTGTTCTTCGGGGCGAGTGGACTGCGTGGGGCGCTGGCTGCGCTTCGTGCCGGAGGGCCTGCCGCCCAACGCCACCGACCTCCTGCTGGACTCCAATCGCATCGCCGCCCTCCCGGAGGGTGCCCTGAGGACCCAGGGGGCCCTGCGCCGCCTGAGCCTGAGCGCCAACGCCCTGGTCAGCGTCCACCGGCAGGCGCTGGTGGGCCTCGGCCAGCTGGAAGAACTGGACCTGAGCGGGAACGAGTTGAGCCTTCTGCCGCCGGAGACCTTCCTGCCGGTGCCGAACCTGAGGGTGCTGAACGTGGCCCATAACCGGCTTCTGGGGCTGCGTTTTGTGGGCGCCTTGCCTCAGCTCCAGGTCCTCTCCGCGCAGGGCAACGCCTTGACCTCACTCAAGCCAGATTTCTTCCAGAACCTGCCCTCCTTGCAATGCCTCCGTCTCGAGGGGAACCCCTGGGCCTGTTCCTGCGCCATCCAGACGCTCTTCCAGTGGCTCGCAGAGAACGCGAGTAAAGTCCCAGGTGAGTGCAAGCAAGAGAGGGCTGAAACCCATCGATGGAGGATGAGCTGGGCACGCACAAGCTCTCCAGGACATGCCTCTGGCACCCTCTTGGGGTGGGGTGGGGCTAAGTAAGGCAAGGCTGCTGCCCCAAACTCTGGAGAGCCTGGCCTACCCGTTGGCAACACTGAGACACTCAGGTTGGCTTGGCAGACGCTCCCGTGGGCAACCGGAAGGAAACCTTCCAGCAGCTGTTGCCCCCAACTAGAACCTGTGTTTAGTCTCTCTCTCTCTCTCTCTCTCTCTCTCTCTCTCTGTCTCCGTCTCCATCTCTCTCTCTCTCTCTCTCCCTCTCTCCGTCTGTCTGTCTGTCTGTCCTCTCCTCCTCTCCTCCTCTCCTTCCTAAACCCATACCTAACCTAATAAAAAGAAGCACTATTAGTCCATCACCTCTACCCTTGCTCACTTCTAGAGACATAGTCATCCATAAAGAGGAAGAGGAGACAAATAATCTTTATCCCTCTCTCCTCTTCCCTCTCTCTCTCTTCCTTCTTTCCTTCTTTCTATCCTCCCCCCCCTCTCTCTCTCTCATTTGGGTTCTTCTAGAATAATATGGACCGTTTAGAGCAAAACCACCAGAACTTTAGCAAAGTGGCCTGTGCAAAATGGAGAGGAAGGGGGGGGAGAGAAGAAGCGTCCCGTTCTACCCCTTCCATATTTGGGGGTATTGAAAATTAAGGCTGAAAGTGAGACCAGAGGAGGGTATTACCCATCTCCTGCCGTCTCCTCTGCTTGAGTTCTTTTGCTTTGGGGGGTGGGGTGGGGAGGCCTGATGGTGCCCAAATCAGCTGGGGGGGGACCCATGGGGCCGAACGAAAGGACACACACGTGCCATGCCTCCCCACCTCACCCCATCCCGCAAGCCGCTTTTTAGGACTCGTGGCTGTTCTCCGCTTGCATGTCAAGGCTTGGGTTCAGGGGAAGGCGGTGGAAAGTCTGCAAATGCTGGGGGGGGGGGCTGGCGATCGTGGGTGCAAAGCCCCCCCCCGGGCGAGAAGTGTGGCCATGCAGTTGAGTTTGGAGCAGGCACTCCCCTCCACCGAAGTGGGGTGGACAGGATCCAGGAGGCGGCAGCCTCTGGGGGCAGTGGGGGGGGGCGGCGGCTGGGTATTCTAAGCCGCTGTTGCTGTAGGAAAATTGCCGGGGTAGGGGAAGTCAGCCAAGAAGCTGTGGCACTGGTCTGGGTGCCAGGCGAGCGGGTAGGGTGGCAGGGTCGTCCTGAGACGGCAGTGGTGGTCCCCCTCTGGGCCACCTTCTCCCGCCCCCCCTCCCAACCATAAGCCTGGCTCTGATCTCTCCTTGCTACTTCTTTCCAGAGGTGGACTCCGTCTACTGCAAGCGCCCGGCCGCTCTCGCCCACTACCCCATCGCGACCCTCGGAAACGACTCTTTCGCCCGCTGCCAGGAGCCCTGGCTACACCCCTGGGATTACGCCTTCTTCCTCCTCATCGGCCCCTCAACCTTCCTCGCCAGCATCGGCCTCTGCATCCTGGCCGGCCTGCTGGCCGCGGCCCGGGCCCGGGTGATGGCCACCACCTACGTCCGGCCGGGAGCCCTGGCGAGGCGAGCGGAGCGCCATGCGTTAGGCAGCCGGCGGCGAGTGCCCTAGACAGGGCCAGCCCCGTCGCGTCACCCCCGTCAAACGGCCCTGTGCTGGTCTCAAAGCAGGCCGGTTGGGTGGGTGGGTTAGTGGGTGGGTGGATGGACAGCAAGGCCGTGGGTTTTCCTGGTTTATTGACCACAGAGAGGCAAGGGAAGCCGATGCAGGCAGCAACCAGAGGCAAGCCAGGAATAGAAGGAAATGGCAAAGGAAAAAGTAGCTGTTTCTCTGGCCAGACACTGGGCACGGAACATAAGAACATAAGAGGAGCCATGCTGGATCAGGCCAAAGGCCCATCTAGTCCAGCTTCCTGTATCTCACAGTGGCCCCACCAGGTGCGTCTGGGAGTGCACGAGACTAGATCTCTGTCTCCTGATCCCACTCCCCTGCATCTGGCCCTTGAAGTTCCCCGGTTTGAAGCCAGGAGATGACTCATCTCCATCATGGTTTGTCACCTGGGATGGACTTTTCTTCCAGGAATCTGTCCAATCCCCTTTTGAAGACATCCAGGCCAGATGCCATCCCCACCTCCTGTGGCAGGGAGTTCCACGGACGAACAACGCACTGGGTGAAAAAAAATTATTTTTTCTGTTCTTACTCTCCCAGCCATCAATTTGAGTGGATGTCCCCTACTTCTGGTATTTTGTGAGAGGAGGGAAGCAGTCCGGTTCCGCCTGGGCAGCTGCATCAGTTGACCACGGGTCCCTCTTCTCTCAAACCTTTGCCCCTCGCCCTCCCTCCACCTGCCCTGTCACCGTAGGGAAGGCGCTCCAAGTTGGGAGAACTTTTTTTTCTAAAACCACAGGAACAAACTCCAAAGGAGGCTAGGAAGGAGGAGGTGCAGTGGCCCTGATCTCAAATCCTGTCTCCAACTGTGCCTTTCATCATACTCTCTTGCAGATAGTGGGGTGGGAGGAGGGAAGAGTTTGCAGGCGGCTTCAGAGCAAGGAAAAGGGGGTTACACAGGAAGCCTGGGCATTGCCCCCAATGAATGCCTTTGCAGTTTTAGCCGTGGGGCAGGCGTAGAATCCACAGCACCTACGTTCCTGCTTCGGACAGTGAGCACTGGCTTCTCTGCTGCTCTTTCCCCACCTTGATTTCGGATCATGGACACACGCGCACACACATACACTTCCAGTTGGTTTTATGAAGTTCATTGAAGAATATCCGTTCACAGTTACAAAAACTGACAGGACAACTGTAAATAAATATGGCCGTTATTCAACAACGGATGCCGACGCTTCCCCCCATTAAAAACCAGACGCACGCTATTTACAGAAGAACCCCCGTGTAGCTCTGAAGACAGGTTAAAAGACACCCCCTCCCCGCGCGTACATTTTCTTTAAAAAGCCCTGCCTAAGGCGGGAGACTTGCCTTTGCCTGCTTGGAAGGAAGCCCTGTAGAAATTGGCGGGGCTTCCTTGCAAAGCAGATGTAGACGATCACCCACACCTCCTAAATTCTGCACTCGGATTGGTCAACATGGATAAGGATCCAGCAAAATGACAGGTGGGTACAGCAGGTGGGGGGGGGGAGAAAAGACCATCTGTTTGCTTTTCTCGTTGCTGTGGCATGCATCCAGGAATGCTTAAACCAGGCTGAGAGCGCACGTGGTCCCAGGTTACCATCGGCACGTGGTTGCATCCTGCATCCCCTTGATGGTCTGGAAAGCAAGGATGACACCAGCCTGTCTGTGCTGGGCTGTGGCACGAGAGACTGGCGAGGGCGTCAGCCTTCAGCGATGGAGGGAGCTTGCTGAGACTGGCCCGAGATCCGTTGCCGCCTTGCCAAGAACGACAAGAGGAAGGAAAGGTGACGAACCCAAGGAGTACGCCGGGAGTTTCTGTGGCATCCGGGGAGGGAAGTCACCCAGAATCCGGGTCTTACCCTAGGAAACCTACTAACACCCTAGGAGGAAACTGGTTCGACTCGAGAATCCGGTACGCAGCAGAACACTCTTTTTCTCTCTACGTGGATGACATCCTGCTTGGCAGTGCCAACGGGATTAAGGTGTGCAATGCCCGAGATGAGAAATCCAGGTGACCGATAATCCCTTCCAAGCAGGCAAACACAAGGTTCCAGTCACAGTAGCCAATTTGTCTTGCCCCCCAGAGGCAAAGCAAATGACTTAAGACCTGCCGGCCTGCAAGGCCGGGCTGCGGGCCCTTTAAGGCTCGCTCCAAACCCAGGACGAGCCCTCCCTCTCCACAATGCCACATTTGTCATTGACACCTAGAGAGGGCACTGCTCGCCTGTAGATGCTTCCCTTACCTCTTGCCAGTTGCCAAGCCCGGCACTTCAGGGATGAGGAGGGCTAGCAGCAAAGCCTTGTGTGGTTTTTAAGGAGCAGGGGATGAGGTGCCCGTAGTTGGCTCGGGCACCTCTGCTGCCCACCCTGAACCCACCCGTGTTTCTCTGGCTTTGCCAGGGAAGGGTCCAAGTTGGTACTTGGAGGAGAATCAAGGGTCTCTAGGCAAGGCTAGGGAAGAAGTGGGCGGAAGCTCAGGACAGCCACGTCTGCGAGTCAGAGCCGTCCGTCTCGGGCCGATACTCCACGAAGGGGGGGGGGCACGGCAAGACCATGTGCTGTTCCCAGGGAGAAGGACCCACACTGTCGATCCAGCAGACCAGACCAGAATTATCAGGGAAGTTGGCTTCGTTTGTCTCACATCTAGGACTCGTGGCAATGGTTTCAAACTACAGGAAAAGAGATTCCATTTGAACATTAGGAAGAACTTCATGACAGTTAGAGCTGTTCAGCAGTGGAAGATGCTGCCCCAAAGGAGGGTGGTGGAGTCTCCTTCTTTGGAGGTTTTTAAGCAGAGGCTGGATGGCCATCTGTCGGAAATATTGTGATGGGGTTCCTGCATGGCAGGGGGTTGGACTAGATGGCCCTTGAGGTCTTTTCCATCTCTATGATTCTATGATTCTTAAGAAGCCAGGGTAGGAAAGAGCAGGTGCCCAAGAGGCAGTGGAAGGAGAGGCGCAGGGTGGTAGTGGTGGTGGTGGTGATGTCCTCCAAGTGTTCCTTGCAAACGGACATGAAAGCCGTTCACATGCCTCAGCTGAGGTGCCAACCTTCTTCCACCCAGTCTAATAAACCCGGAGGACAGAACATCCCCACTGGGTGGCCTTAGCACTGTGAAAGGGAGCCGGGAGCAGTGGCATAGCTATGGAGGGGCAAAGGGGGGACATCTGTCCCCAGGCTCAGCATCTGGGGGCACGAAATTGGGTGCCAAACAGTTCCCTGCCCATGAGCCCTGGGAAGGCGTGGAGGGCTCCCTAGCCACCACTGCCACCTTCTACGTGGCCCCTTAGCCCTTGGGGGCACAAGAATTGACTTTGTCCCTGGGTGCTGAAAACCCTAGCTACGCCTCTGGCCGGGAGGTGGCACTACCAGCAGGACAGGGTAGACTTCTCCCACTGGGAAAAAAAGTGATAGGAAGGGAGGTGATGCCCCTGCCTGACAGCCTGGGAAGAAGCCAGATGGATCAACCTTAAGAAGGAGCAGAGCCTGGCGTGGCCAGAGGGAGGAGGACTGGAGACTCCGGATTCAGACTCGGGCTCAGCTGCAATATAAGCCCAGCCCTTACAACCCCGCTTGGCAGGCTGCTGAGTTAGGGGAGTTTGCTCTATGGAACAGCCGAGCCCGGGAACCACCCTCCTGGCTTGCCCGAGAGAACAGCCTTTTCTGCTGACTTGTGAGGCCGGGAGGAGGCAGGGGGTGTGGGTGAGGGTCACTCAAGTCCCTTTCACAAATAATCCCCAAATGGATTGCAAGGGAAGAGCAGGCGCCCCTCCCTCTGGGGGGTGCAGGAGTGGAGAGGAGGAGAGATGCTTGCTGAGCTTTGTACACAGGCAGGATCATCCCAGGCAGAGTCAGAGAGAGGACCGCGCGGGGCGCATCGTCGGAGCGCCAGAGGGCAGCCAAACAGAGATGGACCTATTATGTACAACCACCCAGGACCACTCTGGATGGGTTTTCCCCTTTGCTGTCCTCGGCTGGTGGCGCGGCGAAACGTGGGAGGCAGCGATGCCAGTGAGTTCGGCGCATGCATGGTAGGATGTAGAGAAGTCCACACGAAATCACGTCTGCTTGCAAGGACAGGCGGCTTGCCCCCAGCCCGGTGGACGTGGTGCCAGACAGAACCACCCTCTGTGTCTGTCGGAAGCCTCGAAGGGAAATGTCCGGAGGTCACCAGCTCTTGAGTTGTTGTTTTTTAAAGGATTGGTCTCTTCCGTGACTTGTCCCATTTCTCCCCCTCCAGTCATGCCAGGGTCCCTAAGAAAAGCACAGGGACCCATCGGTGTGTGAAGAAAGAGATGCGGGTTCTAAGGACGGATGGCAAAGACTTTTGGGGGGGGGGCTTGCCTCCAGAAAGGGCCCCTCGGAGTCCCCGTCGGCCTGTCCCTCCTGTGTCCATCAAGGGTGGCCGCTCCGAGAGGTCACACCACTGTGCTGACAGAAGGGTCAGAGAGGTTGAGCTGCCCGGTGATGTCCGTGGGGTGGTACTGCTGCAAGAGACAAGCAGAGACAGAAAGAGACAGAGAGAGAGAGAGAGAGAGAGAGAGAGAGAGAAAGAAAGAAAGAAAGAAAGGAGGAGGTGGCATTAGGCAGGGCAGTGGGGCACTGCCACCAGCTGACTTGATGGAGAGACACACCGGGGACCACTGAGGGATGATGCACTGGCCACAGAGGTCTCAAAGAGGCGGACAAAATCCCGCTGCCCGGAGCTGTGTGTGTGTGTGTGTGTGTGTGTGTGTGTGTGTATCTGCCACTCACCTCTGGCAGGGCAGTTGGAGGAACACGGTACTTTGTGAAGGCAGGCGGCTGCTCCAGGGCGAGCAGGGATCAGCCCAGCCCAGGCCACGGGGCTCTCTTTAGGAGGCCTCTTGTGGGTCAAAACGTGGCCGTCTCTTCCTGTGCCCCCATCGCCTGGCCTTCTCTTGGCGCTCGTGGCACATGCCACACACACACCACCGTGCCCCTGTCCTCGTTCGGGCCAACCGCCCATCCTCGCCCCCCCAAAATTTGGTTTCCGGGTAAGTAAAAGAATCACCCAATTTGTGGTCTCCGTTGAGGATTAATTGGAAAAGGGCGCTCTTCCGGCGGACGTGCCAATGTACGTCCTGCATTCGAGACCGGCCGGGGTTCGAGTCTCTGCTGTCTTTGAGGGAGGAAGGTTCGTGCCAAGCCTTTCAGGGAGGTCACTCTTTCTTAGCTCCCCGGGGTTGCGTCCTGGAACCGAAACCAGAGACGGGCATCGTTCCCGTCTCTGTCTCTGGCGAGGAACTCCGTCGGGGAGTGCCCGTGCGCCTGCCTGTTTTTCTTCACCTCCGCCTTTTGGAACCCAAGTGACTTGTTTCCCTGTTCCAAATTTAAAAACCAAACCAAACCAAAACGGCAGCCTCAAACACCTCCAACTCTGCCCCAGGGCAATGCATTTTTATTTATTTTATTTTTGCAACAACAACACAGAGAGAAAGGCCATCTCGGGACCATTTAGACCTCAGGACCAAAGGTTCCTGTCCCATCAGCTTTTAAAGAGAAGCATCCTCTTCAGGGGCAGGGGGAGAACCCCACCACCCAGGGCACAGCATCGGCGTGGCTTTTTGCCATGTGGCAGAGAGAGAGAGAGAGCGAGGTGCGGCTGGTCCCCGGGGAGGGCGCTGAATTTCACTCGGCTTGCACCTTCCCAAACTCCTCGCCGTGACAGCAGAGAACAGCATCATCTTTCAGAGATTCCCGTTGAGAACAGCACGGGGTGGCCCTCCCCCCGGTACCCCTCAGCACACCACCCCTATGTTGAGATCTCCCGATGGCTACCCGTTCCAAAGACCACTGACAGTCCTGGAGACCTTTTTCCAATCTCCGTCTCTTGAGGGTCTTTATTATTATTATTTTTCCTCCTTTCCCCCTTATATTTATATATTATTATGGGCATCCAAAAAATATGTTCAGGTGTGATTCTTCCCATCCTGCCCGCCTCTGGGAGCCCACCCCATCTCTACATGACCCTGCCGGGGTGGAGGCTGCTGGTGTTCCCCCTTCGTGGTTCGTCCCTGCTTCTGGCGGACCTCTGGACTCCTTGCACGTTAAAAAACAACCCATCATCATCATCATCATCATCATCATCATCATCATCATCATCATCATCATCATCATAACAGGACTTTGGATACAGGACAAAAAAAAAAGCGAAGGAACATTCAGGACAAGAGCCCACCCTGTGCGGAGCAGTTCCTGAAGCCGGGGAAGTCTTTAGGGTTCACGGATTCTGGGCGTGGTGGCATCGCGGGGCCGTCTGTAGGGAGCAGGCGCATCAAAGGGAGGGTCTATTACAGAGGCATCGGCTGCAGTTTCCAGAGTCAAAGCAAAAAAGCATCTACCCCCTCCTCGGCCGTGGTGGCGCCCGCACACGCACCCCTCCCCACGGTACGCCCTCTCGCCCGCCCACCCCCAGAAACCTGGTGTGTCGGAGAAGACCGAGTGACCCACGGGAGGGAGGGGGGGGGATAAATAAATAAATACAAATTAAATTAAATTAAATTAAATTAAATTAAATTAAATTAAATTAAATTAAATTAAATTAAAAGGTTGCTTCCCACCCCGCCACCTCGCCCGCCACCCACCCACCTGCACACATACGAGTCCAGACTGGACAGGAGAGGAAAAACCGACCCCATGGAGACCCTCCGAACGAATGTAGGGCCTTTTAAAGGCATCTACTCTGGAAGGGCAAAAGGCGCCTCTCCCTGTCCCAGGAAGAAAATCCTGTTCTGAGCTGGGTGTTTGTGCCTGGTGTGAGCCGAGCCAAGCCTTTGGGAATTTAGAAGCAGGCCATCAGATGTGTGTGTGTGTGTGTGTGTGTGTGTGTTTCATTCCAGTCTTTACAAAGTGCACCCCCCTCCCCGGGCTTAAAGCTGGGCTTAAAGCTGCTGGTTTGTCCTACAAACCCACTATTTCTCAAAACCAAACCAAACCAACCAAAAAAGCCACCTCCCCCCCCACCTTTCTTCTAAAAAGCCATCAAGAGTCAGTGGACGACACCACACCCTCTGTCCCTCAGCATCTCCTATTGGTTTCTGCCTTCCACACATTTAAGCCCTGGTCCTTTTCCTGCCCAGAACCTTTCCGAAATCAACCCCGCTGGGCTCATCCTGAGGTCTAATGCCGAAGAGGGGAGGGGGGGAGCATTTGGCTTAGGATCCCTCCCATCCCATTCCTTGCAGGCTCCCTCTTTTTATCACCTAAGGGAGCGGGGCATCCCCCGTGCTGCCTTCTGCAGCTTCCGTGAAAGGAGGTTCCCCCCCCCCAAAAAAAAATCCTTCACCTATGGCCTCCCAGGAAAAATCCGGCCACTCAGCCGGCTGGTCAGAGAGGGCTAAAAGCCCCTGTGGCTTCCCCAAACCCATCATCCCCTGCAGCGCTCAGGGAGGACACCCCTTCCCACCTTCCTTCCTGCCTGGCCTGGAGGAAAGTAACTTCCCCAAGGGCTCACCCATGGGCGGGGGGACTTGGGGGGGGGTTGGATTGGTTGGATCTGGACCCCTCCCATAGCCGGAGAACTTCTGTGAGTTGGCCCACCCAGGGAAGAAAAAGTTGGCCCCAACTGAGCTTCCGGTGGAGGGTGGCTCCTTTTCCGTGACTTCTCAAGTGTGTGTGTGTGGGGGGGGGGTATTTTTTGGGGGGGGGTCCTTTACTGGCACCTTTCTCAGAAAGCAAGGAAGTGGGAAGGGGGATCGAGAGCAGCTCCTTGCCTCAGGCGGCAAAGCTTTTGCAATGGTCAGTTTTTGTTGGCCGACGCCAGGCTATGCCTCAAACACAGACCGGGCAGGACTTGACCCTTCGTTCGGCTGCCGCCGGGACGCTAGCAGATGCAGGCAGCTAGCCGTGAAGGACCACCGATGTTTGGGGCCTGTTTGGACTCTGATAAACGCCGTCAGGTTAGAGCCGGGGTGGGCAACGTGAAGCCCCTGCACCACATGCCACCCCAGAGACCTTAAGGGTCCCACCTGGATAGTTGCTGATGCCGCATGCCATCAAGTCACCTCATGGCACTGTAACTGTGCTCACGACCTGGGGGTTCAATCCCAGGGAGCTGGCTCAAGGTTCGCCCAGCCTTCCATCCTTCCGAGGTCGGTCAAATGAGTACCCAGCTTGGCAGGGGAAGGAGGATGTGTAGCCTGCGTAATTACTTGTAAAAGGCCCAGAGAGTGGGAAATATATAATCAGGACACCTTTTGCCCCCTTTTACCTCTAACTCATGGTTACTCTTACAATCTTGAATTAAAAAAAACAACTGTCTGGATCAAGCTCTCAAGACGTTAGAGCAGGCCTGCCCAAAGTCTGGCCCGGGGGCCAAATCCAGCCCGTCAGGCCATTCTGAGTGGCCCGCGGCTGGCTGGCCTGCCCCCTCCCTCCCTCTCCTTCACCCACACATTCCCCTGCGGTGGCCATGGCTCCCTGTGCTTCCTTTGGTCCCCACCTTCCTTCTTTCCTCCCTCCCTTGGTCCCCGCCTTCCTTCCTGCAGGTGGGGTTACAAGGGGTCAGTGGGCGGGGCTTATGGGTCAGTGGGTGGGGCTTGCAGTGGGGTGGCAACCGGTCCCTGACACATTTTCAGCCACCAAATCTTGCCCTCCTTACAAAAAGTTTGGGCACCCCTGCGTTAGAGGGGTTGGTCATGATCCCGGGTAGCCTTAGCCCTGTCTGGCTTCCTTCAAACACCTCTCCTGCCCGATCGGATGTGCAAAGGGACTTTTCAGGGACAGCCCCCCCTCGAAAAAAAATTGGTTTTGGTAGGTTAAAATAATATGGGGGATGGAGATGGCCAGAGAAGGTCCAGAAGTGGACCTGGGAAGAAGTCTTTGGACCTTCTCAAGATGATCCGCCTCTGGTTTCGGACGAACCCAGACTTCTGCAAATCTCTTCCCTAACCAAGTGAGCTGTAGCCTCAGAGTGCGAAGGACCAGCCGGGGAGCTGTTTCGAACCGGCGAAAGCGAGGGAGAGTCAGGGCGGCTTTGGGCTCTCCTTGGTTCTCGTCCGGTGTCTGCGTGCACGTGCGTAGGGCAGTGCTCTTGAGCTGGCGATGTGCACAGCCCCTTCGCCGAACTTTCATTATGGGAGGCCAGCTGGGTGGGTGTGTTGGCCGCCCGCAGCTGCTCTTCCTAAGCCCCGCCTCGGTGGCAACACGGCAAGCGAGTGGCCCCACTTCTTGTACGGGCAAAGCAGAGATGGGAAAACCCACGCAAGTTTCTGCTTCTGCAAAAGCTTTCTGGGAAAACCTGTCGCTGGCCAGGGATGGGGGGAGTGTCACCTTCGGCCTTGGGGGGTGTCTCTACAAGAGCTACCAGAACAGGGGTGCCAGGGAAGAGGGGACCTCCGAATCTGCACACACACACCGGACCTCGTCTCCTTGAGCTGCTCCTGAGTCAAGAAAGTGGGATGGGATTCTGCCGGGCTGTTGGCTTCCTCTTACAAACACGTTTCCGACTGGCTTGTGTTTTAGCCTTTCCATCTCAAACGAAGGGTTGCCTCAGTAAAGCTTAGATCAGCCTCCCCCCCCCCGGTTTGGACTCACGGATGGGCGGTGGTCCTTCTGAGGGGCGGTCCCTCAGATCTGCCAGAAACACCCATTCTTCTGCTCATGGTACACCGTGGTCCCTGCCCTCTCGTCCCCCTTCATGGCACACCCCAGAAGTGGGGCACATGTGCGTACGTCCTTTGCTTAGCACCTTTAGAGACCCAACATGCTTGGGGGGGTGTGGTGGTGGTGGTGGAAATGACCAGAAAAAGAACCGATCCACCAAAACCCTCCCCCAAAAGGAGTGGAAACAAACGAAACCGTTTGGAAGCTCACGGCCTGAGGCAGATTTGTGGGCCGGTCCCTTGGGCGGGGTAGCGCAAAACAGAAATGAGCGGGTTCCTGTATTTCAAACGTCTTCTGTCTACACCGCCGGCCTCGTTGGCGCCCAACCAGGGCTCCTGCAAATTGAGCTTTGGCTCCCACTCACCCCCCTCCTCTTGGCCAAATTGGGCATGCAACCCTTTCCCCACCACCACCATGGGGTGGGAGTGGGGGGACGTTTGAAAGCCAGAAGCTAAGAGCAAGCGAGCGGTTTCCGAGTCGCCTCTCGAAAAGTCCTGTGCCGAAACCGAATCATGCTTTGGGGGGGCCCCGTTGGATGACCCTCCCCTCCTTCAACTATTCAGGTCGGCCTTGGTTTTGGAGTTTGGCCTTGTTTGTGAACCTTCCCAAAACTCTCCCTCAGCCCCCTTGAGGCCTCCCTTCCACTGCTGTTCCCCATTTCCACCCTCCCCCCAAAAAGACCCCACTTCTCGTCCCTTGCCCGCACAGGAAAGACTGGAGGGTTCTTCTGTCTCTTTTTCAGCACAGACGAAAGTCACAGGTGAAGGAGTGCAGGAGACACATGGCCCAGGGGTGAGGTGAGACAGTGCCCAAGTTAGACAGGGGCAGAATTGTAGGTGGGGTGGGGAGGGTGTGGGGGGAGAGGTGGTGAGAGTCAGTGACTTCTGCAAGCATACAATGACAAACAAGAACAGGGACACCCAAAAAACAGGGAGGGCCAGGGGGAAGAAAGGAGTGACTTCCCGGGAGGGGGGGTTGTTTACCAACGGTGGGTAGAGGGGAATTGGAGCCACTTTTCCAAACGGAACAAAAGAAAAGGAAAAAAAATTGTGTCCAATTCGAGGGGGGCGAAAAAAGAAATAAACGAAACGAAACGAAATGAAAAGGAAAACCAAGAATGAGCCACTCACTGCAGTGATCTCCAAACTCCTCACAGGGCGCTAGAAAATCCTCCCGGACCTTGCTGGAGGCCCCCGGCTGGCCGGTTGTGGACTTGTCAAGGGACACGGGAAGGGAGGAAAGACTGACTGACTGACTGACTGAGCGACCGACCGACTCTTGACGGACATGAGGCTATGGTGGGTTACACTGGCAGCTTTGGGGATGGACGTGTGGTAGTTGATGGGATGGTAGAAAAGCAGGAGAGAAAGGAAGAGAGAGAAGGAGAAAGAGAGAAAGAGAGAGAGAGAGAGAGAGAGAGAGAGAGAGAGAGAGAAGGAAGAAGGAAGGAAAGAAGAAGGAAAGAAGGAAGGAAGGAAGGAAGAGGGCATAATTATTTGTCTTCCTCTTACCGTATCTTTAGATGACCTACGTCTCTTGAAGCTGGAGGCCAGGGTAGAAGTGATGGACCTAAAAGTGGCTTTCTTTTTAGGGTCTGGTTCTGCTCTACCACTTTTTCTATCCTAAAATGAATATGTATATAAGTGATTAGATCTCCAGTGGGTGGCTCGGACCTCTACATCTAGATGAACACTGCCCCACGTCATGAATGATCCTTGGCTCGGTCTCTCTTTTTTATATATATATATATATTAATTTATTTTTTCCCCTGCTCCGTCCTTTCTGACATCGCAGCCCCTACAGCGACCACCGAGGAGTCCTTCTTGCGGTCCGTCCCCAAAGCGCACGCGACCCGCCGACCTTGGGATCGGGCGTGCTGTGCCGGACCCCAAGGCATCGCTACAGCTAAAATCGGAGGGACTTTGGAGGTCTGGGGGAAGGGATTGCCCTTGAAAGCCCATGGAGGGCCAGCAGGCAATTGCCCTTGGGAGGACCTGCAGGACCTACAGCTGGCTGTCCCACAAGAGAGCCATGGCCACAGCCTGTGGCCTCTGGGGGGGTGTCCCTGGACGCACCACATCGCTCCCTGCCCCTTCCTGCCAATACGGGGGGAGTCTGGCTACAGAGAGAGGGAGGGAGAGAGGGGTGAGACACTTTCACCTACCACTAAAAAAAAATGCTCGGGGCCTTTTCTGAAGCTGCATCCTACGGCCACAAGAGAGAGAGAGGACTGCATTGAAAGAGAAGGTCATTGTACGTTAAAAAAAAAAAGAGGTAAATCCAAGAATTTCAGTGATGCTTGCTTGGCACAAAAAGCGGGAAACTGATTTTTTTTGGGGGGGGGGGGTTGTTGTTGTTTTTTCAAAGTGGAACCAAAAAAAAAGAAAGAGAGAGAGAGAGAGAGAGAGAGAACAAAAACAAAAACAGGACCAAACCCCAAACAAAAAAAAGACCCAAAAAGGTATTGAAACTAAAAAAAACTCTTGAAAGAGGAAAAAAATTTTAAAAAAAAGAAAGAAAGAGAAGAAGCAAAGCGTTAAAGCTTTGGATGGCGGTCAAATTGGCGGGAACGCAAAGAAACGGAACCGAAATGAAAAATAAAAAAATAAAAAATAAAAAATAAAACAGTCGCCGCTGAGCAGGTGGTAGGGAGTCAAACCTGTTCCTTTTGGGTCGAGTTGAACCTCGCACACACACACACACACACACACACACACACACACACACACACACACACACACACACACACACACACTTTGTGGAATGGTGTGCAGAGCCTGGCCAATTCTTTTGGTGCTTTAAGGTCATCTTTTATTTATTTATTTATTTATTTATTTATTTATTTATACAATTATATGCTGCCCACACACACACACACACACACACCCCTCCCGGAAACCTCTGGGTGAATCGAAAGACCGGAACAGATTTGGCCCTTACCAGCCCATGGTGGGTGGGGGACCGAAAATGTATCCCGCAGATGCACTGAGCATGCATGGGGGAGGGGGGATACATTTTCTCCGCCTCTTCAGATTTCCCTCCGTCACTTTGGCGCGCATGCACAAGAAAAGGAAAAGCGAGCAAGAGAATGGGATGGGGTGACTTGTTTTGTAATATTTATATTTATCTTTATATTTATTATTATTATTATTATTTGCCTTCCCATGGCATTGCCGGAAACAGCCGTGACAGAACTGTGTGATCCCCCTCCCCCGCCCCAGGAAGCAAAAACCAAAGCATCCCCCGTGATAGAGATATAGAAACATATTTGCTCTTTTTAAAAATATATATTAATAGATTATTATTATTATTCTTGAACAAAGAAATGTTTCCACTTGCCTACCTTCTAGCAATGTACTAGTGGCCAGAGGGTTCCTCCTGCGGAAGAGTCTTACATTGTCAAACGGATCTCTCGAGCATCTCTCCCTGTTCCTTTTATCACCCAACCGGGGGAGCATGCTTGGCTAACTGGCCCCCAGAAGCCCTGGACCTCCCCAAGGACACGCCCCGCCCCCCACAGGGCAGTTATTTTATTTTCCTCTCTCTCTAGAAAGTTGGCAAGTGAAAAACGGCAGTGACTAAAGTGCTCACTTTCCCTGCGCTCCCTGCCCGCCCCCCACCCCACGCCCCGGCCCCTCCGGTCGGTCCTGGGACTGCCTGCGTTTGGGATGGGGTGGGTGGTGGTGGTGGTGGTCTTGGCGGTGTGTGTGTTGTGTCGTGACTGTCATGACCGACTCTTCGTGACCCCGTGTCCATGGAGTCTTCTTGGCAGGAACACTAGAGGGGCTTGCCAGTTCCTACTCCAGGCGCCTACAGCACCTGGTCTTCCGTGGTGGTCTCCCATCCAAAGACTAACCAGGGCCGACCCTGCTTAGCTTCTGAGATCAGGCAAGATCGGATGTGCTCAGGGCAGGCACGTCCAAACTTTGGCCCTCCAGATGTTTTGGACCACAACTCCCAGGATTCTATGCTTAGATTACCAATGACAACTGTGGGAGTTGTGGTCCAAAACATCTGGAGGGCCGAAGTTTGGACATGCCTGGCTTAGGGCATCTAGGCAGCTTCTTGGCGGAGTAGGGATGAATTTAAGGAGGGAACATAAGAACCTAAGAAGAGCCCTGCTGGATCAGGCCAATGGCCCATCTAGTCCAGCTTCCTGGATCTCACAGAGGCCCCACCAGATGCATCTGGGAGTGCATGAGATTAGATCTCTGTCTCCTGCTACCACTCCCCTGCAGGTTGCATGTGGCGTTGCTACACGGGGTTATGGTCTGTCTCCCCGGATCGCTCCTTGGCCTTTCTCCTGCCCGTGCCTGGTTCCTTAGCAGCTCCGTGCGGGATCCTTCTCTGCCGTTTCCCTGGCCTGTCCGGGCTTCTGTCCTTTGCACCCATCCTTGGAGGGACCTTGAGCCGTCGGCATCAAAAAGGCCCTTGCTCGGGAATCATTCGTGCTCTTAAGAGGCGCACAAATGGACGGATCCAAATCGGTGTCCGTTTTCAAAGTTCTCACTGAATTGCTTGTCTCGTGGCGCAGTGGTTAAATGCCTGTCCTGCAGGTAAAACTGTGCTCATGACCTGGGGTTCAATCCCAGGTAGTAGGCTCAAGGTTCACTCAGCCTTCCAACCTTCCGAGGTCAGTAAAATGAGTACCCAGCTTGCGCGCGGGGGGGGGGGCAATGTGTAGCCTGCACACTGTAATTAAAATTATAAACCGCCCAGAGACTACTTAAAGTGGTATGGGGCGGTATATAAGCAGAACACTTTGCTTTTTGCTTTGCTTTTATTGTAAGATGCCCGGAATTTGCTGGGACTAGCACGGCTTTGAAATCTAACCTCCCCGCCCGGCTTCGGATTACTGGCGCTTTCACCTCGAAGGAGAGGGTGCTGGGCCTAGGGGTTGCTCAGAGGAAGGAAGTCCTCTGCACGCCTTCAGAGGACCCTCCAACCGGGCCGATGGTTCGAATCCGTCCCATCTCACCACCGAGGCAAGGCCCACGGAACAGAGCTTGCGTGGGGAGTTCGTCCCTCCTGGGATGCGAAAGGGGACTTATCCTGGCATCGAGAAAGGCCAAAGGATGGCCGCAGGGGTGGGAGGTCAGTTCTAGGCGCCTGCCCCCACTTGGAGAGCCTCTTAGTTGTGCCATTGCACGTGCCCAGGAGAGGCTCTCTGTGGGGTGCAAGGGGGTAGCCCCCCATCCTTCCTTGGGGGCTCCTAATTTCCCACTTCCGTCTCCTGGCAATAGGCGACGCCAGGCGCTCCGCACCTGTTTTGGAGTTTGGTTTGGTTTTTTTCCTCTCTAAAAGAGCAGCCGCCTGGGTTGAGATGCAAAGCTCCTGAGACTGGTCGGTGCACCCCTTCCGTTCCCAGCTGGGTTCCCAGCGGCCACCAGGGCTTCCCCCTGGGGGGTCCCTGGGCTGGATTTAGGGACGCCAGGTCGCCCTAAAAGTAGAAGCAGCACAGCGGTAAGGGAGGGCTGCCTGAGTTCTCCTGGGACGGCTGGCTCTCATTCTTCGGAGGAGCAGAAGCTTGCATCGGTGCAAATAAGAAAGGGGCACCCACCCCTTCAGGGAAGTGGCTGGGGTGGGATTGGGGGGGGCGACACAGGAGGGTTTTTCCCTGCCCGGGAAAGCAGCTGGGGAGGGTGTTTGTGGGGCTGGCGTATTGCAGTGGCAAGGGGACCATCACGAACCCTGCCTCGCTGAGTTGCCACGGTTGGTGGCGCTGGTGGAAGGTCTACCCGGAGGGGTGTGGCAGGGTAGGGTTGGGGGGGTCTGTAGAGCGGGCTTCAGGGCATCTCCCCCTCGGCTGTTCCCACATAGCACAGTAGTCACTGGGTTAGGGTGAAGTAATGGGAAAACAAACAAAGAAAAACGAACCAAGAACCGCACCTGTTTTGGAGTTTGGTTTGGTTTTTTTTTCCTCCCCAAAAACGGTCTGTCCTACCTGCAGGTTTTTCCGCCACACATTAACCGCCGCAAACGCCAGTTGCATCTGCTTCCTCCGGGCGTCTTTATGCCTTTTGTATGCTATTTCAATGAATATTAAAAATATCCCAGCCACAATACCTCCAGCCACCAGCATGAAGACACCTGAAAGAAGCGGGAAAGTTAACGCCAGGGAGAGCCGAGGACTGAGAGACAACCCCCCCCAAAGAAAAAAACCAGACTCCTGTATCTCCCCACAGATCTCCCCGGGGTTGGTGCCACACAGACCGAGACAGAAATTTCAAGGGCCACCTGGAATTGCCCTGCCTGACCGGTGGTTCGCAACTTGTAAGTCCCCAGATACTCCTGGACTGCAATTCCCAGAATCCTCTACCACTCACTGGGCTAGAAGGGATTTCTGGGAGTTGCAGTCCAGGAACATCTGGGGAACCACAGCTTGAGAACCACTGATTAGAAACCAAAACTTTTTTTAAAAAAACATTCCACAACTTTGCCCAAATAGCCAGCTTGTTAGGCAGATAGGCAGAACATCTGACGGGGGACGTGCGCACGCACGCACACACACATGGTAGATTCAAGTTAAATCAAATTGAAGATCTGTGTTTTTCAACACACACACACACACACACACACACACACACACACACACACACACGAAGCTGGATTTAAGTGAAATCAAATTGGAGATCTGTGTTTTTCACCACGAATGCAATGCATAGATCAGGGGTGTCCAAACTTTTTTTGGAAGGAGGGCCAAATTTGGCAGCTCAGAATGTGGGGAGGGGGGGAGGGGGCACCCCGACCCTGCCCCCCCACAGCAAGCCCCACCCACTGACCCCAAAACACCATTGACTTCCAGAACAGGGCCAAACAGCCTCCCAAAATCAAAACAAACAAACAAACAAACAAACAAACAAACAAACAAACAAACAAACATATTGTAAAAACCAGAAGGAACTGTCACATATATAAGCAGTTTCTTCTGGTTTTACATTTACACGGGCCAATCCAAATGGCCTGACGGGCCAGATCTGGCCCGCGGGCCGGAGTCTGGACATGGCTGGCATAGATGGTTTCGGGGGTTTCCAGTGGTGTCAATGCATGAATACGGAACCGTCTGTTTTAATTCTTTGGCTGCTGAAAACATTTGGTTGAGAAGATGGCTCTTAAAATAGGCTCCCCCACCCCACCCTGTCAACTTGTTTTCTATGCATGGCATTTTACGACACCTGACACACCCCAATCCTTTCCTACGTTTGCAACCCGAGGCAGCGGGCTGCCCCAAAATGAGGCATCAGGGTGGACTCATGAAGTTTTTAATGGTGCAACTGGAATGGCCAACAGTGCGTTGGCCGTCTTGGGTCCACCGGAAGAGAGAAGTTGGGGCATGAACGATTTAAAAGAAATCAGATAGATCTCCAGAGATGAGCTCTGAGAAAGAGGAAGGGACTGCGGTTGTTTAGGACTGACAAAGCTGTTTGGATGAGCAGCGAAATGTTTCGATCTCATAGAATCATAGAGTTGGAAGAGACCTCAAGGGCCACCCAGTCCAACTTCCTGCCATGCAGGAACCCCATCACAATATTTCCGACAGGTGGCCATCCAGCCTCTGCTTAAAACCCTCCAAAGAAGGAGACGCCACCACCTCTTCGCTTTATGGAATGCTCAAGCTTTTTTTCTTCATAGTCCAGTCTGCACAAACAACAAGATCTCATAAATCATAGAGTTGGAAGAGACCTCAAGGGCCACCCAGTCCAACCTCCTGCCATGCAGGAACCCCGTCACAATATTTCCGACAGGTGGCCCTCCAGCCTCTGCTTAAACACCTCCAAAGAAGGAGACTCCACCACCCTCCTTTGTGGCAGCACATTCCACTGCCAAACAGCTCTAACTGTCATGAAGTTCTTCCTAATGTTCAAATGGAATCTCTTTTCCTGTGGTTTGAAACCATTGCCCCGAGTCCTAGTCTTTGAAGCCATGGAAAACAAACCTGTTCCCTCTTCAATATGACATTTTCTCTCAAGAAAAGAAGTCCAGTGGCCACCACTCGACTTCCAGATTGCTTGGGGTGGCCTTTCCCTGGAAGACGGTTCACAGAGGGGCAGGTGGGCATGAAAGGACGGAGGAGGCTTATGGCCGAAGAAAGTCCTTCCAGAGGGTCAGGGGTGGGAGCGTGTTCAGAAGGACGTGAGGGAGGAAAGAACCCACCTGCCATGTTCTCAAAGGTGAGCGTCGCTGGGGCGTTGCTGCGAGAATCGCACTCCTGGTACCTCACCCATGTCTTGTCTAGCTCTTCCATGAAGCCGTTCTCGTGAAGGCTAGAGAGGAACACAGAGAGGACAGGGGATCGTAGGGTTCCGGGTCCAGGCCCATCAGGACCTCGTGGGGTCTTTTTGTGCGTGTGTGTCAGGGCAGGGTCAGGCGGACCTCATCCGCCATGCCCCTGGTATCCCCACGGAACACGTGTCTCCAGACTTAAGATTTGAGGTGCCGTTCGCCCCTTCTGAGGCCGAAAACGAGGGCGGCTTCATAAAGAGATTCCCTGCTCTTACTAAGGGAATGACTAAGGCCCTCCTGATGTTTTGGACCACAATTCCCAGAATTCTAAGCTTAGATTGCCAATGGCAAAGGACTGTGGGAGTTGCGGTCCAAAACATCTGGAGGGCCAAAATTTGGACATGCCCGAGGGACACCCTCCATGGTGAATGCAGACCCTTTATAGGAACTTTCCTTAGCCTCCCCCTTCCGCCGCCTTTCGCCAACGGTCTGGAGACAGGGGGTCCGTGCCTGCCTTTTCCACCTCCCACCTCACCTCCCGCCCTCCTCTTTCAGAATACCACCCCTCCTCCCACCACCGCATGCAGTTTTATGGTGCTTAGCGCCACGGGCTCTGGGGAGGCGGAAGGGTACAGACTTCAGGATGGCCAGCGAGACGTTCTGCTTCCACGGGCTGTCCTTGCGCATCCCGATGCCAAATCCGGAGCGGAAGAATAGCTCGCCGGTGGTGACCAGGTCGCACTTCTGTGACGCTTCGAACTCCAGCACGGCGGAGTCCCAGATGAAAGCATGAAGCTTGCTGCGGGGTGGGGGGGGAGATAAAAGTTGAGAGCAGTTGTGCAGGCCCTCGTGATCTCGAGGACTGATTACTGCAATGCCCTCTCCGTGGGGTTGCCCTTGACCCTTACCCAGAGATTCCAACGGGTGCAGAATGTGGCGGCCAGACTGGTGGTTGGTGCGTGTAGATATGATCGCATCGCCCCAGTTCTGGCCCGCCTGCATTGGTTGCCCGTGGCCCTTCAAGGTCCTGGTTTTGGTTTACAAAACCCTCCACGGCTTGGGACCGAATCTCTGGAGGTAACTGCCCAAGGTCCCACTAGAAAGGCCAGGCGCTCACTAGAACGCGCCGGTGCCCGCTGGCACTCCATGCCGAGTGGCCCAAGCCCCAAGGGAGGCATTGCGCCTATTAATTAATACCTACGCTCTGCCGCTTCTCCCTTATTATTGCATTGTGTTTTACTGGTGTTTTATTGCTCTTTTAACCTTATTGTTAACCGCCCGGAGTTCTCTCGGAAGACGGGCGGTATAAAAATTAAATAAATAAATAAATAAATAAATAAATAAATAAATAAGAGGGGAGAGGTAGGAACGGTGACTAGAGATGGGCACAAATAAAAAAATGGCATTTCGTTTGTCGTTTGTCGTTTGGGGGGGTCCGTTTCAGTTCGTTTCCATTTTTCACGAATTTTTGCAAAAATATTGTTTTCATTTTCATTCGTTTCATTACCGTTTCGTTACCATTAATTTCAATTTTTTGTTATTTTTTTAGCATTTAAAGCAGTTCAATGTATTGCCGTAACGAAAACGAAATGGACGACAAAATGTCTGGTGTTTCTGTTCATGTCGTTTCATTTTGGAGACAAAATTCGTTTGTCGTTTCGTTGCGTAACGAAATGAAAAAACGAAAACAGAAACGAAAAATTGTTCGTTTCGTGCCCATCTCTAACGGTGACACTGGGTACCACGGGAAACCAGCTTGTGGGTGGGCACACCACCCTTGCTGCTTACTTGTCGCGGACGGCCTGGATGGCTTCCGCAGCGCTCTCGTAGTTATGTTTCTCCATGTGCCGGTACATGGTGCTGAGCTCCACCTGTCTCCGGAAGTAGATGTCCACCGAGCTCTGTTTCACGGTGGCATAAATGAACTTATCGGAAGGGTTTCTCAGCTGGGAAAGGGAAGAAAGACGCAACTTGAAACAGGGGGCCTGAGGAAAGGCTAAAACATTTGGGGCTCTTTAGTCTGGAAAAAAAGGCGCCTGAGGGGGGGAATAGGATTGAGACGTACAAAATAATGCAGGGCATGAGTCAAGCGGACAGAGGGACGCTCTTCTCCCTCTCGCAAAGTACCAGAACGAGGGGACATCCACTCAAATTGAGTGTTGGGAGAGTGAGAACAGACCAAAGAAAATATATTTTTTTTACCCAGCGTGTTGTTAGTCTGTGGAGCTCCCTGCCACAGAAGCTGGTGACGGCATCTGGCCTGGATGCCTTCAAAAGGGGATTGGACAGATTCCTGGAGGAAAAGTCCATCATCCCAGGTAACAAACCATGATGGAGATGTGTCATCTCCAGGCTTAAAACCAGGGTCCTTCAAGGGCCAGATGCAGGGGAGTGGTATCAGGAGACAGAGATCTAGTCTCATGTGCTCCCAGAGGCATCTGGTGGGGCCACTGTGAGATCCAGGAAGCTGGACTAGATGGGCCTTTGGCCTGATCCAGCAGGGCTCTTCTTATGTTCTTATGTTCTAAGTCAGCTGAAGTGTTGGTTGCCGGTGCATCACCTGCCAGCCCTGGCATGCAATGCAGAAACAACAGGTGCATGAAATCCACTGGGTTGTTCTTTTGCACACAGCCTGTTTGTGCCAGAGAGCACGGCACTCCTGGTTCATCGGGAAGGTGGCCCCTGACCCTGCCGAGCACCTTCAGGGTGCCCGAGGCTGCCCTTACCCTGGGGTCGTTGATGCCTGTAATCCGCTCCTCGGGTCTGTCCAACACCAGGAAGGCAGCCAGGTTGGCAGTGTAGGAGGCGACGATGATCATGGCAAACCCGGCCCACACCATGCCAAGGATCCGGGCAGAGAAACTCCGAGGAGCGCCTGGGAAAAGAGCACCGTGGACCGCTGGCATCCCCAAAAAGGCGCCCTGGGACAAGCAGCAGACCCGTGGGTGCCCCTCCCTCTGCCGTCACGATCAGATAAAACGGGGGGCCCCTCAGGAAATCCCTGCTCTTTGTGAGCCTTGTGGCACAGGATGTAAACTGCTGTACTGCAGCTAAAACTGTGCTCACCACCTGGGGGTTCAATCCCAGGGAGCCCGTTCAAGGTTCACCCAGCCTTCCATCCTTCCCGAGGCCAGTAAAATGAGTTCACCCGGGTTGCTGGTGGTGGCAGCAATGTGTAGCCTGCATAATTACTTGTAAACCATCCAGAGAGTGCTTTATGCACTATGGGGTGGCATATAAGCATTATCTTCCTTCCTTCCTTCCTTCCTTCCTTCCTTCCTTCCTTCCTCCCCTTCTTTCTTTCTTTCTTTCTTTCTTTTTCTTCCTTTCTTCCTTCCTTCCTTCCTTCCTCCCATTCTTCCTTCCTTCCTTCCTTCCTTCCTCTCTCTTTCTTCTTTCTTCTTTCTTCTTTTCTTCTCTTCTCTTTCTTCCTTTCTTCCTTCCTTCCTTCCTTCCTCCCATTCTTCCTTCCTTCCTTCCTTCCTTCCTTCCTTCCTTCCTTCCTTCCTTCCTTCCTTCCTTCCTTCCTTCCTTCCCCAGTCCCCCTTTCCATCCATCACCAGCTCCTTCCTTCCTTCCTTCCTTCCTTCCTTCCTTCCTTCCTTCCTTCCTTCCTTCCTTCCTTCCTTCGTTTTTGCTTTTCTTTGCCTTGCTCTGCTCTGCAGGGGCCCTCACACCCAACAGCATTTCCAGGACATGGGGTGCGGGCATCCAGTCTCCCTCCCACCACCTCCCACCGCCTCGACGTCAGCGTTTGTGACTCACCCTCTCCGATGCCGGAGTTCAGCAGGACTCCCCATGAGAACCACATGGCCGACGAGAGCGTCAAGGCGTCTTCTTCCTCTTCCTCGCTGTTCACTTTAAACCGGCCAAACGGACTGCGAGAGACAAATAATAATAATAATAATAATAAATAAAATAAAAAGAATAAGTAAGAAGATAGAAAAAAAAGAAAGAAAAAAGAAGAAGAAGAACTACCCCCCACCCCAGAGTTCCACTGGATTGCTTCGGGTGATGCCCCCACAGGACCCTATGGGTTAACATAAGAACCTAAGAAGATCCCTGCTAGATCAGGCCAAAGGCCCATCTAGTCCAGCTTCCTGGATCTCACAGTGGCCCCACCAAATGCCTCTGGGAGCGCACGGGACTAGATCTCTGTCTCTTGGTGCCACTCCCCTGTATCTGGCCCTTGAAGGACTCTTGTTTTAAGCCTGGAGATGACACCTCTCCATCCTGGTTTGTCACCTTTTCCCTCAGGAATCGGTCCAGTCCCCTTTTGAAGGCATCCAGGCCAGAGGCCATCGCCGCCTCCTGTGGCAGGGAGTTCCACAGACTAACAACATGCTGGGTGAAATAACATTTTCTTTTGTCTTTTCTTGTTCTCCTAGCCCTCAGTTTAAGTGGATGTCCCCTAGTTCTGTTATTTTGTGAGAGGGAGAAGAGCGTCCCTCTGTCCACTCGACTCATGCCCTGCATTATTTTGTACGTCTCAGTCATATCCCCCCCCCTCAGGCGCCTTTTTTCCAGAGGCACTATGTGTTTGGAAAAAATCAAGAGGTGGGTGCCGCAAGGCATCCTGAGCGTACAGCGGTTAACCAAATGAAGATAACATTCTGGGGAAAATCCTGGTGCTCAATACTGGCCATCTTATCAACGGGCGTTCCACTCCAGTCCTGATGAGAAATGAAGGAAGAACATATGCAGACCTCTACCCGGGAGGAGAGGCATGAAAGAAAGCTCCCGGGGGGTGGGGGGAAATTTTCATCCCTGAAGCACTAGACACGAGGTGTAACTTTTTTCGACTTGGTCAAGGCCCCCTCTGGAAAATCCGCGTCCGTTGGAAAGGCGTGGATGCCGGAAAAGAACAGGGCCCCCTGCGTATCTCTTGTCCTTCCTCATAACCCGGAGGAAGGAATAAACGAGCCGCAAGGAAGATGCACAACAGCTAGGTGGGGCAGACGGAGCAGGTGGGATGCCCTTGGGGAAGGGCGCTCCAGAAGGTTATAAACACTGCCCAGAGGATAGTGGGCTGTCCTCTTCCTCCTTTGGAAGAATTATACAACTCCAGATGCTTGAGGAAGACATCTTGAATTCTGAGAGACCTTTCGCATCCTGGCCACCAATTTTTTGAACTGTTGCCGTCTGGCTGGAGATATAGGACTCTTAGGTCAAGGACAAATAGACTAAAGAACCGTTTTTATCCCAGAGTGGTATCCAAGTTAAAGGCGACATCCTAATCAGTTTTTAAGTAGTGTTTTAAATTTTGTAAGCGATTTTAAGAGTTTTTAATATCTTGTATGGTGTTTTATGTGTTTTGTATGGTTCCTTGTTTAGAGTGTGTTGAGGAACAGCACTCTAATTTCGTTGTGCAAATCTTGCATATGCATAATGACTAGAGATGGGCACGACTCAAAAAAATGGTGTTTCGTTTGTCGTTTAGGGGGTCCGTTTCGGTTCGTTTTCATTTTTTGTGAATTTTTTGCAAAAAAATTAGCTTTCGTTTCATTACATAACGAAAAAACGAAAACGAAAATGAAAAATTGCTGTTTCGTTAGCATTCATTACAGTTCAATGTATTTGCTGCAACGAAAACGAAATGCACGACAAAATTTCTGTTGTTTCGTTTCGTTTCATTTCATTTTGGAGACAAAATTCGTTTTTCGTTTTGTTACGTAACGAAACGAAAAAACGAAAACGAAAACGAAAAATTGCTCGTTTCGTGCCCATCTCTAATAATGACAATAAAAACTCTATTCTATTCTCTATTCTATTCTATTCTGTGACAGGCATTTCACCCACACCCCAGCCGTCCTACCGCCATGCTCCCCTCCCCTCGAGATCATCACGGCGCGTTACCTGAAGCGGTCCAGGAGGTATAACATCACCGCCACCACGTGCACCGAGAGTCCCACCAGCAGCCAAAGGGTGCTCTGGAAGGGCTGCATGAACGAATCCAAGGTGCTGCGTGGAATTTCCTGTAACAGAGCGGAAGCAGAGCCAAAGCGGGTGGGTCACCGGCGGAGGAAAGCCGGGTATCCAAGCCGGTACCTTTCGAAGAGTGTGCACAGAATTCCACTCGCGACGGCAGACAAGAAAGCGGAAGGCGATCTAATCTTCCTGGGGGAGGAAGGGTCAGGTCAAAGGTCCCAACATCTATCTGGGATGCGGTTTCCTCTCGGGCTCCATGCGGCCGGGGAGGGAAGGGAAAATTTCTCCCCATGCTGCTGGAACTTCCCACCCAGCAAATAGCCTGCCAAGATTCATAAAATCATAGAATCATAGAGTTGGAAGAGACCTCAAGGGCCATCTAGTCCACCCCCCTGCCATGCAGGAACCCCATCACAATATTTCCGACAGATGGCCATCCAGCCTCTGCTTAAAAACCTCCAAAGAAGGAGACTCCACCACCCTCCTTTGGGGCAGCATCTTATTCCACTGCCGAACAGCTCTAACCGTCATGAAGTTCTTCCTCATGTTCAAATGGAATCTCTTTTCCTGTAGTTTGAAACCACTGCCCCGAGTCCTAGTCTCTGAAGCCATGGAAAACAAACCTGTTCCCTCTTCAGTGACAAGGATCAGCTGGAACTGGAGTTTAGAGCCTCCCTCCACACCTCCAGAAGGGAAGGTGGTTGGTCCTTCGAAAGGGCCAAGCTTCCCCCCTCAAGGCCGCATCGTTGACGACCTCTCGGCCCTTCCAGCGGACGGCTCCATTCCCTTCTTGGCTCTCACCCTACGCTCTACCCATACTGCCTGGCAGCCCGTTCATGAAGGGCACGGGGGACGGGAGGGGCTGGCAGGTTACCTTTTTGACGAGGATGGTGAGCCCCTGGTACTTAAACGGCTTGGAGAACTCGATGTACTGCGCCCGCTCATTGTTGATGGTCAGCGGCGCCACGATCATGTCCGCCTGGCCGCTCAGAAGCTCCCCCATCATCCCGTTCCATTCCTTCTTGTTGCTGTTGTTCACCTGCAGGGATGGGTACGAAATGGGGAAACCGTGCTTCGTTTCGTTCAGTTTTCCCCCTGCGTTTCATTTCATTTTGCTTTTAAATGAAATTTTGTTTTAAAAATTTGTAACGAAATGAAAGAGCAACGAAACGATTTGTTGCTCTATAAAACGGTCCTAGAGGCACCAAGTTATTATATAGAGCCATTATATTGAGCAAGAAAACCATTCATTTTAAAATAAAACAACAACAACGGTGTTTCGTTTGGTAACGAAACGCTGCCTGTCGTTTCATTTCATTGCAAAATGATTCGTAAGTGTACAAAATGACAAAACAGCGCTTCTTTTTTTGTAAAGTGCCCATCCCTTTTCACCTGCACCAAGAGTCAACCAGGGCAGAGGATAAGGGACCAATTCTGGTTGCCACCCTCATCACCGAGGTCTAGAGAATGCCCTCCTTCTCATCCTTGTTGGACTCGGAACATCTATTTGTTCTGCTGTTCAACTGGTAGCCTCCCGGGACCTCCTTCCCTTCCCCTGATGTCTAGGGATCACCTTGTGGCCAGGTTGGGCTACAGGCCAAGATCCTGCATTGCAGGTAGAAGCTGTCCTTCTAAGACTTGTGCGTGTTGCGTTGTTTATAGTCGTGACCAACTCTTTGTGACCCCATGTCCATGGAGTTTTCTTGGCAGGAGTACTGGAGTGGTTTGCCAGTTCCTACTCCAGGCGCCTACAGCACCTGGTATTCCCTGGTGGTCTCCCATCCAAGTACTAACCAGGGCCGACCCTGCTTAGCTTCCGAAATCAGGTGAGATCGTATGTGTTTAGGGCATCTAGGCTGCTTTCTAAGACTTGACCTCAGCCCCAATGGCCCCTTAATGTGCCTTTCGCTCATTTCAGTTATCGGCAGTGAAACTAGGCAATGTTATTTCACGCCAAGGGCAGAGAAGACAACGGCCACTCCGGTTGGCCAGCTAGAGGGTGCGTTTTGTGGAACTCCCTGCCACAGGAGGTGGCGATGGCATCTGTCCTGGATGCCTTCAAAAGAGGATGGGACAGATTCCTGGAGGGAAAAGCCCATCCCAGCTGACAAACCATGATGGAGATGTGTCATCTCCAGGCTTAAAACCAGGGTCCTTCAAGGACCAGATGCAGGGGAGTGGTATCAGGAGACAGATATCTAGTCTTGTGCGCTCCCAGATGCATCTGGTCAGGCCACTGTGAGATACAGGAAGCTGGACCAGATGGGCCTTTGTCCTGATCCAGCAGGGATCTTCTTAGGTTCTTAGGTTCTCACACTTACCCGCTCTTGGGTGCCAAATTTACCATCAGCCACGAGATGGACTTCGTAGGTGAAATTCATCGTCTTCGCGAGCTTGATCAGCAGGTCGATGCAGAAGCCGTAACAACACAGCATCACGCTGGGGCGGCCTGCGTGGCAAGGAGCGAGGGGGGGGGGGAGAGCGAGTCAACGGAGGGGGCTGGTAGAGCTTCAGGGGACATCTCTCGGACCCTCGGATCTGGAATCAGGCTCAGAATCGACTAGGTGTAAACCAAAGAGGGGGCCTTGCTCTTAGGGTCACCTTGGTGGTTTTACCTTTCGCTCTGCTGTGAGCCTCGTGGCGCAGTGGTTAAATGCCTGTACTGCAGGTAAAACTGTGCTCACAACCTGGGTTCAATCCCTGGTAGCAGGCTCAAGGTTCACTCAGCCTTCCATCCTTCCAAGGTTGGTAAAATGAGTATGCCTCATGGTGCTGTGGTTAAACGCCTGCCCTGCAGCTAAAACTGTGCTCACGACCTGGGGTTCATTCCCTGGTAGCTGGCTCAAGGTTCACTCAGCCTTCCATCCTTCCGAGGTCGGTAAAATGAGTACCCAGCTTGCTAGGGGGGGGCAATGTGTAGCCTGCACACTGTAATTAAAATTGTAAACCGCCCAGAGACTACTTGTAGTGGTATGGGGCGGTATGTAAGCAGAACACTTTGCTTTTGCTTTTTGCTTTGAACGCCCATGCTTCTGTCTGATATAGCGCTGAGTTGCAGCGCAACATTTTTATTTGTTTTCATTGGCCTGTTTGGCTTCGGTTGGCCGAGGATCACGGGGCCCTGGCCTCGAACAAGAATGTGCCGTGGCTCAGAAGCTCAGAAGCAGCATGGTGCCGCGGGCTTTGATGCCTAGCCTCACGCCTCCTCCTCCACCCGCCCTGCCCTTGGCAGCGAGGCAGTGGACGTGCCCGCCGCTGCGGAGGGCGCAGTGCCGTCAACCCAGTGAACCTTCCCCTTCTTTCTAAGCATCTAATCTCCTCCCAGGTTGGTTTCGCCTTGAAAAAGAGAAATCATATGACACCACCTGGGTTTCCGCCACCAAAGGCTCGGTGGCGACGGAAAAATGGGGATTTCCCACCGGTGGCAGCACCGCCGGGTTAGAATACACACCTTGCCTGCCCTTACATGCCCAGAAATGCACCAGTGCAGGGCCCTTTTTATATATCTCCACCGGTCCTTTTCTTTTGTCGCCCTGGCAAACACTCTATCCCACAGAACAAAGAGGACTCGGCAGTTTCCTGGGTGCGATGTTTGGCGTTCACATGAGAGCCGCTTCCAGTGGGGCTGGCTTGGCGTGACCCACGCCCGCCTGAGTCAGGGGCTTGGTATCCGGGCAGACAAAGGCGCTTCTAGGCGACAGAGCCTCTCCTTGGACCAGGCACCCCTACCCTTAATAAATATCTCCTTTTACCACCCCGGATGTCCAGATAGTCACTGACGGAACGCAACTCCCACAGTCTTAATCTAATCTAATCTAATCTAATCTAATCTAATCTAATCTAATCTAATCTAATCTAATCTAATCTAATCTACTCTACTCTACTCTAATCTAATCTAATCTAATCTAAGGGCCTTTTCACACGACCCCTAAGATCCGCTGGCCCCTTAAATTCGGACCAAAGATCTTAAGGGGTTCGTTGCTCTTCCTTCCTCCCCACCAGAGAAAGAGGGGGAAAAATGCAGGTCACCTGGAGGAGCTTCCCGGAGCTCTGTTTCTCTTCCGTTTCTCTTCCGTTTCTCTTCTGCTTGCTTTTTTTCCTCCCACCTCTTCTCTTAAAGGGGCGGGAGGCAAAAAAAAAAAAAAAACACAAGCAGAAGCCAGGAGAGCCCCGCACTGACCAGATTAAATCCGGACCTGGGGATTTTCACCCACCTCAAGCAGGTACAAGAAAACTGCTGTTTTGTCGTGCTAAGTGGGCGGGGTCGCACTTAATTGTCTGCAAAGTCCGGAGCTGGTGGGAAAACACTTGTAAGGTCCGGACCTTGCAGCCATTTCCTGCGGAGCTTAGGGGTCGTGTATAAAGGCCCTAAACTAAACTAAACTAAACTAAACTAAGCTAAAATAAGCTAAGCTAAAATAAGCTAAGCTAAACTAAGAATTCTGGGAGTTGTGGTCCAAAACATCAGGAGGGACAAAGTTTGGACATGGAGAGAGAAGGGCAGGCGATTGCTTCTCTTTCTGTGTCCAGCCGTCAGGAAGCGTCTGTCTGTCTCTGGCTTAACCTCTCATGCCGGTGGCACCTAGCTTCCCTTTCCACCTGGGGTTTGAGTGCAACCTTCCGACAGTCAGATCCTGCATCCCA
This sequence comes from Phrynocephalus vlangalii, assembly GCA_037367305.1. NCBI lineage: Eukaryota > Metazoa > Chordata > Lepidosauria > Squamata > Agamidae > Phrynocephalus > Phrynocephalus vlangalii. The sequence goes on from JAWVWN010002679.1 coordinate 7,451,382, forward strand.
AGTAGCCAAGAGGGAACGGCTGCTTACAAGGCAGGGAGGAGAGCATCCCTGCTTTGCCCTTGAGTTACCTGGCATGGTCTCGTTGGGTCCAGTGCAAAGGACCTGCTGCACCAGCCCCCCGGTGCTGTTGAGGAGGGGCTTGCATTTCCCGTCGGCCAGAGTCTGCTTCACATAGACAAACGGCTCTTGGTGAATCGTAACGATCTGCAGGAACAGGAAACAGGGATTGTGCTTGCCCGGGGTGGATCGGGACTGAGCTGCTACCAGGCACCTTGGGCCAAATCTTGAGATGCCAGGGACCCCATCGGTGGTGAGAAGGGCAAGTGGGTGGGTGGGTCGGAAGGTGGTGGCTGCCGACGCTTTGGGAGGATGATGGGTGAAGGACAGTAATTAGGCTGACACCCCTGGTTTCCCTCTGGGTGGAGTCGCTCCCTGCTTCCCTACTGTTCTCTAGGTCTTACAATCAGGCCTGTCCAAACTTCGGCCCTCCTGATGTTTTGGACCACAACTCCCAGAATTCCAAGCCTGTATTTCCAATGGCAAAGGACTGTGGGAGTGGTGGTCCAAAACATCTGGAGGGCCGAAGTTTGGACATGCGTGTCTTACATAGTTGGGTTGGCTGCAGCTTGTTTTTTATCCGTGTTCCGCGATTCAGACAGAAGTGTAACTTATTAACTCCCGTCAGTTAATCCAAGGATTTAAATGCACACGCCGGTGGCACGGGCAAATATGCCAATGCCAAGAACGAAAACCAAAGACGTCAATTTTTTTTTTGTTCATCTGCTCTGCTGAAGAGGGCCGTCTCCCCTCCTATGCATGCAAGGAAGGAAGGAAGGACCGCTTTGCTGAGAGGTGACTTTGACCCCCCCCCCCCAATTAGGCATCCTTAGAAAAACATGCTTTCTATTCATGAAACTCTCCCCCCCCGCCCCAACCCCCCCACACCCATTCTGATTAAATAGCTAGGTCAACTGGACAGTCTTGAGTTGAAGATGGGCAACCTTCAGCAGCTGTTGTGTTGGGTTTTAGATGCAGAGCGGGCGAGGTCGGTCACAGACGTCACATGCCCTGGCCAATAGACACCCGCCGTCTCAAATTATTTGGGCTGGGCCAGGCTAAGAACCCTCTGAATCATTTTTCTGGAGGTCCATCAGGTTCAGAAAACTGGAGGGATAACTATTATGTGGGGAAGGCTGCCTCTATCACTCAAAACCTGCCTTTGGACCTCTCCCATCCCACTGTTCCTTTTGGCTTCAGTGGGTCATGGTCTGGAAGGGGGCTATGGGTCTAGAATGGGTGCTATGGGCTTCTCTGGGTTTGATTCCCCCTTAGGACACATAGAGCTCAAACAGCAAACTTGAGTCGTATCCAACTGCGGCTGCTCCATGTCCTACCTTGAGTTTCGTGGACATTTCGTAGCCTTGTGGGGTCTCCGTTTCCCCTCCGGGCCAGATGATTTTGCGGTCGTTGGGCAGGAACTGTATCGGGGCAGAGAGGGGTGTTGAGAAACCTGTCGGGCTGGTCCTCGGGCCACCCAACACTCGCCCCCCGAGCCCTTCCTTGGCCTATGCCCGGACTTATCATACGTACGTGGCTTCCATTATAGACGCCGACTTGCACCAGCTTGTTGTTCTGCAGATTCATGACGCTGTAGTTGGCGTATTTCCGGTCTCCGTCCTCATTGAATTCCACCCGGCCGGTCACCCCTTCGGCATACTTGGTCTGCATCAGCACCCTGGGAAGAAGGACACCTGGCTCATTCTGTACCCACTGCACTCAGCCGGCACATGGTCAGTCCACATGGGAAAAAGCGTGGCTTTGTTTATTCCTTCGTTCCTTCCTTCTATTCATCGTCAGCCCCTTCCTTCCTTCCTTCCTTCCTTCCCTCCTGCCTTCCTTTCTCTCTCTCTTCCTTCCTTTGTCTCTTTCTCTCCCTTCCTTCCTTCCATCATCATATCCATCCATCCATCCATCCTTCCTTCCTTCCTTCCTTCCTTCTATCATCAGATCCATCCATCCATCCATCCATCCATCCATCCATCCATCAGTTCCTTCCTTCCTTCCTTCCTTCCTTCCTTCCTTCCTTCCTTCCTTCCTTCCTTCCTTCCTTCCTTCCTTTGTCTGTCTCTCTCTCTCCCTCCCTCCCTCCCTCCCTTTCTCTTTCCATTCCTTCCTTCCTTCCTTCCTTCCTTCCTTCCTTCCTTCCTTCCTTCCTTCCTTCCTTCCTCTCTCTCTCCCTCCCTTCCTTTCTCTCTCCATTCCTTCCTTCCTTCCTTCTCCTATTCTGATCCCGATGTCTTCTGCCCCCTTTTTGACGTACACTCCCCTGCCTCCCTTGGCCACGCGAAACCCAAAGGCCCGGGAGGGAGCCGTTACCTTTTGAAGAGGGGCCCGGTCTTCCAGATGTTGGTGTTCCCGACACAGCCCCTGGGGGGGTCGGTGATGTTTTCTTTCTCAAACAAGTCGTGCACGGCTTGAGCCACCACAGCCACGGCATCTCGGATGTGGGCAGATTCATTCTTCCCGTTCATGAGTTGCAAACCAATCAGTCCTGGAACAAGGAGCAGAGGGCATCTCGGTAAGCTTAGAAGAGGCGTGACGTCAGCCCAGCATGGAACTGCGGGTAGCCATCTCCCCTCCCTTCCCCATAGCAATGCTAGAACCCAGAGGGGTGACTGAGCACAGCTGGAGAGCAATAAATCCAGCAGGGAAGAGGCAGGCGTGGGCCTCTCAAGAGAGCGCATCCATGGGCGCTTTTACACGACCCCTAAAATCCGAGGCATAGGGCTCCCAGATGCGGAGCTTAAAATTGTTTTCCCACCAGCTGCGGACTTTAAACAAAATTAAGTACGACCACGACCACCTAAGCGCGTCCCAGCGCATTTTCCAAGTACCTGGTCTCCGAAGGAGAAAATTTTCTGATGTGGATTGCAAAGCAGTGAGTGCCGGGCTCTCCCTGCCTTCTGTTTGTTTGGGGTTTTTTTGCCTCCCCCCCCTGCCCCTTTAAGAGACTGGAATGCTCCCCAGGGCAGCTCCCAACAGCAGAGCGGAGGTGAGCCTGCATTCTTTTCTCCCTTTTTTTCTCCCTCCCCTCACTGCAGACAGGAGCAATGGTGTGCGGAGGGGTGGGAACACAGCAAGAGGAGCAAACCCCCAAGGTCTCCGGTCCGAATTTAAGTTGCCAGCAGATCTTATGGGTCGTGTGAAAGTGCCCTATGTTGCTGATTGACAGCTTCGGTGCTTTAAAAGGGGGATCGGCTCAATTCATGCGGCAGGCACCATCAGTGCCTACAGGGGACCAGGGTGGCTTTAAGTCATCTCCAGGATTACACGCATCTTGTTTGCTTCTCTGTTTACATTGTAGAGGAAGGAGACAGTTATTGGCCCGCCCTGCTGATGGACTTTGCAGAACAGAAGTGTCATGCACCTTCTTGTGTTTTGTAATGGCCATACGGCTCCCCCTGTTCACTTCACACTCCTTTTTTAAGTTCCTAACGGGCACATGTTCTGCAGCTGGATGAAGCCACCAGGGGTTTGTCCCCAGAATGGTCTTGGAGGTAAATAGCCCTGAAACAAGGAGCAGTCCCCCATTGCGGGACTCTTCCATTATCCATCAGCTCTTCTTTCTTAAACTGTTTTATTCTTCATCAGCCCAAGAAACATGCCCTCGCCACATCTACAGGGCGTGAACTCCGCTCACCAACAGCACCGGGTGGCACTCAGGCCAAGCAGGGTGCTCATCTGCTGTTCTTTTGGGACATTAAGGCCAGGTGGTGGTCGGGGTGGCACTGCTGCGTGGAAGCACAAAGCGGCTTTGATTCCATCTCCCCAGGACGAGGGCTGTGGGGCACCCCATAGGGTCCTAGCCACCAGCAAGGGGTTGTTTGCGAGAGTTTGTGCACCTCGGGGCTATCCCGACGGAAGAAAGAGGGCGAGGGAGAAGGAAGGAAGAAGGCAATTGGTACCTTCCGGGGCATTGCGCAGGGCGTTGCCTGAAATCTCCCGTTCTCCCACCAGCCACACATAGCCGGGGCCCGTCATGTTCTCTTTGGCCGCTGCCGTGTACACGGTCGTCGCATCATCCTCGCTGGAAAAGAGCAAAATGGAGGTTGGTGCCCCCTGCCCCTCTCTGTCCTCAGTGGCATAGCTATGGAGAGGCAAGGGAGGACATCTGTCCCTGGGCAAAGCATCTGGGGGCACCAAACTGAGTGCCGAACAGCTCCCCGCCCATGAACCATGGGAAGGTGTGTTGTGGGTGACCTGCCAGGGCTGGAGTGGAGGACTCCCCGGCCACCGCTGCCACCTTCTACGTGGCACCTTAGCCCCTCCCTGCCCCTTTGGGGGGGGGGCACAAAAACTGACATTGTCCTTGGGCACTGAAAACCCTAGCTACGCCTCTGTCTGTCCTTATCCCCAGGCCTCCTTTCGTCGCTGAGCAATGCCCGCGTGCTCAGTGTGGAAGGCAGGGGGGGAACCACCTGAGGAGCAATTGTGCCCAAACTGCTGCAGATGTGGCGCTCTTTCAGGAGGGGGGGGAGAAGGATTATGAGGAGGGATGAAGTGGCTTTTGCAGGCACATGGTTGGGGAGGGGAGACCAGTGCTGTGTGTGTATGATGTACGGACACTGGAGCTGCAAAGGCCACCCACGGGTGTTTTGTGTGTGAAGCTAAGAAGGGAAAGAAAGGCTTACGGAGGTCACGGTGGACGCCACGGTGGGCCGGGGGCATCACAGCTACGCTAGGGATGTGGCCAAGTTGTGATGCTTGCAGATGTCTATTGCTCCCATGGACCCTGTGCAGGTCACAGGCTCTGAGCAGCTGTGGGAGTCCTACATGAGTGCATTAGGACATGGCATCTGTGGTGGGGGTGAAGGCATTTTAAATCTCCCCTCCCACAACTGTGGGGGTGGGACTCTTTCTTAGATATCACCTTTCCGCTGCGTGCTTTAAGGCAATAAAAAACTAAAAGGTCCCCCGTCACATGCATGCTAGTTGTGTCCAACTCTAAGGGTCTCTGTTAGTGTTGCGCTTAGGAGCGGTACAAAAAAAAGTTGCTTCACGTCCGTTGCGCAACTACTGAAATTTGTCTCAACCACGCCCCCGGAAGAGGTGCTAAGTGTGACAATCATGAACCTGGTGCTGGGGTCGGGTTTTTCCTTGTCACTCTTTTTCCCGCTTTCTGTTCCGAGATAAGACACCATGTAGTACCAACTGACACACAACAAAACATTCTTTTCTCTGAGAAAACTGTGGCCGGGTTTTGTTTTGTTTTTAACTTTTCAGAAGCAAAATATCGAAAAAGAATTTTTAAGCCCCACCAAAAAAGGGAAAAGGAAGCTAGACAAATTCAGGGTTTGTCACGGTACAAGACCGTGAGGTAACACTTGTCACGAGACAAGTTATCGCGACCACGGGAACACTGAAACCGGGACAAAAACCACATGATCACGACCAGCGCTGTCACAGTACAAAACTAGTCGCAGAACAAAGAAGGACGTGAAGTAACCGCCAAAGAGGGATGAGGAGGGGAGGAAAGAAGAAGATAAATGTTTCCCTGTGTCCGAGCGAGCCTGGGTCAAGCGGATGTTGGGTGTTGGCCCTAACCAGAGTAGCACTTTACACTTGGAGAATGTTTAGTGGTGGTGTTTCTGGCGTAGGCTTACCTGGCGGAGAGGATGATCACACGAGCTTCCAATTCCTTAGCCTCCAGGAGCAAGGAAGTCACATTTTTTGTCCCCGGTTCGAATTGCAATACCTTCTCAGCCTGTAAATTCGTACGAGCAAAGCGGGTCAGACCAAAAGCCAGGCCATCATGGGCGAGAGCCATGCTTTCTAGGAAAAAAGGGTCCTTAACGCTTTCCAAGCACTTGCTAGGGATGGAAAGAAAGGGTAGCTACGTCCGTTTTTCTTTTCTTTCTCTTTTTTTCCTCCTTTTTCTTTTCTTTTTTTTTCCTCTTACAGGTTTTTCCCCCTTTCTTTTAACATTTTTTCTCTCTCTCTACTTTTTTTTTTAAAAAAAAAAAAGAAAAATGTTTTGCACTGGGCATGCAAACGGAAGTCACTCAAGACCCAAAAGAGAGGCGTGCATTTGCATAGGAAAAAGGCATATATAGGTGTGTGTATATATATATATATATATGTAGAGATATATATAGGTAGGTAGGTAAAGAGAGATTTAGTCTGCAACGCAATTGAAAACTCAAACCGGTGTTGTTTTTCAAAAATTAATTTTTTTTAAAAAAAATTAAAAAATTAAAGAAAATTAAAATTAAAATTTAAACCAGAAACCAAAACAAACGAAAGAAAGGAAAAGGAGAAAGAAAAAAAATCCACGGGGACTGAAAAAATAAAATAACGTTTAAAAAAGAAAAAAACAAAGACACAAGGTCCATCTCTTTGAGGGAGAAAGAGGGAAAGAATCAAAGTGAGCAGTTTTCACACCAAGGAGCTGTTTTCTTCCAGGTGGGGAAAAGGGAGAAACGGGAGGGGGGGAAGAGGATCAGCAGCAAAGGATTGGTTTCAATTGTACAAGAAAGAAAGAAAAAAGACTCGCAAAATTGATTATTGCTTTTTACATGCAGGTCTTCAAAAGAAAGGTTTCCAGGGCCGGCTTGCCAGTTTTTTTTTCCATTCTCAAGGTTCAAAAACCAAACTTATCCCAACATAAAAAAACAACGTGCTGTCAAAACACATGGAGTTTGCCCGCTTTCTTGATACATTTTGGTTTTTTTAAATTTCGTTTCATTTCGTTTCGTTTCGTTTCGTTTAATTTTTTTCTTTTTTCATTTTTTTAAATAAAAAATAAATTATTATTATGATTATCATTTACAATTAGGATTATCATCATGATTAAAAATGATAATTGTTATTGTTATTATTAGGATTATTTTGTGCCTGTGGCCAAAACGTTCATCATTTCGCTAGTTAGGTTTGGTGGGCGGCGTGCATTGTCCATGCAAATATACCTTGGGTCCTCGCTTGTTCTCATAGGATAGTTGTTCGAGGCTGTCATAGTTCCTTTTTTTACTCTGATGAATAATGTGCACAGAAAAAATATGTAGACACAGAAGAATATTATAAACAGTTGAAAAAAAATGACGTGTAGTAAAGCAATCCAATACCGAGCTCCTCCTTTTATTTTTGTTTTGGTTTTGATTGGTTTTGTTTTTCCCGTTTGCAAAAAAATAATAATGATTGGGAAGGGGGAAGCCAATAACTCTGGAGCTTGCAAAATCCCAGAACTGAGGTCGGCTGGGGTCAGCTGGGGTCAGCTGGGGTGAGTGTGTTTCCCTTATAACAGGCTGGAACTCTTTTGCCAAGAGTTCAAGAACTGAAGCTGGCCAGGCAGGGGAAGTGGTGATGGTGAAAAGTATATGTCAGTGGTCCTCAACTGGTGGGTCCCCAGATGTTCCTGAACTGCAACTCCCAGAAATCCCTTCCAGCACAGCGAGCGGTGGAGGCTTCTGGGAGTTGCAGTCCAGGAACATCTGGGGACCCCACAGGTTGAGAACCAATGGTCTATGTCATGGCCACAGGTCTCCCTCGGATGCACCACTAGGCATCAGATCCTCTTCCTCCTGTCCTCCTGCCATCTCGTCCCAAGCTGTTGGATGACTGAAGGGGACCTTTCCCCCCCCTGTGGCCGCTGTCTGTGGCAGGCGTGTTGTCCCCCTGCCCCGTGAGCCACGGAAGGAGCAAGGGGCACCTGTGCTCGTCCTTCCCCCCACGGATGGGCAACCAAGGAAGTTAAGGCCGGGGTGTGTGTGTCTCTCTAAGATCCCCCCTGGTTCCCCTTGGCAAAAGGACCCAGGCGTTCCACTTCCCAAGCTTGCCGTGGCCAGTGACCCACGTTACAAGCCGTCCGTGGCCAGCGAGCACGCGTGGAAGGGGTCCCCTGCATTCCGACAGAAATGAGCTGTCATCGAGAGGGGCAGATGCGCTGCCGTGCCAGGGACAATAAAAGAGGCCTCCCTTCTGATCAACCTCTTCTTTTCTCCCTCTGGCTCCGGAGAGAGACGGAGTTAAACATCTCCAGCGCTTTCCTCGATCCGCTCAAAGGAAGGTTGGCGGTTTGCCACAGTGACTAGCGAAAAGCCCCACCCCACCCCACCCCCCGGGGAATTATGTCAACACCCTTCCCCAGCGCGCTTGGCGGCTGCATGGAGCTATTCTAGTCCGAAGCATCTGATCCCCGTGAACTTAACTAACCTCCTGATTATTATGCTTTTAAGAGCATCCAAAATTTTTCGCCTCCCTCCCCAGCATATGTCAGGTTACAGCCAGGGTTTGTTATTCAACCGATTTCCTGGAAAATAAAATGCAAAAGGGAAAAGCACCCCATGGCTGAAGACTTCGCCCGGTTGAAAATGGCCTGTTAAAACTGGAAGTTGCCTGCTGCATCTCTGGGCAACCTCCTGCATATGGAACTCTTTGGCTATGGTTGCTCATTCCTTTCCAGAGGTCTCAAGGGTTCCAGAATTATTTATTTTTTTAATTTTATTTTGAATATTTTTTACCCCACCTTTCTCCTAGGAAAAGGACCCCAGGCGGGGGGCTTGCCATAATGAGGGGCAATATACAGCCTGGGACATTTAAGACATATTCAAGTTAAGAACAGGGAATTAAAAGAGGCATCTTAGGGCGCTTTTACATGACCTCTAAAATTAGGCGAATATTCAACATTACCTGGCACGACAAAGTTCCAAATAGCACAGTCCTGAATCGAGCTGGAATCCCTAGCATGTACACTTTATTGAAACAACGACGCCTACGCTGGCTTGGACACGTTGTGAGAATGGACAACAGCCGGACCCCAAAAGATCTTCTATATGGAGAACTAGTGCAGGGAAAGGGTCCCAGAGGGAGACCACAGCTGAGGTATAAGGATATATGCAAGAGGGACCTGAAGGCCTTGGGAATGGACCTCAACAGCTGGGAAACCCTGACCTCCGATCGCACTGTCTGGAGGCAAAAGATACAGCATGGTCTACATAAATTTGAAGGGCCTTTTCACACGACCCCTAAGATCCGCTGGCCCCTTAAATTCGGACCAAAGATCTTAGGGGTTTGCTCTTCCTTCCTCCCCACCAGAGAAAGAGGGGGGAAAATGCAGCTCACCTGGAGGAGCTTCCCAGAGCTCAGTTTCTCTTCTGTTTCTCTTCTGCTTGCTTTTTTTCCCCTCCCACCTCTTCTCTTAAAGGGGCAGGAGGCAAAAAAAAACACAAGCAGAAGCCAGGAGAGCCCCGCACTGACCAGATTAAATCCGGACCTGGGGATTTTCACCCACCTCAAGCAGGTACAAGAAAGTGCAGCTGGGTCACGCTTAGGTGGGCGGGGTCGCACTTAATTGTCTGCAAAGTCCGGAGCTGGTGGGAAAACACTTGTAAGGTCCGGACCTTGCAGCCATTTCCTGCGGAGCTTAGGGGTCGTGTATAAAGGCCCGAAGAGGCATTTGTCCAACAGGCAGAGGAAAAGAGGCAGGCACGGAAAGAATGAAACTCGAGGACTGGGCAAGAAACAGAATACATCTGCCCCCGGTGCAGTAGAAACTGCCATTCCCGGATTGGTCTATTTAGTCACAATAGGTGTTGTTTTTAGGATCTCTACTCCAGGCATGATACCATAGTCTTTCGAGACTGAAGGATGCCAATGATGAATGATGATTGCCAATGACAAAGGACTGTGGGAGTTGTGGTCCAAAACATCTGGAGGGCTGAAGTTAGGACATGCCTGATGTATGGCCTCTGCAGAGCCTTTTTCCTTGCTGTTTCCGGAAGGACCACCCACTTGGTCGCTTTCCAGGTCAACCCCCTTCTGGGAAAGCTGGCCTGAGGAGGTGGCCAAGAGTGGCTGGGTCGTCTCGTTGTTGCTGGAAAGTATATGTCAGTGGTTCTCAACCGGTGGGTCCCCAGATGTTCCTGAACTGCAACTCCCAGAAATCCCTTCCAGCATAGCGAGCGGTGGAGGATTCTGGGAGTTGCAGTCCAGGAACATCTGGGGACCCCACCGGTTGAGAACCACTGGTCTATGTCATGGCTTGTACGGCAGGGCTGGGATGGCGTCTCACACGGGAAGAAGAGGAGGCTTCCAGCAGAGGGACATCGTCATGCGACCACCCTACAATGTAACATCATGGTTTCCACTTGGAAAAAGGAAGAGCCCCCTTTGTGCGTCCGTTACTGCAACAAAAATGCTGCCAGCAGGGGGGGGCTTCTGCGCCCTGCTCTTTTCCACTGCTCCAAGCATCACCTTGGGAGGAGGAGGAGGAGGAGGTGGTGGTGGCTGCCAAAGGGAACGTGGACAACTGGAAACCCAGGGATATGAACACACAGGTCCTGATGGACCAGCACCAGTGCTTGAAAGGCCATGGAAAGCAGGAATTGGCTGAAGGCCACGGCAGGGCCAAAAGGTTGGCCCAGAGAGGTAAAAGAAAGATCTTGGCAGTGAAGAGCAGAGTGGATTGCTTAAACCAGTGGTTCTCAACCTGTGGGTCCCCAGAGTGTTCCTGGACTGCAACTCCCAGAAATCCTGCCCAGCTCAGCTCGTGACGAAGACTTCGGGGAGTTGCAGTCCAGGGACATCTGGGGACCCACCGGTCGAGAACTACTGGGCTAGATGATATTTGGGGGTCCTTAAGTCTGTAACTCCATGGTTCAGACCAGTTTCTCCACCTGTGGGTCAACAGATGTTCCTGGACTGCAACTCCCAGAAATCCTGGCCAGCTCAGCTCGTGACGAAGACTTCTGAGAGTTGCAGTCCAGGAACATCTGGGGACCCACCGGTCGAGAACCACTGGCTTAGACCGTGGTGGCGAACCTTTGACACTCCAGAAGGTTTGGACCACAACTCCCAGGATTCCAAGCCTAGATTGCCCATGACCAAGGATGGTGGGAGTGGTGGTTTTGCAAAACCTCTGGCGTGCCGAAGGTTCGCCCCCATTGGCTTAGGAGAAGACTTGAGTCTTTCTGTTGCTTCAGCCAAGACCCAAGCTTTCTCGGGTGCGAGGCCAGTGAGCAAGAGCCGCAGAAGCACTCTGGGGTGGGCAAACGCTGCCCCGGAACCGGGAGGCGGAACTGGGAGACGGAACTGGGAGACGGGGGCATTTCTTCCATCTCTCTCTCTCTCCCTCTTCACCTTCCCCTTTTTCTAGCCCTAAAGGACCCTCTGCCAGACATTGGGAATACCCTAGGCCAATGGTGATGATGAACCTTTGGCACCCCAGATGTTTTGGACCACAACTCCCAGAATTCCAAACCTGTGTTGCCAATGGCAAAGGACTGTGGGAGTGGTGGTCCGAAACATCTGGAGTTCCGAAGGTTTGCCACCACTGCCCTAGGCTGTGGCCCAGATCCTCAAAAGGAGGCCCCTTTGCGGGTTCTTGAGAGCGCTTGTTGACAAACGCGTGGTGATGACTGTGTTCCTTTTTCTTCTGGGACAGGGGGTGGGTGAGTGAGTGTTTGCAAAGCTCCATGTTATGCTGCCCCTCATTTCACAACCGTCGCGGCTGGATTTTTTGTTTGTTTGTTTGTTTTGGTGTTTTTTTTTTCAAGGCAGGAGATTTTTTTTTTTTTTGACCATGGCAAAGCAAGTGAAATGAATAAAAGAGTACAAACTTTGTTCAGGTACTACAGTACTCAAGAGACACTGTCGATGCTTAAAGCATAATGTTAGTCATGTTAACAATGGGAAGAAAGAGGAGGTGTTTTACATACAGAAGGCCTACGCACGTAAACATACAAACAACAGATCTGAGACTTCAAAAAAAACACATTCTGCCGTATCGACAACACGCCGCGGGGCTGGATACTGACCTTTGACTCTTTCTCCTCCAAGAGGGTCTCCAGTCGTTTCTGGGCTGCCCGGCCCTCGTGGTCGTCGCTGACGATGAGGATGATGTGGTTCCACTTGTAGAAACGCATCATCTCGAACCAGACATTGGACTGGTGGGAGTAAGGCGGGACGGTGCGCAGGAAGGACAGGTGGATACTCTGGGGGAGAGAGAAAGAGAGGCAAAGGGCCAAACCAGTCAAGGGCAGAGAGGGAGGTGGCCGGATCCAATCCAGGGCAAGAAGGAGGAGGAGGAGGAGGAGGAGGAGGCCAGCAGGGACTGGAGAGCTGCCACCCCCCGGGTGAAAAACGCCTTCAGAGCTGCCTTCAGAGCTGCCGCCACCCCCCCGGGTGAAAAACGCCCGGTTCCTATAGGTGTAGCGGAGCCGTCGGCTTTTTTTTCTGGTTGCCATCCCTGAAAACAGAAAGACTGGACCTCCAGGACCAGCACCAGGTAGGAGACATCTGTGCCCCCCCATTAACGAAATGAACCAAAACGAACCAATTCCCCCCCCCCCCGTTTCATTTCGTTTTGTTCTAAATCAACTCTGGGGTTCATTATTTGTTTCGTTATGTAACGAAACGAATAACAAATGACAAAACAAACTAAAAGTTCATTTTGTGCCCATCTCTACATTGTAGCTTGGTTAATTGTTGCTGGACTGTCAGGGAGTCACAGCTCCTGGGGAGGCTTCCTACGATCCCCTCCCTAAAAAAGAAATAGCCCCTGATAGCTAATAGCACCTTTAAAACCCATTACTCTTTCCCGTTACCTGGGTAAACGTGAGTGGAGGTGAACTATATAGTTCATGGCCCCCTTTCAACGCTCATGCCCTGCTGTGGGGAAGAAGAGGTGCACGCAACCACACCATGCTGCTCCCTGCTCTCTCCAGGGTCATCACTGGGCCCTACCCTGATCCAAAGTGAAGCAAACACCTTAGAACAGGCATGTCCAAAGTCAGGCCCGGGGGCCGAACGCGACCCGTTTTCAAATTTAGAGCGGGCCGTGGCCTCTTCTCCCCACCGGCTCAGCTTGGTCACACCTCCCCGCCAGCTGGCCCTTCCCCATACCGGAGGGAGACGTCAGCTTGCAGTTGTACGGTTTGCCTGCCCTCCCTGCCTCTGTCCATCCCCCCAGCCACCCGCCCAGCTAACCTCCCCCCCCCCCAGCTCCCTTGCTGCAGCATCCTCCCTGCCTCCTTGCATGTGATAAAGTGTCCAAAGTTCAGCCTGGGGGGCCAAACGTGCCTGAATAGTTGGCCCCCGCACATTTTCACCTCATCCAATCTGGCCCTCCTTGCGAAAGGTTTGGACACCCCTGCCTTAGAAGGTCAGTTTGGGAGCAGACCCCTGGCCACCCCCCTTCTGTCGGACTACAGGCCTTTGTGTACCCCCAACCAACCAACCAAGGCCTGCCCTCCTTTCCTAGACTGGTCTCCGCCCCTCAGGGATGAAGTGGTGGTGGCGGCGGGGGGAAGACCTTGCCCCTTTTTCTGGTCAGGCCGAAATAATAGCCAGCCACCAGTCCAAGTGGCTTCAGTGCCTAAAATTAAAAAAAGGTTGGGTGTTATGTCCTTGGGTACGAGCCTCGTGGCACAGGGTTAAGCTGCTGTCCCGTAGCCAAACCTGTGAACACGACCTGGGGGTCCCAGGTAGCCGGCTCAAGGTTCACTCAGCCTTCCATCCTTCCGCGGTCGGTAAATTGAGGTTCACTCAGCCTTCCAGCCTTCCGAGGTCGGTAAATTGAGCTTGCTGGGGGTGGGTGGGGGATGTGTAGCCGGCATGATTACTACTTGCAAACCACGCAGAGAGGGCTTGAAGTGCTATGGGGTGGGATAGAAGCAGTACGCTTTTTCCTTCTGCTTTTGCAGACGAGAAAAAGTCTGCCTCAGAGCAGAACCTTACTCCTCGTCCTTTGAACCGGGAGCGTCTCTGGGTGCTCGGGACCAGGTGTTACACCCACATTGAAGGACAGGAGGAGGGGCTGGGCAGATTCTCATATAGTTGGGCCAGGGAGCAGCCTGGCAGGGGAAGCCCCCCCACCACCACCACCTCAAGCTGCATGTAGGTCATCTGTAGCAACCGCCAGAAATTAATCTACGGCTGGGAGGCAGGTTCTGAGCATTGTGCGTGGAACCACAGAAAAGCTCCTAATCTCTGGGGGAAAGCCGACAGGAGCTGAGTGGCATCTGGTTCGGAGCACCTCGTCCTCATGGAACGAGGTTGGAGAGGGTAGACAACCTCAAAGTGAGGTGGTGATGGCATCTGGCCTGGATGCCTTCAAAAGGGACAGATTCCTGGAGGAAAAGTCCATCACAGGTTACAAACCATGGTGGAGATGTGTCATCTCCAGGTTTAAAACTGGGGTCCTTCAAGGGCCAGATGCAGGGGAGTGGGATCAGGAGACAGAGATCTAATCTTGTGCGCTCCCAGAGGCATCTGGTGGGGCCACCTTGAGATACAGGAAGCTGGACTAGATGGGCCTTTGGCCTGATCCAGCAGGGCTCTTCTTATGTTCTGATGTTCTCATATTCTCATTCATCCAGGGGGTTCCCGACTCTTTAGCACCCACACAAATGAAATTCCCGACACCTCCTTCCCTGCCTTCCTTTAACTCAGCCCTTCCAATTGTCCATATTATCTGGGACGATCCCAAATCCAGAATCTACTCATTTTCTTTATGTTATTTTATTTTCTATAAGGTAGGGTGTGGATCCAATGAGAGATGCTCTCCCTTTCGGGGTGAGAGAGAACATTGTGTCTCTATTAAGGTGCTTTTATTATTATATTTAATTCAATTCAATTAAAATCTTTGGCTACATCGGGACCCTTTTTGCTCAACCCAATGTGGTTCCACTAATTCATTGCTTAGTTCAAGGTGATCTCTGATGTTGTGGATGTCGGACTCCCACGGGCAGGAAATGGTGCTTACCTCGCCTTGTGAAGAACGCAAGCAGTCCCAGGCACTGCGACACAAAGATCTGATCTGATCTGATCACCTACCTTATCGGAATAGATGGACAAGCGCGTCGTCAGCCCGATTACAGGGATCCTGTAGAATCCGGCTGTGTAGGAGACGGGAGTTGGTGTGAGGTGGTCGTTGGGAGCTGGTGGGTGGCTCACTAAGATGGCGTAGACCTGATGGAAAAAAAAACATCAGGGGGTTCGTTCGCACCTGGGCCTGGCCGGGCACTTCGAACCGTCACGATAAAATGGACAGCGGTGTTGGGAGACTGTGGGGCCAAACGTGAGGCCCTTTTTTGAGCAAAGACAGTGGGATTCTTAAACAGATGCTGCCGTGGGCATTACGTGGCCTTGCAGTTTCCGGAACAAGCGATGGAACCGGAAGCTGTCTCTGTCCGCATGCTATAAGAAGGCTTCCCTGTCCACCGAAGGATCCACCGAAAGTGACCCCAGCTCAGGTGGCCCAGGGAATTCACGGGAATCCCACGATTTAAGGCCCTACCAGGGCAGGATGGTTGTGGATGTGTTTGTACTACAGAAGCTACTGGAGGGGAGATTTGGAAGGTGCCTCCTGTTCAGGAGATTTAGGGGGTGGTGGTGGTGGGGAACACCCAGTCCTGGTCCACATCGCTCTTGACAAACGGAACCAGAACTAACAGGGAGAAGAGAAGAGAGATGTTGCCAGTAGCTTAATTTGTACACAAGTGGGAGAAATTAAGTTGGACCCCCAGGGGCAGAAGGAGGCTCGCCAGAGAGTGGAGTGTTCTCTTTTGTGCTGTCTGCTTGGCACAGGATCGGGTCCACCCTGGGTCTTCCTGGACCATGCATTGCCTCGGCTGGGCAGAGTAAATCTCTCCAGTGCATTTGCAGGCTCCGCAGGAATCTCTGTTGAGCAGGCCGGCTGGCTAATGTGATTTATTTAACCGCACATTTAATACATAAGCGTAATTTCCCTCCAAGGACTCTTTCAGATGAAGCTGTTGGCCAGATCCTAGGGAAGGGAAGGGCGGGACGGAGGGAGGGAGGGAGGGTGGGAAGGCGAGGGGGCAGGTAGCTATCGTGTGCCATCCATCTCATTGATCTTATAAATCCATATGAGCTGCTTTGCTTGAGGTCTTTGCACTAGCTGCTTTTAAAAACAAAAATCAAAATTCAAGAAGCAAACGCCTTGATCGGCATGATCTAAACCGGCCCCCATCCAGTCCGTGTGGTGCAGAGGATGGAGATTAGACGGTGCACCCAGAGACAGGCAGGCGTGAGTCAGGTTTGGAAACAAACTGGGTGAAGGCGATTGAGGCCCCGTTGGCCTCTGAATATGTAGCTCTCAGAAATGGTTGCCCTCCTTGTGTTCTGGAGTATGGAAAATGGGTTGGACCCAGAGAGGCTTCCGCTCTGGGCCAAGGGGCAGGGGTTTGGGGAGGTATGGTATCATAAGGCAATGTCAGTGGGCCTTTTGCCACCTCTCAGCTTCCAGGAGTGGCCAGGAGGTTTTTGAAAGGTTTTCCTTCAGGCACATCTTTATACCAGAACTAGGGGGACATCCACTCAAATTGAGGGCTGGGAGAGTGAGAACAGACAAAAGAAAAATATATTTTTTACCCAGCGTGTTGTTTGTTTGTGTTACTCCCTGTCACAGGAGGTAGGGATGGCGTCTGGCCTGGATGCCTTCAAAAGGGGATTGGACAGATTCCTGGATGAAAAGTCCATCCCAGGTGACAAGCCATGATGGAGATGTGTCATCTCCAGGCTTAAAACCAGGGTACGTCAAGGGCCAGATGCAGGGGAGTGGTATCAGGAGACCGATACCTAGTTTCATGTGCTCCCAGATGCATCTGGTGGGGCCACTGTGAGATACAGGAAGCTGGACTCGATGGGCCTTTGGCCTGATCCAGCAGGGCTCTTCTTATGCTCTTATGTTCTTATGTTATTTTCTTTTCCTTGATTTCTCCCTGCAGCCGAAAGGATGTTCCTAGTTCCATTGTTTCTAGAACAGGCTGCTCCATCGCTTCCACCTCCTGGGTAGCCCTGTCTGTAGACCAGGCTGGCGTTGACCCCATGCCCCCCTGGCACTGGATCCCTGCTCACTCTGCCACGGAAAGGAGGAACGCCTCAGCCACGGCTCTCCTCTGGATCAGCCAGCAGCCATTTTGTGTTCCTGCTTTTTTCAGCCCGTCATCCTTCCCTGCTGCTTGAGCACTGCCCTAGATTTTCGTCAGCGCTGGTTCGTTCGAGACTGTGCCCGCGTTAATCTCCCCCTCCCCCGTGCTGCTTCTGTCCGGAGCGTCCGGTCCAGGGGGCAAGCAATGGGAAGTGATGCTGGCAACCCTTGTTCCCTGCTGGAAATGTTACCCATTCCAGAAGCCCCCACCCCCAGCCCCAGTTAAGGAGAGCGTAAGGATGTCATAGGATCAGGCACCCACACCACCCTTCTCCGGTTCTGCTGGCTTTTCCGAAGAGCAGCGGAAGGCAGTTGGTAGGATCTGCTCTGCCTGCTGCCTCATCATCCTCACAGCAGCCCAGTAGCATGGGTTGGGGGGGAGCACCAGAAAGGGGGATGTTCTGCCTTCTACATCCACTCTTCCATTCCTGGCATGGCTAGTCAGAGCGGACACCGCAGGGAGAGTCTGGTGGCGGTGGTAGGGGTCTACCACCAGGGATGAATATTGGGCATAGTGTGTGTGTGTGGGGTGGGTGGGTGTCTATCTGCTTTTCCCTCCCCATCCCTCGGTGCAGGCTTCTCTCGGGCACCCATCTGTTAGCCCAGAGGCAAGCCTGGCGACCAAAGCTCCTGGGATCACTGCCCAGGGTCTTTGGACTGGGTCAGGGTCACAGAGGAAACAGGCGAACACCAAGTCCCCATCAATAGCGGCTCCAGGCTGGAGGATATTTGGAGCCAGGGTCCTCAAGCATGTGTCTCCCCCCCCACCCCCCAAATCCTTGCCCAGAGCCAACCGCTGCTCGTTCTGGAGAGGAGGAGGAGGGGGGTGCCTGCAATGCGGTTCAAGGCGAGGAGGGGGGTGACGCAGGGGCGAGGAAGGGGAGGGAGCTTAGGGCTCCTAAACCTTGGTAGGGGAGGGGGAGATGTTCAGTTGCTGGATTAAGGAGCCCCGGGGCGCCTGGGCATCCGCTTATGGGGACATCCAGGCTGACCTGCAGGGATGAGAATAGTCGGGGCGCCGCTGGGAGAGCCTGGCTCTAGAGTCGCCCGCCCCCCCAGAGTGCCCCCTTTCTCCCCGCAAAACAGATCGTGGGTCAGTAATTCTCCATTCCTCTCCCGCACCCCCGCCGACCCTTACCTCTCCCCCCCCCCCCGCTTTGAGGTGCGCTCCTGCGTCTCTGGCGCTGGTAGCCACCCAGCGGTGCGCGCCTGGATGGAGGTGGCAAGCTGGATGCCTCAAGAGACATCCTCGCTTCCCCCACGACGCCTGATTCTCCCCGACCGGGGGTAACCGCGGGCTGTGAGGGGGAACAGCCAAGATGTCCCCTTCCCAAAACCCACCCCTCCTCCCAGCGCCGTGCCCGAGGCGCCGCGCCCGCCAGCTCAGCGGGGGACGAGCGCGCCGCCGCCTCCCTCCCATCCACCCCACCCCCTAGAATCCCTCCAAAGGGAAGCCGTCCATCCACACGTGCGGTGGCCGAGCCCACACGCGTCTGGCGCTGGAGGAGCGCCCGCCGCGCCTCGCGCTCCGTTGGGATTGGCGTGCCAAATAAAAGAAGGGGCATCCAAGGGGGTGGGGGTGGAGAGAGGGGGCGAGGGTTCGCAGAGGGAGGAGGCGACTGCGGGGGGGAGGAGGAGAGGGGGTGCCGGAGACCCCCACCCCCACCCCAGGCGGCGGAGTTGGAGGGCCAGCGCGCCTACCTGGCTGGAGATGAGGTCCTCACAGACGGAGAGGGCCATCTGGATGGCGTTGGGCTTGTGGGTGACCGAGGTGGCATTGAGCTGGATCTTCCACGTCCCGTGGCGCTTGTTGGCCTGGTTGATGGCCTCGCGGAAGACCTGCTCGTGCTTCTTGGTGCTCAGCACCGCTCCGATGTTCACGATCTTGGGCTCGCAGCCGGCGCGGGCGAACGAGAAGGAGACCAGCACGGCGAGCAGCAGGAGACGCCGCATGGCGCAGAGTCGCTCCGGCGCGCTCAGCCGGCCCGCATCGCCGCCGCTGCCGCCGCCGCTGCTGTCCGTGGTGCTGAAATAATACCGCCTTGCCTGCCTGCCTGCCTGCCCGCCCTCCCGCCCGCCGACCAGCTGCAGCCCCCCTGCCAGAGCCAGCCCAGAAGATGGGCGAGCCGCACGCGCGCCCGCCATCGGCCAACTCGCCCGCCTGCCTGCCTGCTTGCCAGCCAACCAGCCAGCCAGTGCGGCGGCAGTGGCGCTTCCTCTTGGGGTGGGGGCGGGAGAGATTGGGGGGGGGTTGGGGGGTTCCTGGAGTAGGGGGTGGGCAAGGGAGGTAGGGAAGGAAGGAAGGAGGGAAGGAAGGAAGGAAGGAGGAAAGGGGCGGGCGGCAGATCTTCCCCCTCCCCGCCGCCTTCCAGAACGCCCCCCCCCCCAAAATTAATCTCCTTCACTATGTCTCCCTCCCACTCTTCCGACGTCCCCCCAACAACACCCCCCAAGGACCCGGCCAGGTGACAGGTGGGGAAGCGAGGAGAAATGTGGGGGGGGACACCGCAGAGATGGAGGGAGGAAGGAGGAGCGCACGGATGCGGGTGGAGGACCAGCAGGTGATGATCCAGAAAAGCCAGGAGGGGAGGGCTAGTGGGTGGGAGAAACGGAGGTCCAAGAAGGAGCCGTCCAGAAGGCTTGCTTTCTGGAGAAATGCCCCCCCAAAAGGCCAGAGAGGTTTCCAGAACCCATGGACATGCCTGCAGCTAGGATCTGCCAATCAGGCTGGTGCATGCAAACTCTGGAGCATCCTTCAGGTTGCCCGGGCCATCTTTCCTTCCCTCCGTGGCCCAAAGCTGTGGTTAGACAGCATCCCCTTGGGCAAAACTGAAGCCACGTCTCCCTTTGCCCCAGCTCCATCCGGCCTCCACCTGGAGCCCCCCCCCCCCGAAGAAGCGGGCAGAGGAAGGATCGGATGGTGGTGGTGCGGGCACGGGCTTGGTGGCACAGCTGCCTCTGAGTCCTCTCCCAGGGCGGGTGGGTGGGTGTCCCAGGTTCAAAGGAGAAAGGGCCTGGCTTCCCACCCTGCCTTCACAATACGATGAGCAGCTAAGCTTCTGGTCTGCCAACTCCCCTCCGTCTCTTTGGGGGAGGCCTTTCCCCCTTCAAGGGAGGCCCCTTCAACCAGGTTGTCCACCAACCCAGGTGTTGAAGGTTGGGTCTTCTCCGTTTGGTTAGTGCTGTGGTAAAATTCAATATCGGAATGAGTGGAAGGCTTTTTTGGGGGGAGACAGGATGATTTTCCTTCTGTCTTTAAAAGCGGGCCAGGACAAATTCAAAGGAAAACAAAAGACAAAGGCATGTGGCACTATTCTATTTTAATATATAATATTATATATTGTAATTATATATTATATATAATTATAATTGTAATATATGTGTGTGTGTTGTGTCGTTACAGTCATGACCGACTCTTTGTGGCCCCATGTCCATGGAGTTATCGCGGCAGGAATACTGGAGTGGTTTGCTAGTTCCTACACCAGGCGCCTACATCACCTGGTATTCCCTGGTGGTCTCCCATCCAAGTACGAACCAGGGCTGACCCTGCTTAGCTTCCGAAATCAAGCGAGATCGGATGTGCTTAGGGCATCTCTGCAGCTATAATTATAATATATAATAATAAATATATACAATTAATATATTTAATATTTAATGTTGTGTTTTAATGCTGTAAGATGTCCCTCAGTTCCCTGATTCGCAAGCTTGAATATGTCTTAATTGTACTGGACTGTATATTGTCTCTCATTACTGTAAGCTGCCTTGGGTCCTTTTCCAAGGAGAAAGGCAGGGTAAAAATACTCATAATAATAATAATAATAATAATAATAATAATAATAATAATAATAATAATAATAATAATAATAATAATAATAATAATAATAGTTTAACATTTAATCCTAATACTCATAAATTTGAATTCCGCCTGGAATTCTTGCACAGATGAACACAGCAATCTCTTCCAGAACTGTGACCAATTAAAAGCGGCCACTCTAAAGTCTGACATTCTAGTGCTTTCCTGGATTGCGAGGTAATCGAACGCTTGCGCAGAAGAGCCTAGGGAGATGCAGGCCTCCTCAGAGGCTCACTGCTACCAAGTGGCAGGTGGGTGGGCTTCTATAAATATCCCTTCGTGTTGCCACTCTCGGAATTCTAACAAAACCTTCACTTGGAACAAAAGAATGGGAGATTATTTTCCCTTCCACTCGGTTCCCTCACTACCACTGCTACCGCCCAGCCTTAAAATCCATGGAGGCGAATGCCTTCGGCTGACGTCTTTTTAAAAAGTGCAGGTTGCCATGGCAACAGCAACGGTGCCCCACATTCTCCAAACGGGCTCCGAGAACCAACAACAACAACAAAATGCACATTAAAAGAGCCGTGCGCCAACGGGTGCTGTCGCTCTGAGGCAGAGGGTTCTCTGTTCCCCGTCCAGCCCAATTCCTCAGGCCTGGTAAGATGGCCAGGGCGGGGTGAAGCAGTGCTTTCATCATCCCACTCTGTGCCTGTGAAGTGAAGCAACCCCCGGAACTGTGGGGAGAAGCGTCGTGTCCAATTCGGGTCACCGCATCTCAAAAAAAGACATAGTAGAACTGGAAAAGGTGCAGAAGAGAGCAACTAAAATGATTATTTGGGTGGGGAACCTCCCTTATGAGGAAATCCTAAAACATTTGGGGCTCTCTAATCTGGAAAAAAGGCGCCTGAGGGGGGGGATAGGATTGAGACGTACAAAATAATGCAGGGCAGGAGTCAAGTGGATAGAGGGACGCTCTTCTCCCTCTCACAAAATACCGACATCCACTCAAATTGAGGGTTGGGAGAGTGAGAACAGACAAAAGATTTTTTTTTACCCAGCATGCTGTTAGTCTGTGGAACTCCCTGCCACAGGAGGTGGAGATGGCATCTGGCCTGGATGCCTTCAAAAGGGGATTGACAGATTCCTGGAGGAGAAGTCCATCCCAGGTGACAAACCATGATGGAGATGTGTCATCTCCAGGCTTAAATCCAGGGTCCTTCAAGAGCCAGATGCAGGAGAGTGGGATCAGGAGACGGAGATCTAGTCTCTTGCGCTCCCCGACGCCCTTGGTGGAGCCTTTGGCCTGATCCAGCAGGGCTCTTCTTATGCTCAGCACGGTTGGCTTTTTCGTTTTGCATGAGGTGGAGCCTGTGGATCAGGTTAAGAGGGACTAGGAAGGGGGTGCCAGATGGGGAGGAGACATCAGTCCCCCAAAGGGGGTGCATCAAGAGGTAGCCAGGGATTGCGGAGAGACGTTAGGAGGGAGGCGGGGAGGCGCAAGGCTTGCAAGGGCGGCTTTGTCCAAACAAAAGGGCTTTTCATCTTGGTTCCGCCGGCAAGGGCGAGGCAGCCAACATCGCCTTTTGCCAAGCCTTGGAGAACAGCCCTCATGGTGCCCTTATGGCCAAGCTGGTCAGATGTGGGCCAGGCCAGAGTCCATGGTGGGTTGGCGAGGGAGAAACTAAGGGCCTTTTCACACGACCCCTAAGATCTGCTGGTCCCTTAAATTCGGACCAGAGATCTTGGGGGTTCGTTTCTGTTCCTGCGTCCCCACCCCTCCGCACTTCCTGCTCCTGTCAGCGTGAGGGGAGGGAGGGAAAAAAAGGACAAAAGAAGCCTTTACTAACCTGCCGTGCAGGTCGAAGTTGCCACCAGCCCCGTTACTTCCTGGTTCCTTCTCAAGGGGCTCTTAAAGGGGCGGGAGGCAAAAAAACAACAGACAAGCCAGGAGAGCCTGGCACTCTTATCCACATCAAGGAATTTTTATCTGCTGAGAGCAAGTACATGAAAGGTGTGCTGGGTCGCGCTTATGGGGGCGTCGTGGCACTTAATTTTCTCTAAACTCCGGAGCTGGTGGGGAAACATTTCTAAGCTCCTGAACTGGGAGCCATTTGCAGCGCAGCTTAGGGGTCGTGTATAAACGCCTAACATCCCCAGTAACAACACCAGGGAGGCCAGGGCTGGGCTGGGCAGGGGGGCAAGGAGAGCTAGGAGGTCCCTGCCTTGTCCCAGGACCTGCCAGGAGCCCTGGAGGCAGCTGCAAGGAGGAGGCTTGCCCCGGGAGGGAGGGAAGGAGGGCGGTCCGGCCTTGGCCTCGCCCGACCGGGATCCCGCCTCGCCGGAGCGCTATAAGAGCGGGCGCCCGGCGGGGTTGCTGCTGCGCGCGAGGAGGCGAGAGGCCCGGCGCGATGGGGCTGGCTGCGCGCTTGGCGCAGGCGGCGCTGGTGGGCGCCGCGGCCGTGGGGCTGCTGCTGCGCGTCCTGCCTCCGCCGCCGCCACCTCCCTCCACCGGCTCCCTCCTGGCCCTGCTGCTGCTGCTGCTGCTTTTCCTCGGTTGCGGCACCGCGTGGCTGGCCCAGCGTCCGCTGCGCATCTTGCGCCCCGTCGATGCGGTGGGCTACGTGCCCGAGGCCGGCTGGAGCCGCGCCCAGGTGGCCCGCCGTGTGCGCCGGGGCCGCTGCCTTGGAGAGGTGCCTCCGGTCTTCCCCAACGGCTGGTTCCGCCTCCTGGCTTCGGAGGAGCTGGCCCGCGGAGAGGTGCGCCATGTGGCCGCCCTGGGTGAGTGGAATCCGAATCCGAATCCGAATACTTTTATTGGCCAAGTGTGGTTGGACACACCCAGAATTTGCTGCGGTAAAATATGCTCTCTCTCTATAAAAGAAAATATAAGAATCACCCCCTTCCCTTCCCTCCCGGCCTGCTTGGGACCGTCCCGAGCGAGGGCGCTCCAGGGCGCGTGAAGAGCGCGCCCTGCGCACAGAACTCGGCGCGCAGCAGCCGCCCGCCGGGGACGCGTGCCGGCCAGGGAGACGCGTGCCGTCCTCCAAGGACGGGAGGAAGCGGGCCTCTGCGCGCGTGCAGAGCGCGCTACTAGGCGGTCGGCGTGAACGTCGCCCAGCCCACCGCGGCGCCCAAAGAAGCGACCGGGGAGTTGACAGAGGCGCCCCTCGGAGCGCAGGCCCCCAAACCAGCTTGGTACACACCCTGGGAGTAGATCTGTGGGATCCAGCAGAATGCCCCTTCGTGATAACGTTTTGCCAAGTGAGGCGCTGGGAAGGGGGGGGGGGCTGCTCAGTAGAAGTGGGGGGCCTTAAAACCCCCCTTTCTCTGTAGGCTGGGGTCCTCGCCGGGTGGGAAGGAGGAAGGAGAAGAGTTAGGCCCCCTCCTTGGAACCAAGCCCGGGATCGGCCAGGAAAAGCAAGCTTTATGCCGGCGGTCTTTGCCTCCCCAGGCGGCGGCGGCGGAGGGGTGTGTGTCTTTTGCTACTAGCGGCACAGCCCAAACTTCTGGGACCCCTGTGCCAAGGCCAAAGGCAGGAGGAGCCCTTGGAGGGGCCGCTGCCGTGGTGGAAAAGTTCTGGGTGGGGAAACCCTAAATGTTGCCTCTGAAAAGCTTGCCCCATGGAGGACGAGGGCTTTGGCGGAGGCTCTGCCCGGGTGGTTCGTTGGCTTAGGACTCTCTCTCTCTCTCTCTCTCTCTCTCTCTCTCTCTCTCTCTCTGTGTGTGTGTGTGTGTGTGTGTGTGTGTGTGTGTGTGTGGATTCGAACCTGCCGCTCGGCCACGGAAACGCGCTGCGCTCCCTTGCTGGTGAAACAAACCGAGAAGCCCCCTCTCTTGCCAGGTGCATTTGATGTTTGTGTATTGTGCAGTTACAGTCGTGACCGACTCTTCGTGCCCCCATGTCCATGGAGTTTTCTTGGCAGGAATACTGGAGTGGCTTGCCAGTTCCTCCTCCAGGCGCCTAACAGCACCTGGTATTCCTTGGTGGTCTCCCATCCAAGGACTAACCAGGGCCGACCCTGCTTAGCTTCCGAAATCAGGCGAGATCAGATGTGCTTAGGGCATCTAGGCAGCTCATCTGATGTTTAAACATGCGCAAATGATGCAACCCACCCCTTTAATGCCATGATGCTCTCTCTCTCTCTCTCTCTCTCGCTCTCTCTGTCCTTATGCTAACTTCCTTTAAGGTGGCGTGGGCTCATCTTGAACCAGGAGGTCCTTTAGTGGCAGTGGGCCTGCGAGTCCGGGATCCCGGTGAACTCTCAGCCCCATCCAGTGCCTGATCAGGATCCCTTGGGTGAGATCACAAAGACGTGGGTGGCCGTATCGGCCAGAATGGGCCTTAAGAGGAATGGCAGCATCTCGGGGAGACCTGTGCCAGATGCAGCAAGAAAGGGTCATTTTCCATTCAAATGGAAGTGGTTTATTCCCTGGGAGCTGCCAGTTTCAGGCTAACAGCCCCCCCTCCCCCATGATGGTAAGGTCTGTATGATCCTGGAGCCAAGGGTTCCCGGTGTGTGTGTGTGTGTGTGTGTGTGTGTGTGTGTGTGTGTGTGTGTGTGTGTGTGTGTGTGTGTGTGTTCATGGCCCCACGGCACGGCTGTGGAGGAGCCAAGTGTGTGATCCACTGCTTTGTCGTTGTTGGGGGTCCTCCCAGGGTGGACAGTGGCGTGTTTTGGATCACTGGTCCTCTCCTTTATTGGCAGCTTCCTCCTGCACCCTGGAAGGCCATGTTGCAAAGGTCCTTTCCTTTGGAAGGACTTCTGCTGAGTGGCAAGAGTCCCAACTTTAATGCATGGGAAAGACCTTCTGTCCATCGTTAGCAGGCTGTCCGGTAAACCCACACGGGCTCTGGAAGGTTTTTTCTTTTAGACTGTGCACGTTCGGATCTGCATTTCAGAATCTGGTCTCTCTCTCTCTCTCTACCCTCCAGAAATGGTGGCCGGTGGCTCTGCCCTGAGCTTAAGGACAGGGCTGGCTTGTCCTCTCCCTCCCCTTTGATGCATCGATGCCAGCGATCCGTCGGTGCCAAAGATTCCCCCAAAGTCTTCCTCTTTCCCTTTCCACGGAGTGTGCAAAAAAAGGTGCAAGGTGACCCTGTTGAAAGAGAGAGAAAGAGAGAGAGAGAGAGAGGGAGATCAATTCCTCGTGGGAGCGCTCTGTATATTCAGGGCGTTGCTTTTGACCGAAGCTGACCTGCGATGGCATTATTATACCAATTCCAAGTTAGGTGCTCCGGCACCAAAGCTGCGGAAGCGTGCGAGTTCCTTAGAAAAACAGAGGCGCAAATCCCACAGTAGAGCAGAGTGGATGCATGACTTCTCAATTGCAGGCCAGAGAAGGGAATTCTGCCCTTCCATTATTATTTTAAAAGGGGAATTCTGTCTTGTGAGTGCCTTCAAGCAGCAGCACCGGGGAGGGTGCGTTGGCCTGACGCCTCCGGGCAGGAGCCGGGGCACAGCCTGGAAGGACCCTCCTCTGCTTGTCCGTGGCGGCCCGGCAATACCTCTGCCTTTCTTCCTTATTGCTGGAGGTGGAGCAGAGGAGGGGTGGGCCGTTCCTGGCTGGCAGTTGCTCACCCCAGCTGAGGGAGACCGTTGCCGGTGACCCTTCCTCCAGTGGCTTGCCTTGTGTGTGGCAGAGCCAGAAAAGCTGGTTAGGGGCAGAAGGCACAGAGGCAGGCGGGCTGCCCGCCCGCTCTTGTTTGCCAAAGAAGGGATTGGCCCCATGGGGAGGCCAGCGGGATCCCTCTGTGTGTGAGTGTGTGTGTGTGTGCGTGTGTGTCCCTCTCCCAACATTTTCAACCGAGCTTTGGGGTCAGCGCAGGAGTAGGGCAGTAAGGGTACCCATCCCAGAAAGAAAACCCCGGAGCCTTATCCAGTGGCAGCGGTGGTATCCGGTCAGATGGTCTCTTTCAGGTTGGAGGGGTCGGCCTCAGGGGTCCTGCCAGGGGGAGAGACCATGGCAGGGGCAAACACCGGTTCCGTCCTCATCACCGGTGACGCTGCGCCTTGGCTTCTCCGAGGGATCGTTCCCTCCTCGCTTCTCCTTCCTTCTCTCTTGTACAAGGAGGGTGTTTTGCTCCGGAGGTGACCCCCTGACGTTTGCCACCAAGGGACCCGCAAACTGCCATAAATAGTTGGGAACAATGGGAGGGAGAGGCAGGGAGGCCTCGGTGGGAGGGGAGGGAGGAGGAGAAGCCGTCTCCTGTCCATCTCCTGCTGGGCAGGTTTCAAAAGTCCCCCACCCCACCCCTTGGGAATGGTTGGTTGTCCGTCTCGGTTCTTTTGCACGCATCCTCCTCAGCGGCGACACCCCTGCAGGGTAGGCCTGTATTGCACTGGATAGGGGCTTCCCCCTGTCAGCTGGAAAAGAGTGCCATGAAGACGTGGGCCGCTGGCCTGCTGGCAGACTTGCTGCCCCCTCCCCCCCCAAAGGCAGCTGGGCCGGAGCAGGGGCGGAGGGGGCAAGGCACACGCCCTGGCACACCCCTGGTAGCGGGAGGGACTGCCCATTGCACTGCTTTTGCTGCAGAGCGAGGCCAGAGAAAAGGAAGACGGGGAGGGGGTCTCCGGGATTTCTTGATAAGCCACATTGCTTTCCCTGGCCAAACCTGCACTGGGCAGACGGGCGGGTGGGCGTTCAGTGGGAAAAAATCGCTTGAATCAAGAAAGGAAGCCGGTTTAGCAGGCCCTGCCACCGGTTCCTTGTCTGCTGGTAAATCCAGCCGTGTCTGAACACGAGGCGTGCCGAGGGGGGAGAAGCCACTTCGTTGGCCCTTTCGGGGGGGGGCACAAAAGGAAGGCACTTCCCTCCAAACACCGAAGCTGTGTTCTGTGCTAGACTAGCATCGAGACCAGTGGCGCTCCACCTGTGGGTCCCCAGATGTTCCTGGACTGCAACTCCCAGAAGTCTTCCTCATGAGCTGTGCAGGCCAGGGTTTCTGGGAGTTGCAGTCCAGGAACATCTGGGGACCCACCGGTTGAGAGCCACTGGTCTAAACCATGGAGTTACAGACTTAAGGACGCCCCCCAAATATCATCTAGCCCAGTGTTTCTCAGCCTGTGGGTCCCCAGATGTTCCTGGACTGCAACTCCCAGAAGTCTTCCTCATGAGCTGAGCTGGCCAGGGTTTCTGGGAGTTGCAGTCCAGGAACATCTGGGGACCCACCGGTTGAGAAGCACTGGTCTAAACCATGGAGTTACAGACTTAAGGACCCACCAGATATCATCTAGCCCAGTGGTTCTCAGCCTGTGGGTCCCCAGATGTTTCTGGACTGCAACTCCCAGAAGTCTTCCTCACGAGCTGTGCAGGCCAGGGTTTCTGGGAGTTGCAGTCCAGGAACATCTGGGGACTCACAGGTTGAGAACCACTGGTCTAAACCATGGAGTTACAGACTTAAGGACCCACCAGATATCATCTAGCCCAGTGGTTCTCAGCCTGTGGGTCCCCAGATGTTCCTGGACTGCAACTCCCAGAAGTCTTCCTCACGAGCTGAGCTGGCCAGGGTTTCTGGGAGTTGCAGTCCAGGAACATCTGGGGACCCACCGGTTGAGAAGCACTGGTCTAAACCATGGAGTTACAGACTTAAGGACCCACCAGATGTCATCTAGCCCAGTGGTTCTCAGCCTGTGGGTCCCCAGATGTTCCTGGACTGCAACTCCCAGAAGTCTTCCTCACGAGCTGTGCAGGCCAGGGTTTCTGGGAGTTGCAGTCCAGGAACATCTGGGGACCCACCGGTTGAGAAGCACTGGTCTAAACCATGGAGTTACAGACTTAAGGACCCACCAGATGTCATCTAGCCCAGTGGTTCTCAGCCTGTGGGTCCCCAGATGTTCCTGGACTGCAACTTCCAGAAGTCTTCCTCATGAGCTGAGCTGGCCAGGGTTTCTGGGAGTTGCTGTCCAGAAACATCTGGGGACCCACCAGTGGAGAACCACGGATCTAGACCAGCTCTTCGGGGAGGCAAGGTGGGGGGTTGGCAACCGGGCAGAGCAGGGAGTGAGTCCGGAGGCTGTGGCAGTGAGAGCCAATAGCCCCCCCTCCTCAGGTGGTCACTCAGCCCTCCTGCGGTCAGCAGCCAAGGCTTAGAGGTGGAGTTTATTTATTTATTTATTTATTCGTTGTATATATCCCGCCCGTCTTCCGAAGTTTGGGCTGGTCAGGATGAAAGGAGATCCCTTGCGCCTCTGGGTGACCCTCGCCGGTGGCGGGTGTTTGGGCTGATGCTCTGATTTGCTCGAGGGAAAATACTTATATATATTTTAAAGGTGCAGATCTAGGACAGGGTGTGCCAGCCTTGCCAAAGCCCCTTTGGGAAAAGGACGGCAAGCGTGGCGAGCGGTGAATAGGACCGGTGTGTGGCTGCCAGAAGGGCCCCATGTGGTTTTAGGATCCATGAGTGCCTCAGTCATGGGATGTCCTGATTTGGCTCTGATAAGCACCGATCTGGCCGGCACTGCCTTCTGTCCTGCGGGCTCCGTACAAGCGGCTAAGCGCCACGAATCGGACAAGGCGGGAGGGACGGCTGGGATGAGGTTCATCAACGGGGTTGAGGGGAAAACAGCCAGTGAAGAGAGATTTACCGGGACTGGAAGGGAGGGTTCTGGATCCACAGCTTCCTCCGGTCACCGCCGGGCTGTCCCAGAAAGCAGAGGAAGACTGGATCTGTTCTCTGTCCAAGGACCCAAGGAGAGCTTCAGAGACAGGCGGAGAGGGGGCTTTGATCAGGTTCTGCCGTGAACTCTGGTTTTAGGCCTGGCGTGGCTTTGACGAAACCAAAGGAGCCTGTAGATCAGTGGTTCTCAACCTGTGGGTCTTCAGATGTTCCTGGACTGAAATTCCCAGAAATCCTGGTCAGCTCAGCTCGTGAGGAAGACGTCTGGGAGTTGCAGTTCAGGAACATCTGGAGACCCACAGGTTGAGAACCACTGCTGTAGAGGCTACTGGGATAAGGTGATGGTCTCCCCCCTCCCCAGCCTCTGGTCTGCTTCTTTCTCCATTTAAGACACAGCCGAGGAAGAGCCAGCAAATCTGAGATTTCCTTTCTCCTGGCTCCTCAGTGAATATTTATTTATTTATTTATTTATTTATTTATTTATTTATTTAAGAGTATTTTAACCCCGTTGTTCTCCCTGGAAAAGGACCCAAGGCGGCTGACAGTAATGAGAGACAATATACAGTAGGACTCCCGCATCCACTGATTCATTATCCACTGATTCAGTTATCCGCGGTTGGCAGTGGGAAAAAATTAAATAACTCAGCAGACACAAAGCTAGCTATTGTCACAAACAGCAGCTGTAAAGCAAGCTATTGTCACAAACAGCAGCTGTAAAGCAAGCTACTGTCACAAACAGCAGCCCTAAAGCAAGCTACTGTCTCAAAACAGCAGTCATAAAAGCAAGCTACTGCCAGGAAACAGCAGTTTGGGGTGGGTGGGCCGGTGGGCAGGCATTCTCTCTTATCCACGGTTTTCATTATCCACGGGAAGGCCTGGAACCAATCCCCAGCGTATACCGGGGTCCTATTGTACAGTCTGAGAACAAGGAACTGAGGGACATCTTTTACAGCATGAAAAAACAACATGAAAGCTGCAGGAGAACGGGAGCAGTTAAAAGAGAGAGTTAAAAATTCCACATAATAATGCATGGGAGATCATCACAGCCGAGGTTGCAGGATCGTGCGCCACCAGAATGCAAAGGGGCAGCTCCCTGCCCAAACCAGATATGGAAATAACGTTCCATTGTCATCCACCTTCCAGTTTGCTTTGCTTGGGTTGGAAATATTATACGGCCTGTCCTTGTCTTTGTGTGTATCTAACATGGCTGGCTGTATGATCTCTAACAACATAGGGGGAATATGATTGAGATGTACAAAATAATGCAGGGCATGAGTCAAGTGGAGAGAGGGACGCTCTTCTCCCTCTCACAAAATGCCAGAACTCAGGGACATCCACTCAAATTGAGGGCTGGGAGAGTGAGAACAGACAAAAGATTTTTTTTTCACCCAGCGCCTTGTTAGTCTGTGGAACTCCCTGCCACAGGAGGTGGGGATGGCCTCTGGCCTGGATGCCTTCAAAAGGGGATTAGACAGATTCTTGGACGGAAAAGTCCATCCCAGGTGACAAACCATGATGGAGATGTGTGTCATCTCCAGGCTTAAAATACTTGGAAGGATGTCCTACCGAGGAGGGGTGTGATCTGTTCTCGATCAGCTTAGAGGAGAGGCCTTTCTCTCCATCCCGTCACTCTCACAGGTACGTCTCGTGGGAACAAAAAGAAAATATTTTCGTGGGAACAAAAGAAAATGTTTTTTCACCCAGCGCGTTGTTAGTTAGTCTGTGGAACTCCCTGCCACAGGAGCTGGTGATGGCCTCTGGCCTGGATGCCTTCAAAAGGGGATTGGACAGATTCCTGGAGGAAAAGTCCATCCCAGGTGACAAACCATGAGGGAGATGCGTAATCTCCAGGCTTAAAACCAGGGTCCTTCAAGGGCCAAATGAAGGGGGGTGGTATCAGAAGAGGTATATCTTGTCTTGTGTGCTCCCAGACGCATTTGGTGGGGCCACTGGGAGACCCAGGAAGCTGGACTAGATGGGCCTTTGGCCTGATCCAGCATGGCTCTTCTTATGTTCTTATAGTTAAAGGTAAGTTAATTTTACCGTGACATTAAGCCCGGCATGGCTGGATAGAGTCTTGGCTTTTGAAAATAGACCGGGGGAGCTCTTTGAGATGTGCTGGTGAAATGCCGCACTTGCTGGAGAGAGACCCTGGCCTCTGTGCCGAGCCTGGGCCTTGGGGCATCGGGAGCTTCTGCCATATTGGCCGGCCTCTTTGTTTTTGCTCTGGGCCTCCATCGGAGCTCTTTGGACCCTTTGGAAAACCCAGAGGCAGCCCCTTCTCCAGGACCCCCCTCCCCAAAACCTCCTGCACCCTTCCCTCCTAACAGCGGAGCCTGCCTGGCACTCAAGCGCCATCTCCTGGTGGCTAGGGGGGTTTTCCGTCTCTGCCCACCGCCCAGAGGTGTGACCTTTCATCCTTGGCGCTAGAGAAGTGAGTGCGGGCATTGCTGTTCGAGGGAGGAGCCCCTTCCGATTTATTTATTTATTTATTTATTTATTTATTTATTTATTTATTTATTTATTTATTTATTATTGTTATTTATTTATTGTTGAGTATTTTTACCCCGCCTTTCTCCTTTAAACCACTTTTCTTCTCATCTCTTCCCCTCCCCCCCATTTTATCAACCTCTTGCCATTTTTAGCTTCATTTTAATTTCATTTTAGATTTTTTTGTTGTTGCTGATTTATATATGTTTTATTTATTATGTACTTTGTATTTTGTACTTAGGGCAAAAACAAACCGTCTCAAAAATAGCTTCTTTTTTAGAGCAATATTGGCCTTAAACGGAAATCCTGGACTTTGAAGTCAGCTTATTTTATATGTCATATTTTAGTCATTTTATATGTCATATTATGTGTTGTACCTGTTTTTAAGTCTATGTGAAATGTTTTAAATGCGTTTTATATAGCAGCCACAAATTTTCGTTGTTCCTGAAAGGGGGCAATGACAATAAAGATTCCTATTCCTATTTTGGTTTTTAAAATGTATTCCTTCGTTTAATTGTTATGTTATCACATGTTGTAAACCGCCCAGAGTAGCCCTAGGTCTAGGTGGGCGGTATAAAAGTCAAATAAATAAATAAATAAATAAATAAATAAATAAATAAATAAATAAATAAATAAATTGGAAAAGGAGCCAAGGCAGCTTACAGTAATGGACTCTAATATGCAGTGCATTGCAATTAAGACACAAATCCGTTTGAGAAACAGGGAATGGAGGGGTACCTTTACAGCATTAGAAGGCAACGTTGAAACTAGCAATCGATAACATAGTGTCAATGCAGTCACACAAGGAGAGATATAAAGAAAAAGTTAAAAGCAGATGTAAACACAAAGTAGCCATGTATGGTAGATTCATATCAAGACACAGTAGTAGGTAGTCCCTTATTTAGGGAAAGCTTGCCTGAAGAGGAAGGTCTTGGCCAACAAGTTGGGTGCTCATATCACCACCACCCTCGGAAGGATGGAAGGCTGAGTGAACCTTGAGCCAGCGACCTGGGACTGAACCCCAAAGGAAAACCAAGATATACTTTATTTTAAAAAAAATGCAACATCATTCCAGCCCTGTAGTTGAAAGGTGATTCCTTTCCCCCCAGAACTTTTTAAAACTCAAAACAACCCTTACATACTTTGGTATTTTCATAGGTTCAAATCAGGGATGGCTTGCCAGGTCCACCACCCCTCCCAGCTTTCCTACAAAAAAAGAAGAAGAAGAAGAAGAATCCCAGGGTGGCGGCGGTAGGTCCAGGATCAGGCCCTGGGAAAAAGTCACTCCCTCCCAGGGCCTCGTGGCGCAGTGGTTAAATACCTGTATTGCAGCTAAAACTGTGCTCACAACCTGGGGTTCAATCCCAGGTAGCCGGCTTAAGGTTCACTCAGCCTTCCATCCTTCTGAGGTCAGTAAAATGAGTACGCAGCTTGCTGGGGGGTGGGGGGGCAATGTGTAGCCTGCATTAAGTGTAATTAAACTCTCAACCACCCAGAGACTACTTGAAGTGGTATGGGGCAGTCTAGAAGCAGAACACTTTGATTTGCTTTATTTAGACCTCTGCCCTTAAAGCATGTAAGAGCCTCGTGGTGCAGTGGTTAAATGCCTGTCCTGCAGCTAAAACTGTGCTCATCACCTGGGGTTCAATCCCAGGTAGCCGGCTTAAGGTTCACTCAGCCTTCCATCCTTCTGAGGTCAGTAAAATGAGTACCCACCTTGCTGGGGACGCAATGTGTAGCCTACATATTGTAATTAAAAACAGTAAACCGCCCAGGGACTACTTGAAGTTGTATGGGGCGGTATACAAGCAGAACACTTTGCGTCCGGGGCTTTGCCATCTGACATTGGCTTCTTGCCTAGCTCGAGAGCTTCCCAAAGGTGGCACCTGGGTGAGAAAAGTAATGGGAAAGCCTCTCGCCTTGGTAGAGATTTGGCCCCAACTCTCTTGTCTGGGCGTCCCTCCTCCTCCTCCTCTGCCGCTGTGATCCCGTAGGCTCCGTTTTCACATCCAGGGACCCCCTCACGCTGATTCCCTGTCCCAGGATGCCGTGGGTGGCGAGACCTCCCAGATACCCATCTGCTCATGTCTCGGGCCCGTTTGGACCAGCCTTGCCGGGCGATGCCCTCGTTGGTGGGACGAGCCCCGTGAGGATCCCGGGGAGTGGTTCCATTGAAACTTCCTCCTTCTCGTGGACTCTGCAGGGGAGCACTTCGCCATCTTCCGGGACTCCGACGGACGCGCACACGTGACGGACGCCTACTGCCCTCACCTGGGGGCCAACTTGGCCGTCGGCGGCCGCGTGGTGGGCAGTTGCATCGAGTGTCCCTTCCACGGCTGGCGGTTCCATGGCGAGGACGGGAGGTGCACCCGGGTGCCTTACGCGGAAAAAGGTGACCGCCATGCCCTTGGCCTTCTGACCGTTCTCTGGCCTCTACGGCCCTGGTCACGCCTGTCGTGGCTTCAAAGGGATGCTGCTAGGCCAGTGTTGGCGAACGGATGGCACGGGTGCCAAAGGTGGACCCCCCCCCCGGAGCCCTGTCTGTGGGCACCCGACATTGCCCTTTCCCAGCCACCTAGATCCAGGTTCAGTTGTCGTATTGGCACTTGGAGAACCATGAGTGGGTTTTGAATTGCAGTTTCCAAAGCTGCTTTTACACGGCCCCTAAAATCCGAGGCAAAGGGCTCCCAGATGCAGAGCTTAAAATTGTTTTCCCACCAGCTGCGGACTTTTAAAAAAAATTAAGTACGACCACGCCCACCTAAGCACGCCCCAGCGCATTTTACAAGTACCTGGTCTCCGGAGGTAAAAAATGTTCTGATGCGGACTATAAAGCTGCGGATGCCGGGCTCTCCTCGCCTTCTGTTTGGGTTTTTTTTGTCCCCGCCGCTCCTTTAACAGCCTGGAATCCCTACAGGCTGCTCCAACGGCAGAGGGAGGTGAGCGGAGGTGAGCCTGCATTCTTTTCTCCCTTTTTTTCTCCCTCCCCTCACCGCAGACAGGAGCAATGGAGTGGGGAAGGGTGGGGACACAGGAAGCAGGACAAACCCCCACGATCTCTGGTCCGAATTTAAGTTGCCAGCGGATTTTAGAGGTCGTGTAAAAGCGCCCCAAAAGGTTCACCGTCACTGGGCTAGGCTGTCAGCGACGGACTCCCCAGCCAGGATCATGGGCACATCCCCACAAGGGGCCACTTGGGCCATCGCACATGAGGGGGTGGTTTCTAGTCATAGAATAGAAGTTGGGAGGGGCATTCATTCTCCCAGTAAAGGACGCACACAACCATGGGATCAAGTGACAGGAAGCTGGATTTGGGTTGAATTTCAGAAGAAGAAGAAAAAAACCTTCCCGACTGTTCGAACAGTACGACAACGGAACTGGTGAACTCCAGAGGCGGTGAGCGCTCCCAAGAATGGCTTCCAACCCCCTGCTCAAAGCAGGAATACAAACCATGGGATATTTGTCTGGAGATTTCTCTTGACCGTCCCTAGCGCTAGAGCACTCGCCACCTCTGGAGCTCATCAGTTCTGTTGTCATACTGCTCTAACAGTTGAGAATTTTTTTTTAACCCTCCCCGAAATTCAACCGAAATCTGGCTTCCTGTCACTTGAGCCTGTTGTTGTTGTTGTTGTTGTTGTTGTTGTTGTGTCCTGCACTCAGGGCTGATCAAGGACAGATCCTGCCCCCACCCCCCACCTCTTTAGGGCAGCCTTTCAAGGGTTCTTGGTGGTATGTCCCACGACCATCACAGTGGGCACTGCCCTGTCATACAGATTTCAGAGACCCCTGGCTCTCCTGACTGGGTCCACAGCTTTGGTTGGGAAAATACCTTTTTTTAAAAAAAGCTTCTCAATAACCAAGTCTTAAAGCAGATCTGTTAAGGCACGTGGCTGGGGCATTACCGTGGCCTTGGGGCCAAGGGTGAGCTTTCTTTTTCTTCTACTCTTGACACACACACACCCTCACACACACACATACCCCTTTCTTCTTTTCCAGTGCCTGCCTTTGCCAAAGTCCGAGTCTGGCCCTCTCGGGAGGTGAGCGGCATGATCCTTGTCTGGTACCACTGCGAGGGCCTCAGCCCGACGTGGGATGTCCCGGTGCAGGAGGAGCTGCTGTCCAAGGAGTGGGTCTTCCGGGGCTCCACGGAACACTTCATCAATGCTCACATTGAGGTATTGGGGGCTGTCTTCTCCCCCAAAGCAGCGACTGGGGGTGGGGGCGTGGGGGTCTTCCGTGCAGACCGTGGGGGTGGAGTGGAGAAAGCTAGCCACGAGGAACGCCACCCCCTCCAAGACATTGCCTGCTTGACTCCTGAGAGTCAGCATTGGTGGGCCACGCTTGCAGGGTGGCGAGTGGCCAAAACGCGGGGTGTCCCTGCACAGGGACATGGAAGCATCTTGTATTCCGCCCGGGACTGATGCCTTCCCTTTGTTCATTCCTTGGTAGGAAATCCCCGAGAACGCGGCAGATACAGCCCATCTCACGGTCCTTCACGGCCCTTCCATCCTGGATGGAACAGACCTCCGGCACACGAACTCACGCCATTGGGCGTTCTGCCGGCACCACTGGCAGGTAAGGAAGCCCTTTTTGGTCTTCCCTGGCATGGCTCCAGGCATTGCCACGAGGTGACGCCGGCGAGCGAGCAGGGGGGCTGAGTGCTACCTGGATGCTGCCCTCCCTCACCCCCGGCTGGGTTGGCTGGCCATCCCGGTTGTGGCTCTCGGGGCTGGCATCGGAACACTGTTGGATCTCTGCCGCTCAAGGGCAGGCAAAGAGAGCTGTGCGACCCCACAGGGTGTGGCGTTTGGCCAAGAGAGAGCGAGAGCGAGAGAGAGAGCGTGCCCAACCAGGCATGCTTAGCCCGTCTTCAGAAGTGGTGCTCTCGGAAGCCAGGAAAGGCATCTGTGTGTCACAGTGCAAATTGTCCTCCCCTGAAGGATTGTGTTCCGTGTGTGTGTGTGTGTGTGTGTGTGTGTGTGTGTGTGTGTGTGTTCTGGTCTCATCTTTGGAAGAGACATCGGGGCTGCATTTGCAAGCTTGATCTAAAGCTTGTTGGGAGACAGAGCCAGTGGTTGGAAAAGCAGCCCCGTTATAATAGCAACGGACCACTTTGCCACTCTGTTGGACCCCCCCCCCTGAGGGTTGCTTTTGAGCCTCGGTCTCCCTATAGCTTCTTCTGCACAGGGGGAACAGGGCGGGTGGGATGATGCCCGCCGGGAGTTGTGCCCCCGAAGCCTCTCCCTCGTGTCTTTCCTCGGCATCGGGTGGAGCGGGCGCAGGACCTCCTGTGGATGTTTCTTCTTCCCCTAGGCAGAATGGCAGCCCGAACCTGAGCCCAGCGCTCACTGTTCCCGTCTGTCCCTGAGCCACCGCCTGACCCTCTTTGGCTGCCGCTTCTGTTTGCTGGACTTGGCGGTCACGGCCAGGCAGGTACGACCCTCGGGCTGGCGGGCCCGGGTGGGGGAAAGCGGCACAGCCTTTGGCCCGGGAGTTGGAAGCCGAACGATGCGGGCTGAAAGGTGGCTGGAGCCCCGGCGTGTTGTTAGCCTGTGGAACTCCCTGCCACAGGAGGTGGCGATGGCCTCTGGCCTGGATGCCTTCAAAAGGGGATTGGACCGATTCCTGGAGGAAAAGTCTATCCCAGGGGACAAACCATGATGGAGATGTGTCATCTCCAGGCTTAAAACTTACTTCAAGGACCAGATGCAAGGGAGTGGTTTCAGGAGACAGAGATCTAGTCTCGTGCACTCCCGGATGCATTTGGTGGGGCCAATGTGAGATGCAGGAAGCTGGACTGGATGGGCCTTTGGCCCGATCCAGCATGGCTCTTCTTATGTTCTTATGTTCCTGGAGGAGAAATCCATCACAGGTGACAAACCATGATGGAGATGTGTCATCTCCAGGCTTAAAAACCTGGGGTCCTTCAAGGGCCAGATGCAGGGGAGTGTTATCAGGAGACAGAGATCTCATCTCATGCGCTCCCAGATGCGTCTGGTGGGGCCACTGTGAGATATAAGAAGCTGGACTAGATGGGCCTTTGGCCTGATCCAGCATGGCTCTCCTTATGTTCTTATGTTCACCCGCATCCTCACCAGCCAGCCGATATTTTCCGAGGGAGGGCAAGGTTTTTCTGAAGCCCCCCAAGGACCGTGGCGAGCCGGCAGGGCGGCAGACGAGCGTTCTGTGGCTGCCCTCATTGTCAGCTGTGCAGGACCCTCCTCCTAGCCGCTTGGGGACCATAGAGGCCCGCTTGGCTTTTGGCCTGGGCTCTTGGGAGGCTGGCAGAAGGGGTGGAGGCCAGTCCTGATCCAGAGCGCCAGGGCGGGGTGCGTGCATTGGCATTGGCTCAAGATTTGGGGGGGGGGTTTCTTGCCCTGGCCTCCCTAGGGACGTAGGAGCCAGAACACCTACTCCTGAACATGGAGGCTCCCTTGACAACCAAGTGCCCTCTGCACACACAGCCCGGTGGGTGACTCCTTCTCCTCCCCTCCCGCGCGCAGGTGGGCCCCGGCTTGGTCTTCATGACATTCCAGCACCGTTTCCTGGGCCGAGGGCTCATCATCCAAACCGTGACCCCCCTGGAGCCCCTGCTGCAGCACGTGGTCCACCGCCTCTACTACCAACACAGCATCCCGGCGTTCATTCCCAAGTTCATGCTGTGGGCAGAATGCATGCAGGTAAGGGAGGGGAGGATGTGTGCACGTTGGTTGGTTCATTTTTCTATACCAGGCCTGCCCAACAGGTAGACCGCGGGCTACCAGTAGCCCGTAAAGGGTTCAAAAGGAGCCCGCCGGCGATCAATTAAAAAAAAAGTGAGGGGATAAGTTCTCCACCC
This sequence comes from Phrynocephalus vlangalii, assembly GCA_037367305.1. Lineage (NCBI taxonomy): Eukaryota > Metazoa > Chordata > Lepidosauria > Squamata > Agamidae > Phrynocephalus > Phrynocephalus vlangalii. Next base: position 7,490,071 of record JAWVWN010002679.1, read on the forward strand.
CTCCCTCCCCCATCCCAAGGACCACCACTGCCCCAGCAAAGTTCTGGGTCTGCCAGCCCACTGTCTCAGCTGAGTGGGGCAGTTCAAGGCCATGGCGCAGTCCCCTGTTCCCCACCACCACCGGCCGGATGATCGGTGTGCCACTGTCTTGTGACCAGCTGAGTCACTTAAAATATAATGCATAAAAACGAATGCTAGCCTATGGAAACATCAAATCGCACATGACTAGCTTGATTCAAAATCATATACAGCAGGCCTGCCCAACAGGTAGAACATGGGCTACTGGTAGCCCGTGAAGGGTTCAAAAGTAGCCCACCAGCCATCAATAAAGAAGTGTGAGGGGATAAGTTCTCCACCCCTCCCTCCCCCATCCCAAGGACCACCACTGCCCCAGCAAAGTTCTGGGTCTGCCAACCCACTGTCTCAGCCAAGCAGGGGCAGTTCAAGGGCCGTGGCGCATTGAAATCTGTTCCCTCTGGAACGGATTAATTGGTTTTCAATGCATTCCTATGGAAAACAGCTGCTCTACTTACAAAAGTTTTTACTTATGAGCACGTGTTCGGAAAGGATAAAATTCATAAGTAGAGGTTTTAGTGTAGTAGCCCTCAGGTACTTTGGGCCGGAAAAAATAGACCGCCACCTGTTCAAAGTTGAACAGCCCTGTTCTATACTGCACCAACAGAAGCATGGTGTCCAGATCAGTGGTTCTCGACTGTTGGGTCCCCAGATGTTCCCGGACTGCAACTCTCAGAAATCCTGGTCAGCTCAGCTAGTGAGGAAGACTTCTGGGAGTTGCAGTCCAGGAACATCTGGGGACGCACCGGTTGAGAACCATTGGTCTAGATCAACAGAAGTGATAGTACCACTCTATCCTGCTCTGGTCAGACCCCACCTGAAGTAAAGTGGGTAGAGGGATGCTCTTCTCCCTCTCACAAAATACCAGAACCAGAGGACATCCACTCAAATAGAGGGCTGGGAGAGTGAGAATAGACAAAAGAAAATATTTTTTTCACCCAGCGCGTTGTTAGTCTGTGGCACTCCCTGCCACGGGAGGTGGTGGTGGCACCTGGCCTGGACGCCTTCAAAAGGGGATTGGGCAGATTCCTGGAGGAAAAGTCCATCACGGGTTACAAACCATGATAGAGATGTGTCATTTCCAGGCTTAAAACCGGGGTACTTCAAGGGCCAGATGCAGGGGAGTGGTATCAGGAGACAGAGATCTAGTCTGGTGCACTCCCGGACACATTTCGTGGGGCCACTGTGTGATACAGGAAGCTGGACTAGATGGGCCTTTGGCCTGATCCAGCAGGGCTCTTCTGATGTTCATGTGTTCTGCTTCCTTTCAGTTTGAGAGAGACATCATGATCTGGAACAACAAAAAATACACCTCTCGGCCGCTGCTGGTGAAAGAGGACGCGGCCATCCAGAGGCACCGACGCTGGTACGCCCAGTTCTACAGCGAGAACAGCGCCAGGCTCACAAAACAAAGCGCTGGCTTGGACTGGTGACCGATGATTCCGTCTGGCTGGCCCGGCCCACCACCCACCACCCCACTCTCCAGGGCAAGCTCAGAGCGAGAAAGGGGGTCGCCTTCGTTTGTTGCTGGGACGAGTGTGCCGGATCTCGGTGCCACTGGGTTGCCAGCCCGCACAGAAGCGGGGCAGGCCTGCGGAACCTCGTAAAAGCTTACCTGTGCCGCGATGCCCACCGGAATCACCGGGAGAGCAGAGGGGTCGCTCTGTCTTGTGTCAGGTGGGGGGGGAGCCAGTCCCCTCTGTTCTGGGGATGGGGAAACACGTGCATAGGTGCGCATGCAAGTTGCAGAGAGGAAGTAGCCAAAAGTGCAATTCCACAAACCTTTCATGGCATTAAGGGCGCAAACCTGCTCTCCAAACCCCGCTAACCGTTCTGGCAACCTGGGACCAGGCGCCTTCAGCCATCTTCCACCGGAGTGCCGTGTTTGGTGTGCATTATACCTGCAAATCCGGCGCCAAAGCCAAGGGCCCGGCCTCGAAGACTCAGCTAAAAAAAAACAGGATCCTTTTCTGTCTAAGATTCCAAGACTGGTGCTTTTTGCAGGGCCACCGGTCACGACGGACATGAACCTCAGGGGGCCGCCGGGCCACCGCGGTGGGCTTCACGGGACAAAGTTCGCTCGTGGACATTTCCGGCGCTTGGAGAGGCCACGGTTCCCTGGCTTCCTCTCGGCTCCCACGACAAAAAGCAGGAGACGGTTCATAACCACCGTTTGCCGCCTTCCCCGCCTGCCGACACCCACCCACGCGGACGACTCAGAAAAGGAGGGTTTTCTCGTTTATTAACACACAGCAAGCGTGACAGTAGATAATTTTCCTCTCTCTTTTTTTTAAATACAGTACATGGTTCAGCAGGAGGGCACCATGCCCTCGTCCAGCTTTTGCCCCCCCCCACATACCCCGCCCCCACCTCAACCCTTACACCCCCCACCCCCACCCCCCCACCATGAAGACAAGCCAGTGGTGGCACATTTTTATAAAAATAGTGTGTCGCTAAAAAAGTATAAATTAATGCTACCGGTATTAAGAAATATTAAACACAGTAAAACTTATAAGGATTAAGAAAAATATTCATTAATACCTGTAGAAAAAACTCTGGCCTAAAAAATATTTTTGTATATAGTTTTTTTTAAAACCTTTTTTTTCTGTAATCTTTTATTATTATTATTATTATTTAATTTTTTTTTAAACGATGACATTTCGATTTCTGTAACGCCCTCCGGTGGAGAGATGCAAACTACACAGCATTCCGTCCCGTCCCGTTCCCCCCCCCCCTGATATTGCCTGGAACACTGAATTTCGGCCGAGGTAAATAAAGGACAGGCCTTAAGGCCTAACGTACAAGGCTCTCTGGACATCCAACCTCCCCGGGACAAGCACTGAGGGTTTTCTGGTCTCTTCTCGCCCATGCTTCCCTTCCTGCTGCAAAGCTGGGACATGAAAACACACACACACACACACACACACACACACACACACACACACACACACACACACACACGCACACGCACACACACACACACACACTCGGAGGAGGAGGAGGAGGAGGAGGTGGGGTAGTGGGGTGGTTCGCTCTCGCCAACCCCCAGAGGTGAAGGGTACAAGGGTAAAAACTAGGAAGGGCCAGGCCTGGTGTGGAATCCAAGGCGTCCAGTTCCAAACCTGGAAAACTCTCCCAACCCCTGCCTCCAAAACGTGTCTCCGTGGCCTAGGGGCGTGCGGCAAGTCAGCTGCAGAACTGCGGCTACGAATCTACTCAAGTTCGGCCCCAGGAAGCCGGCTCGAGGTTGCCTCTGCCGTCCAAGGTTGGTCTTCCAAGCACCCAGCTCACTGGGTGGATGGATGGGTTTTCTTTTTTTGGGGGGGGGGGGCAAGGTGTAGCCTGCGTCATTAAATTGCAAACCACCTCGAGGATGTTTTAAAGCAAAGCAAAAAAGCGAAGTGTTCCGCTTATAGACCGCCCCATACCACTTCAAGTAGTCTCTGGGCAGTTTACAGTTTTAATTACAGTAGGCAGGCTACACGTTGCAACCCCCCCCCCCGCTAGCAAGCTGGGTACTCATTTGACCGACCTCGGAAGGATGGAAGGCCGAGTGAACCTTGAGCCGGCTACCTGGGATTGAACCGCCAGGTCGTGAGCAGAGTTTTAGCTGTGGGACAGGCATTTAACCACTGTGTCACGAGGTGTACTCATTTTACTGACCTTGAAAGGATGGAAGGCTGGGTGAACCTTGAACTGGCTCCCTGGGATTGAACCCCCAGGTGGTGAGCACAGTTACAGCTGCAGTACAGTTGTTTACATCCTGCGCCACAAGGCTCACAAAGAGCAAGGATTTCCTGGGGGTGGGTGGGATTTGCCCTTCTCCCGGTGGAGGGGCCCCCATGGGTCTGCTGCGTTTGTGCTATAAGGTGCATATAAGCACATCTTGGCCATGTTGCCGCCCTCCCCGCCTGCATTGGGATGCCCACCCTGGTGGAGAGCTTCAGCCAGGTCAGCCATTGCGGGGGGGCTGGCAGAACTCTCTGGGCCTGCACGGACGGACATCTCTGTCCCTCCCCCAGAGAAGGACTTAGCTGCGGAGTCTCTTGGGTCCTCCCTCTCCCCTGCCTGCAGCTGGGAAGAGGCTGAAGTAGGGGAGGCATGTCCAAACTTCGGCCCTCCTGATGTTTTGGACCACAACTCCCAGAATTCTAAGCTTAGATTGCCAATGGCAAAGGACTGTGGGAGTTGCGGTCCAAAACATCTGGCGAGCCGAAGTTTGGACATGCCTGCAGTAGGGGTTGCCACAACCAGGCCTGTGGGTCGTGCTTACTCATCACGCCACTTGCTCCTGTTTTGGGGGGTGGGCAGGAGAAAATTGGCCCACCCTCAGCAACCACTCAGGACCTCGGCTCCCCACCCGGTTCCTAGTCCCGGCTTGCAAAAACAACTCAAAAGATTGCTGGTTTTTTTTTTTTAAGACTGGGAGTTGCTTTCGCACAAATGGCACCAAACTCTTCCCAAGCATGCCTCATTCTATTGGGTCGGGGGGGGGGGGCTGGGGAGAGGGCAGGTCTGTGCCCATACCTATGACGAGATGCCAGAGGGTGTCTCGCCACTTCCCCCCCACCTCCAAAAACACACATGGCTTCTATATCTCAGAAACGGCTTCCGCAGAGGACCGTGCGGTGTCTCCCGGCTACCTTGGGGAAAAGACGAGTCGCGGGGTGGGGTGGGTGGGGTGGCTTTCGGGGGGGGGGCAAAGCAGCCGTCCAGTGGCATCTGGCGGCCCCAACGGCCAACTGGGAAGTGGCTTGTTACCGGGATGAACTGGGGTCTCTCTTTGCTCCGCACAGCTGGAAAGTACAAATGGAACCCACACACGGAAACACACGCACACGGACTTGACCACGGTGGGCAGGAGATCTGAGGTCTTTGTGGGCAAGGGTGGAAAGGGGCCGGAGAGCCTCCCCCCCCAACCACTTGCCCTTTTGGTGGCCGTTTCCAGCCTGGGGGAGGGGGAGGGGTGACAGTGAAAGCCAGGCAGGAGGGAAGGGAGGCTCCCTGGCATATTGTGTGTGTGTGTGTGTGTGTGTGTGTGTGTGTGTGTGTGTGTGTGTGTGTCATGGGGGAAGCAGACAAATTGGCAAGCAGCTGGTGGCACTTCAGGCAATCTGACCCGGGCCACCCATGGGGATAGGTGGCCCGCAATGACCACAAACCAAGGCCACACAGGTTTGGGACAGCCTGGCTCCGTGATGGCGAACTTTTAGCCACCGAGTGCCCAACCTGCGATTCGAAACCCACCCATTTTTCGCCAAGCGCCAATACGGTCATTTTAACCCGCATCCGGGTAGCCGGGAAGGGGCGATGTCGGGTGCCCCCAGAAAAGGGCTCCTTGGAGGACCACCTTTGGCACCCGTGCCATGGGTTCGCCAACACTGGCCGAGCTCAACCCTTGCCGTGTGGGGCCGGTCTCTCCTACCCCCAAAGCAAACCTACAAAGGAACAAGCCCGCCTGCCAAGATAGACCTGCTCCCTCCCTGCCTTGCCCCTCCATCTTAGAACAAGCAAACCTCTGTCTCCCTTACCTTTTCCCGCCTCCCTGAAAAGAACAAATCCAGGCCCACCCTTGTTTGCTTTCTTGAAGGACAACAGGCCTCCAAGTCAACTAGGGATGGGCACAAAATGGAAAAAATAAAGTTTAATTTCGTTTCTACTAGCGGTTCGGTTCGGTTCGTTTTAAATGATTCTTTTTTTTTGTAAAATAAAAATTCATAACGAAACAAAATAACGAAACAATTCGTTGCTCTGTCAAACGGCTCCCCTGGGTCCTAGAGGGACCAAATTTGGTGGGTATATTTGCTACAAGGGAGCCCTTTTACAGAGCAATGAAACGTTTTGTTTCCAACGGGGGGGAAAGAAGTGTTTCGTTTCGTAACGAAACACCGTTTCCCATTTTTGTTTCGTTTCGTAACATTTCGAAGCGCTGACGAAACGACGAAACAGTGTGTCGTTTTTTTCGTAAGGTGCCCATCTCCGAGGGTCAACTATTGCTTTGAATGCAGGTATTGTACAGGGATAACAAATTTAAAAGAACAAACACTGAAAAGGGTCTGGGTGGTTCGGGTGGCTCTGTTGAGACACCCCCATCCCACTGCACCCCCATAGATGTTCATTAGCAGAACATCTTTTTGCAGTAAACAAGCCAGGCAGGATCCCAGCCGGTCACCACTTATCTTCTTTTTGGGGGGGGGGAGGTAGGGGGATATCTTTCCAGGGCTTCAGATCAAGCGACATGTTTGCGATACACCCACCGAACAGAGAGCAGACCCCCCCCCCTTGAGGGGAGGAAGAGGAGGAGGAGGAGGAGAGACAGTGGGGTGTGGGGTGGAGAAGCAAATCAACCACAAAGCTCAGATTACTTGCAAACATTTTTGGGAGCAATAAATTATTTTCAGGTCTAAAATCCATGTCATCGTCCTTTAAAGAAAGGTTAACACCACGTGTAATCAAACCCAGAGAGAGAAAGAGAGAGAGAGAGAGAGAGAGAAAGAAAGAAAGAAACCAGGGTGGAGAATCTCCTTTGAAGCAGAAAAAAACTGGAACAAAACCGAAAATAACCGATTACTTTAAAAATTAATAATAATTAAAAATTAAATTAAAATAAACATAAAATAAAAAGCACACACACCAAAACGCCTTCAAGCCTCTCCAATCCTGGTTTTCTAAGAGACCTTGGTGTTTGCGGAAAATTCAGCTGCCTTGTGAGGAGGAGAGACGTGTTCCGAAGGGCAAAGAGGAGAACACGCCCTGACGTATAGAGGTTACTCCTAAGAGCAATGTCCAGTGTGGACTGAGGCCTAGAAAAAGTCGGGGGGGGGGTCCCTCGTCACCCCCTGACACACACACACACACACACAAACCAGCTGGAAGGCCCAGCAGAGAAAAAAGGGGGGGCAAGGTTGGGTTGGAGGTTTAAAATTGCAGAGAGAGAGAGAGAGAGAGATATGAGGAGGAAGGAGATTGCTCCTTAGGGTAAGGAGGGGGGGGAACAATCCATTCAAGTCAGTTTAGAAGCAGGCATGTCCAAACTTCGGCCCTCCAGATGTTTTGGACCACAACTCCCACAGTCCTTTGCCATTGGCAATACAGGCTTGGAATTCTGGGAGTGGTGGTCCAAAACATCAGGAGGGCCGAAGTTTGGACATGCCTGGCTTAGAGAAACTCAGCTGCCTGAAGGCCTCAAAAGCGGTCAAAGCATCTGCTTGGCCTGCCCTCTTTGAGGAAAAAAAAAGGAGTTTGTTGTTGGTTGGTTTTGTTTTTATGTCAAGTTCGCCCACAAATCTAAGCCCAGGAGTGTGTTCTTTGCAGAGGCCAAACCCCCCTCCTGGGAAACACACCCAGCTCTTCCACCCCCCCCACCCATCCACCCAATGGAGCTTTTTATAAACATATCAATATTTCTCTATATATCTATAAAAAGCTTTCCGTTCATCTCCCGGGGCTTTCAGAATGAGGTCCACAGTGTTTAGAATTTAAAACTGGATTCTTGGTTTTGGAACAGTGTTTTGCACCCCGGCGGGGACACGGGCGGGAGGAAACGGGAAGGAGGGGGGTGGGATCGTCCGCGATTTCCCCGCCCCGTCCGCCCCTCGCCTCCCTACCCCCCACCCGACCCACCCCACCCCACAGTTTTAAAGCATGTTGGACTTCAAGAACATGAGTCGGTTCATGTCCTCCGGGCTCAAGAGCCGCCTTCGCTTGATCAGGACGGCTTGCTCGCACATGGCCACGCAGTGGCCCCGGGCCCCGACGGCCGGCACCGCCAGCAGCCAGAAAGCCAACTTGGCGAGTTTGGTGTGCTTCTGCGTCACACAGGACCAGTACTGGAAGAGGTCGGGCGGCGCCTGGAAGAGGGGTTCCTGCAGGTAGTCGTACACTTCGTTTTTGCCCGACCGGTCCTCGTCCCGAGGAGGCGAGCTCTCGCCCGAGGTCCGTGGCTTTTTGGGGGCCGGCTCGAAGTCGGCCTCCTCGGCCCACGAGTCCTTCACCTCGTGGATCAGCTCGCACACTTTGCCGATGATCTCCTCGTGCTGGTAAGGAGGGACGGGGCGCAGCTTCTGCTGGGGGTCCAGGATCATGGCCACTTTGTGGGCCGAGTGGACCTTGAAGTTCTCCTTCAGGGCCTCCAGGAAGAGGTGGCACAGCTTGCTGACCACGCCGGCGTCGTTGGCCTTGGCGGTGAAGAGCTTCTCCAGCTTGACGTAGGTGGGCAGCACCAGCTGGAGGGTGGGGCGGCTCTCGCTGCTCAGCTCCACCACCGCGTGCTTGACGGGGGCCAAGATGGCCGCCAGGTTGCTGAGGAGGTGCTTGTTGAGGTTCTGGATGAGGTTCATCTTCTTGGCCCGGCTGTAGAACTCGCAGATCTGCTCGTAGCGCTCGTGGACCAGCAGCAGCGAGTCCGTCACCGAGTTCCAGCAGGGCGGTGGCGACGTCTCCTCCAAGGAGCCAAAGGTCTCCTTGGAGATGCCCGCCGAGCCCGCCAGGTCCTCACAGACGTTGAGCAGCTCGATCACCTCGTGCATGTTGCGCGCCTGGAGCGTCCGCTTGTTCAGCACGCTCTGGACCACCGAGTTCAAGGCACAGGCCGAGCAGCGCAAGCACATCCCCGCCTTGGCGAAAGCCGAGGCGTTGACCTTGCCGTCCATCACGTAGACCGTCCGGATCTCGGACATCACAAACTCGGAGAGCACGTTCTGCACCCAGTGGTGGACCAGGTCGCCGCTGTCCCGCAGGTCCACCCCTTTGATCCCCAACATGTAACTCTTGATGCTGCTGCCGTCGGCGTGGTAGGCGGTCAGGATGTAGCAGGAGTCGGGGCCCACGCTTTGGGAGTGGCAGGTGACCCCGATCCCCAGGCAGGCGTTGCTGCCCAGGGCGCAGGTCACCTTCACCTTCACCTGGTTGTACATCCGCGGCAGGTGCTTCAGGGCCAAGGTGTTGAAATTCCCGAGGACTTCGGTGACCGAGAAGGCTCCGTAGCGGGCGCCGCTGTCCACCAGCGTCTGCGCCAGCTTGACAAACTCCTTGCCGCTCACCACGCTCAGGGTGCCCAAATCCGCGCACATCACCCGCAACAGACGCTCCGCGATGTTCTGCCGCTCCTTCTCCGGGATGGTGCTGTTGGCGAGGGAGGTGCCGGCCGAGGAGGGCGCTGCGGAGACAACAGCGGTTGGAAAGAGCGCCCGTTAACCCTCGGGGTCGTGCCTGCTCAAGAACGGCTGCCGGTCAACCATCCGGGTTGGACTGAGCCTCGTGGCGCAGGGGTTAAAACGGCTCTCCTGCGGCCGCAACTCTGCTCACGGCCTGAGGGTTCAATCCCAGGTAGATGGCTCAAGGTTCACTCGTCCTTCCATCCTTCCGAGGTCGGTCAATTAAGGACCCATCTAACTGAACTGTAAACGGCCCAGTTCTTTAGGGCGGTATAAAAGCAGCAGACGCTAATTTTTTGTTGCTACGCTTCCCCTGGTCCAGAAAGGTGGGATTCCCCAGGGAGCCCCCCACCCCACCCCGTCTGCTTTGTATGTCCCGACCCATTTGAGTGGCCAAGGGCCACAGGACGAGGGCCTATCTGTGGCAATCTATCCCTTATCCCTCCCACCACTACTCTCGTGCGAAGACCCAGAAAGGGGGCTTGGGGTGTGTGTGATCATTTGGGAACAGGCGGAAAGCCCCGCCGCGGGGTGCCACACGCCACGCCCACGGGTACGTACTGTTGTTGGTAGTGCTGTTCCTTTGGGGCTGCGGCTTCCACTTCTCTTCCGCCACGGCCGGCGGCGACCTGGGTTGGTTCGAGGCAATGCTGTTCTCGTTATCGGCTGAAGGGGCAGAAATCAGAAGGCTTGAGAAGGAAGGGTTCCCGGCCGCCCCTCGTTGCTCCGTCCCCTTTTAGGCGGCGTTCTTTGCGGCCTCGAGTGGGAACCAGGCCACCCGTCCCCCCGTCTCCCCCACTTCTCATGCCACCCTTGCCGGCAACCTCCAGTCACGCCCGTGGCTTGTGTGGCACGGCAGGCATAAATCTCTGGGACAAGACTCGTTCCCAACCTGGATCCAAGGATCAAAGCAAAAGCAAAGCAAAAAGCAAAGTGTTCTGCTTATCTACTGCCCCATACCACTATAAGTAGTCTCTGGGCGGTTTACAATTTTAATTACAGTGTGCAGGCTACACATTGCCCCCCCCCCCAGCAAGCTGGGTACTCATTTTACCGACCTCGGAAGGATGGAAGGCTGAGTGAACCTTGAGCCTGCTACCAGGGATTGAACCCAGGTCGTGAGCACAGTTTTACCTGCAGGACAGGCATTTAACCACTGCACCACGAGGTCTCTCTTCTCCCAGGGGACGGCAGACCTGGCCTTGAGGGGCTCTGCCTGCCTCCTTCCCAGACCGGAAAAGCGCTGCCCTTGCCCCGACAGAACCCCAGGTGAGAACACTCCCCCCCCACACACACACACACAAACAACACCGCCGCCAGCAACCCAGGCCAAACCCTGGCCCAGTGATCTGCTTCTCTGGGAGAGTTGCAGAAGAGAGTGACTAAAATGATTACTGGGCTGGGGCACCTTCCTTATGAGGAAAGGCTAAAACATTTGGGGCTCCTTAGTCTGGAAAAAAAAGGTGCCTGAGGGGGGGATATGAGACTTACAAAATAATGCAGGGCATGAGTAAAGTGGAGAGAGGGAGGCTCTTCTCCCTCTCACAAAATACTAGAACTAGGGGACATCCACTCAAATTGAGGGCTGGGAGAGTAAGAATGGACAAAAGGAAATATTCTTTTTACCCAGCGTGTTGTTAGTCTGTGGAACTCCCTGCCACAGGAGGGGGTAATGGCATCTGGCCTGGATGCCTTCAAAAGGGGATTGGACAGATTCCTGGAGGGAAAAGTCCATCACAGGTGACAAACCATGATGGAGATGTGTGTCATCTCCAGGCTTAAAACCAGGGGTGCAGGGGAGTGGTATCAGGAGACAGAAATCGAGTCTCATGGGCTCCCAGATGCATCTGGTGGGGCCACTGTGAGATGCAGGAAGATGGACTAGATGGCCCTTTGGCCTGATCCAGCAGGGCTCTTCCTATGTTCTTATGCTCCTTGCCACTGCGACAGCGGTCCTTCGCCAAAAAGGTTGACACACACACACACTCACACACACACACACACACACACACACACACGCACACACACACACACACACACACACACACACACACACACACATATATATCTCAACCAGCTCCTTACCTGCATGGGACTGCATGTGCTCCAGGAGGTTGTTATAGAACTGGAATTGGATCCCGCAAGCCCCGCAGGTGTATGGCTCTGAAAAAAAACAGGCAGGCCGAGACGAAAAGAATCAGGGCCATCAGCTGCCCCAACCAGCAACCCTTCCTGGCAGTGCCCCCAAGTGCCTATGTGCCCATACATTTGGCACCAGAAGGCTCCCCGAGGGTTCAGGCGTCAGCCTGCCTGAGGCTGGGATGAAGGGGGTAATGCCTGGAAGCCGGACATCCATCCATCCATCCATCCATCCATCCATCCATCCATCCATCCATCCATCCATCCATCCATCTATCTATCTATCTATCTATCTATCTATCTATCTATCTATCTATCTATCTATCTATCTATCTATCTATCTATCTACCCATCCATCCATGCCAGTGTTTCTCAACCGGTGGGTTCCAAGATGTTCCTGGACCGCAACTCCCAGAAATCCCGGCTAGCTCAGCTCGTGATGAAGACTTCTGGGCGTTGCAGTCCAGGAACATCTGGGGACCCACAAGTTGAGATCCACTGATCCAGAGTAAAGCAAAGCAAAGCAAAGCGTTCTGCTTATATACCGCCCCGTACCCCTTCAAGTCATCTCTGGGCGGTTTACAATTTTAATGACAGTGTGCAGGCTACACATTGCTCCCCCCCCCCAACCCAGCAAGCTGGGTACTCATTTTACCGACCGGGTAAAATGTTTGGTTTTGACCTTGCGAGACACACAATCAGGAGGAAATCAAGCATCCCAGCTGCTAAAGCTATGCCAGGGACAGGCAGGCAGGTACTCACCACTGGAGTTTTGCGAGCTGCTGTTGGTTTCTTCAAAATTGTTTTGCACTTTGCTCTCCACGCGCCGACTGAACGCGCTCTCTGGAAGAGGGAGGAAAGACACCGAGGAGCTGGTGAGCGTGTTGATCTATGTCCCTTCCCGGGCGGGGTGGGGCGAGAACCCCCGTCTCTTAAGCCAGTCTTGCCTGCCTCCTCCCTGGCCCCAGAGGGGTGGCTGGGGCTTTCAGAGGCCAAGGGTTGGCCCGATTGGGCCAAAGGGTCTGGGAGCAGCTGGATGAGAAACCGAGTTGAGACACTAGAACATTTTCAAGGACAGAAGTGGCCCAGGAGCTCCGATTCTCAGGCATCCCCTTTGGCTGGCCAGAAAACTCAGCAGAAGCTGAAAAGTAGCCAAGTAGCAAAGACTTCACCTCAGCCCATCCCTTCTTTCGGCTGACTTCTCACCTAGGAAAGACTGGCTGCTATCATCATAATCATCATCACGGATCCATGAACACACTGCCATTCCCAGCCCATCTTTCCATGCTTGGCCTTTGCCACCTGAATCCTTGAATACAGAGGATGGTTGCTTCCTTCCTTCCTTCCATCACCAGATCCATCCATCCTTCCTTCACCAGGTCCATCCATCCATCCATCCATCCATCCTTCCTTCCTTCCTTCCCTCCATCCATGACCAGATCCATCCATCCTTCCTTCCTTCCATGACCAGATCCATCCATCCATCCATCAGTTCCTTCCTTCCTTCCTTCCTTCCTTCCTTCCTTCCTTCCTTCCTTCCTTCACCAGATCCATCCATCCTTCCTTCACCAGATCCATCCATACATCCACTCTTCCTTCCTTCCATCACCAGATCCATCCATCCTTCCTTCACCAGATCCATCCATACATCCACCCTTCCTTCCTTCCATCACCAGATCCATCCATCCTTCCATCACCAGATCCATCCATCCATCCTTCCTTCCTTCTTTCCTTCCTTCCTTCCTTCCTTCCTTCCTTCCTTCCTTCCTCCCTCCCTCCCTTTTAGAAAGTTCCAAAGAGGTCGTCTCAAAAGTAAACAGATTGGTGACATAACATCAGTCCTTGCTTCCTTGGCCTGCCAGGAACCGTCTGCGTCGTTTCAACGGCCTGAGGTTCTCTGGAAAGGACAGAGCCTTTTTCTATGATGTTTGGGTGTTGTTGTTGTTTTGTGTTTGTTTATTTCCTCCTCCCCCCCAAAAAATAGGCTTCCAAGCCTGTGGGTCTAGGACAGTGGTGGCGAACCTTTGACCCTCCAGATGTTTTGGACCGCAACTCTCAGTATTCCGAGCCTAGATTGCCAACGGCAAAGGACAGTGGTAGTTGCTGTCCAAAACATCTGGAGGGCCGAAGGTTCACCACCACTGGTCTAGGGGGTGGAGGGTATGGATGGGTTCGTAAGCTATACACAGGCCCCACCATCTTCTCCAGGGACGGGCGCAGCCTCCCCGCTCCCTCGTGGCCCTGCCTAGCCCCAGATGGCATTCAAATCCCCTAGGCCAGGCACGTCCAAACTTCGGCCCTCCAGATGTTTTGGACCGCAACTCCCACGGTCCTTTGCCATTGGCAACCTAAGCTTAAAATTCTGGGAGCTGTGGTCCAAAACATCAGGAGGGCCGAAGTTTGGACATGCCTGCCCTAGGCTGTGGGGCAAGCGCCCACTTGCTCGCCCGCCTGCCTGCTTGGGCACGGCAGGGCTCCCGGGCTGCCAGGCGACGCAAGAACGACAACAGAGAGCAGAAAGCACAGTCGGTACCTGTGGTGGCCTTGCTTCCGGGGGAGCCTGAATTCGGAGCGCGGAACGTCTGCGGCTGAGATGCCGGCGGGACCCCGGAGGAGGGTGTGCGGTGGAGGAGAGTGGAGCACCGGATGATAGAGGCCGCGGGAGATTTCTTCCCCGACTGGCTCCCCTGGGTCTTCACAGCCACGAAGAGGGGGGATCGGGAGTACTCTGGAGATATGAACATTCAGAACTAATGCCGGGAACAGACAAGCCAATGCCCTGAATCGGGGCCCTTCTGGGGCCATTCCCGCCACCACCACCACCCCAATCCACACAATCTCACTCCTGGTCCCTTCCTCACTTTGCAAGCTGGTCCCTCGAACCCCGGGCATCCCTGCACACCAACCGTGCAACTCCCCGCCTGCTCTACAGCAACGGAGGTGGAGGAGCAGAGGCAGCATCTCTCGTGGTGGCCGGAGAGGGCAGCGCCGCCTTCAGGGCGGAGGGCCTGAGCTAAGGATATGTGTCTTAGGCTCCCCCTTTGGGGAGTTCAGGTTTCACGGACCTGTCCCGGGCAACTGTCTCTCACACCAAAATGGGGGTGGGGGGTGGGGAGAGAGAAGAAACCTGGTCCCAGAAAGAACTTGGATTTTTAAATCATTTTTCCCCCTAGCCAAGCGAAATGCTGGTGCTTTGAACATTCTGGGTTAACGATTTCCAACTGCAACGATGCCTTAAGAGAAGGCTTCTCCCCTCCCCTCCACACACACACAACACACACACACACACACACACATGAGGGGAAAGGATTCTGCACCAGCCACATTCCATATCAGAAAAGGGAAGACAAGCATTTTAGTGGTTGTTGTTCCAGTGGTTGTTTCAAAACAACAGTTAACCACGCAAGCTGCTGCCGCCGCCACCCCCCTCCCGAAATCGGCGAAGACATCTTCGTTTACAAATATCTAGGCTCGCTTTGACCTGTGTTTATTGCCAAGACAGGCGTGGGGGGGAAAGAGCCCAGGTAAAGAAAACTTTAATATTCCATCCTATCTAGGTCGCATCCTCTAAAACTGCTGGGGAAACTCTCTCGTTGCCAACTCTCAGGGGCCAAAAGGTTTTGTCTTGAACGATACGAACCGCCACATTCCTGGCTTCTTCGTGACCCGCACTGGGGCCCAAATACAGCTCCCCACACATTTTCCCCACACCAAATCTGGCCCTCCTTGCAAAAAGTTTGGATACCCCCAGCCTAGTCCAACTCGGCCAAAAAAAAAGGCCTTGAATTTATTTATTTATTTATTTATTTATTTATTTAGTTAGTTAGTTAGTTAGTTAGTTAGTTAGTTAGTTAGTTAGTTAGTTAGTTCGTTAGTTAGTTAGTTAGTTAGTTAGTTAGCTTGTTTGTTTGTATGCCGCCCACTACCCAAAGGTCTCTGGGCAGCTCACAATCAAAGTAAATTTAAACAATTAAAACATCAAGTTGCAATAATATTAAAACAATAAAACATTTAAATACAATAAATACAATATATTAAAACACTGCACTAAAATCGCCACCAGGACCCACAATGATCAGTTAAAAAGACTTCTGGAACAGGAATGTTTTTACCTGGCGCCGGAAGGTCATCAATGTTGGCGCCAGGTAGGTCTCGCTTGGGAGGGCATTCCACAATCTGGGGGCAGTTGCCGAAAAGGCCCTGTTCCTACAAGCCATCCCTTTCACCTCCTTGAGGGATGGCTCTTTCAGGAGGGCCCCCTGGCTAGATCTTAATTGCTGGGTAGGTTCATATGGAAGGAGGCGGTCCTTCAGGTATCCAGGTCCTAAGCTGTTTAGGGCTTTATATGTCAGAACAAGCACTTTGAATTGGGCTCGGGCAGCAACTGGTAACCAATGAAGGTTATACATTGCCCTGGTTCAGTCCACCTGCCCCCCCCAGCCCCCCTGTGGCCAGCTTCCCCAGCCCACCCCACCTTACCAAGAGACTGTCTCGGACGGACGCAACCCCCCTCCCACCCCCGCCCCTACGCCCCTGCCGGTGGGGGTTCCATACTCACTGATGGGGGCGTGGAGGGCCACGTGCTCTTGGTAGGGGGTGTAGTATTTGTACTGTTTGCCGCAGAACTCGCACGTGTAGTTGCCTGTTTCTGCAAAGGGGACGGAAACACAAGATGCTAGGTGAGCGGCAGGGGCAAGACCCCGTGCCGTTCCCCCCCCACACACACACACACTATGTCCTTTGAAATAAAGGCTTAAATTTGATTGCCATTAACCATTAAACTGCACGGAACAGATCTGGCTCCCGTTGAATTATTTCGGCCAACAGCAAAACTTTTTTCTAGGACAGATTTTTTTTTTTTTAACCGGGATATAAAAGCAATGCAGCACATTTCATAACCAGCTCAGGTCATTAAATGCAGGATTCCAGGGAGGACACCACATCTGGGCAGAGGCCACCAGGAGGCCTCCTCACCCCCAAACCTGTGCCCCACCCCAAAACGCACTCCCTCACCAGGGAAGGCTTTTGAGCCCCATCACCTCTACAGAGATGCTTGTCTTGTCCAGCAGGGAACACCAAGGTCACGGACACGGACGGACACACACACACACACACACACACACACACACACACACACACACACACACACACACACCTCCTCTCCATGGGCTCGGGGCCCAGCCGTGGCTTGGCAAGCATACCTCTCCAGTGTGGTCCGTGGCGCCCCTTGGAAGCCCTGCAAGGACCAAGCCGCCTCTCGGGGCTACTCGGACCCGGCCGACAAAAGCCACGAATGAGTGATGATGGCATCTGGCCTGGATGCCTTCAAAAGAGGATCGGACAGATTCCTGGAGGAGAAGTCCATCCCAGGTGACAAACCATGATGGAGATGTGTCATCTCCAGGCTTAAAACTGGAGTACTTAAAGGGCCAGATGCAGGGGAGTGGTGTCAGGAGACAGAGATCTAGTCTCATGCGCTCCCAGACGCATCTGGTGGGGCCACTGTGAGATACAAGAAGCTGGACTAGATGGGCCTTTGGCCTGATCCAGCAGGGCTCTTCTTATGTTCTTATGAGTCTGGCTCAGCCGCTTGGCTGTGCTGTTATCAGTGGCTACGATCCCTTCATGGGCAAGGGAAGGTCATGGCCTAGCTATGTTTCTCCAAAGATGGCCGCGAAAGCAAGGGAAATATTGCAGGGAGAGATTCCCCAGACCGGCCAACAGAGAGATTGAGAGAGAGAGAGAGGTTGCAAGGCCAAGGTGCCTGGCCGAAGGGACATCGTTGTTTTTCGAGGTCCCCCTTCACCGACCGCTCTTCTGCCCACCAGACCCTTCCTGCTCCCAGGAATTCAACCTGCTAGGCTACTGCTTCTAGATTTCCCAAGGGCGGATCCAGCCTGGATTCCTGAGCAGGGAAGTTGGGCAGAGCAGCCCGGGCGGAAAAACCCACCACGCGGGTATACGTCGAAAGCGGGTTAATTACTTAAGTTGCAAACTCGGTAAGTCATACTTGGACCAATCTTCTGAAAGGGTTCGGGTTCCTCTTCCTTCACCTCTTCCTTTCCGATCATGGCTTGGTCGTAAGGGTCTGGGAGGGAAGGGAGGGAAGAGAATGAAGGCGCCGGCTGCCAACCCCGCGAGATCAATCCCCCCAATTCCCAACTCACAACCACCACCTCCTGGAAGCATCTCGGGCAGGCGTATCCAAACTTTGGCCCTCCAGATGTTTTCCTTCGACAGCAACTCCCACAGTTCTTTGCCGCTGGCATTCTAAGCTTAGAATTCTGGGAGTTGTGGTCCAAAACATCTGGAGGGCCGAAGTTTGGACACCACTGCTTTAGGAGGAAGTGGGGTTGAACTGGAGGTGCGGGTCCTTCCCACCATTCCACCGCTTGCTTCAAGCTACCTTTGGCTCCCCATCACATCCCAAAACTGGGCTGGACCGAGGAGCTTTTAAACTCACTTTTCCCCACAGAGGCAGTGTCTCTGAATAGAAAGCGGTCTGAACGTTGGTTTTGTTAAAACTAGGCAGGACCGAAAGGGTGGCTTGGGGCCTCGCTTGGGTACCAGATGGCAGACTTCAAAACAAGCCCATTTCCTCATCTAGAGGATGGAGGAGGAGGAGGAGGAGGAGGAGGAGGAGGAGGAAGGGCCCTGATTCTCTCCCGGACTTCTGGTGCTCCTCCCCGATCCAAAGTCAACACTCACCGTCCACAGCATGCAGGTCTCTATGTTCTTGAAAGCAGCTGTAGTATTTGTATTTCTTCCCACAAATGTCACAGGTGTACCTGAAATTGTCTGTCAAGGGGAGAAGAAGAAGAAGAAGAAGAAGAAGAAGAAGAAGAAGAAGAAGAAGAAGAAGAAGAAGAAGAAGAAGAAGAAGAAGAATGAGGAGGAGGAGGAGGAAGAAGGAGGGGGAGGGGGAGGAAGAAGAAGAAGAATGAGGAGGAGGAGGAGGAGGAGGAAGAAGAAGAATGAGGAGGAGGAGGAAGAGGAGGAGGAAGAAGAAGGAGGAGGAGGAGGAGGAGGAGGAGGAGGAGGAGGAAGAAGAAGAATGAGGAGGAGGAGGAAGAGGAGGAGGAAGGAGGAGGAGGAGGAGGAGGAGGAAGAAGAAGAAGAATGAGGAGGAGCAGGAGCAGGAGGAGGAAAAGGAGAAGAAGAAGAAGAAATAATAGAGGGTGAGATTTGAGAACCAAGGTCATCCCCCCACACACACCCCGGCTGCAACCTATCCTGGTCACCCTCTTTCTTGGTCACTGCTCAATGTATCATTACAGGTCTCCCCTCCGTCACAACAGGGACAACCTCGCTCTGGAAAAGAGAGCCAGCGAGAGAGGAGGCATAACCACCCCCCTTCCCCACCTCTGTAGACCCAGAGGTTTCCCCGAACCTCACATTTGAGCTGCCGAGAGACCTCCCCCCCCCCCGCAAGCTTGGGGTCCAACCAGCGCGGCCTGCTTGACGGGAGGAGTGCGGGCGACCGGGTTGGACGTCGTTGAGGGATCTACGTAAGTTCAGGGTGCTTTGCGTGGCCTACATCACAAGTGTCCTTTTGCTAGTGCTTTTTACATGCAAAATATTCTTAGTGGCTATCTCTCCTCCCCCCCCCCAATGGCTGCATCCAAGCTCCCTTCCCTAGCTGCTGCTGGACTCATCTGGGCCAGGGGGAGAACGGACGCCCCACAGAGGCAGCCAAGCCAGTCGATAACTCAGGGGCAGCCAGGAAACGGTTCTGGGTGCCAGGTGACCCTCCATCTTTTGGGGATTTCACTGAACCCAGAGTAGAAGAACGGCACTCGCAGGGGATGGGAGGTCTTGAGACCGGGAACGGTTTAGCCGCAAGAGATCAAGGGGTCGGAACCCAACGGTTGCCGCCATGACGGAAACTCTGAGCAGGTAGAGGAAAAGAATGGAAAGGGCCGGGGGTTTTGTGTGTCAAGTGGTCCCCTGGCACTGGCTGGCAGACTTGCCAGTGGGCAAGAGAAAAAGGAAGCCAGGCCATTCACCCTTCCCATAGCTAGCCACTCATGGCTGGTGGGGTCTTTTTCCTGACCAGCTCTGAGCATCCCGGTCTCCGATATGGTAAGTTATGGTTTTGTATACTCTCTACCACCGTGGTGGCCAAACTTTGGCCCTCCAGATGTTTTGGACCACCGCTCGCACCGTCCTTTGTCATTGGCAGGACAGGCTTGGAACTCTGGGAGTGGTGGCCCAAAACATCTGGAGGGCCGAAGTTTGGCCACCATTGATCTACCAGGAAGCAAAGTGGAAAAGCAAAGCCATACAAAAACGGCCACCAACGGCTCGCATTTATCCTGTCTATGTATCCTCCGGGGAGCACCAAAGGTCTCCCTTCCTGCCCGGAGCGACCCTCCTGACAGGTAGGCCAGGGGGAAGGCCAGACTGGCCCAAAGTCAGCCAGAGGCCCAACTGGTGACATGAACCTAGTGGCAACTCCTGGCGCCGTAAAACGTCCGTTCTGCTTCCGATTGGTGCCGGCTCTATTAATTGATTTACAGACGCCCCCACCATGGGAAAGGCGGAAGGGGGCATCTATTTTCGAGCCAACCGGCCGTGCGCAAGGAGAGCAAGAGAGAGAGAAAGGGGGCATCGGGGAGGGGGGCAACCCAAGGACGCAGAGAGGGCAGGGATCACCCACTTTCCTTGTAACATTCTGGGATGACCAAATCAGGGAAAGAAATGGGTGATTACAATACAAAAGGGGAGGGAAGAATGGTCATGGGGGGGGGAGCCAAGCTCACCGCAAGGTGGCCCTACACCCCTAGAAGACCCCGAATGACAAAAGCCGTGCCCAGGAGAGAGCAGAAACCACTAGGCAACCCTGCCCGGAATGAGGGCATCAAGGAGGGAGACGCAATTGTGCTCTCCGCCACTCGCGAGCCACTCTCTTGGCAACCGATGGGGTCAGCTGTTCGAGGCAGCCAGTCCCGGACCAGTAAGGAGCACCCTTCCCTTTGCCCCGGCCGGCACTAGCCAGCCAGCCACTCTCCCTCCAAGCGGCCCACGAGCGTCCACCAAAAGCCAGGCTCTTGTCCGGAGGCTCGTGGCTGAACCAGAAGCAGCATCTTCCTGTAGCAAGCTCTAGGGACGGACACCCCCAAGGCAGACCGCCAGGGCTAGGGTCCCCTATCCTGACCGGCGGCAGGAGCTCTCTGGGGTCCTTCCCTTTGCTGGAGACTCAACCTGGGGGTCGGAGGGGAGGTCTACCCTAACCCACACAGCCTGGTCCCTCTTCCCTGGCCGAAGATACAGGAAGGGTGCTGGATACTTACTGCCCGGAGAGATGCCTTCCCCCGACGCAGCTTCCGTGTCTACGCAGAGAGAAAGCCTCACTTTAGAACAGCAAGTCTAGGCAGTAGTTGATGACAAGAGCAGGCCCTGGCTTGTTTCCCCTCCCATTGTGTGTGTGTGTGGGGGGGTTAGCTCTGGCCGGGACCCCCACCCCTCCCCAGAGGCGAGGCTAAAAGCCAGAAGGCACGCTGGAACACAATTGCTTCCACATCCTCTGCCGTTCCCCAAGAGAACGTGGCTGGGCAGTGGCACGCGTGTCGCCTGGGCACGGGGAAATCCCACAAGTTGGAGACCCTAACACCCCCCTTTCCAAGGATAACCAACACACACACACACACACGGACTCAAACAAAGATCCTTAAGCAGAGCTATCTCTATGCTGCCATCCCAGCTAACGGCAGGAAAACCGGCAGAAAGGGGCTCTCATGAGCCCCTCCAGAACTGTCGGCTTTCTCGTTCTTTTTCGGCCACGCCGCTCGCTCTTCATGTGGCCAAAGGCCACCTGAAATGCCCGGCAACGTTGCCAGGCCCTCTTTACCGGCCAGGGAAGGGGGCCAGCAAAAACTCCCTCCCCCCCCGGGTCCCGTTCACTGCGACGTGGCCATGCCCCGAGCCACTAGGGCAGCTGTCCGTGGCACATGGCCTGCAGCCTTCTCGGGGAGCGGAGCTCCGGCACTAGCCAAGAGGGGACCCCGAGACTTCTTGGCCCGCTCGGCCGGGAGAAGGGTTACCCCCATTTCTCTCCACTCTAGCTAGAAAGTTCCGTTCAGAGGGTTGTTTTTATTCAAAAGAAGAAAGGGGGAAACGGGCCGAATCCCACCATACTCCTTCGGCAGGCCACCCTGCCACGGCCACAAAATACAGGCGACGGGGTGTTCCTATTTTTTAAAAAAGCCCGGCTTTTGTCTCTCTCTCTTCCCCCCCTTTTGTGTGAATTTTGTGTTGATTGCGGTTTCTGGAGGGAGGAGGGGAAGCCTCCTTGTCACACTCAAAAGCTTGCTCACCGCTTTTGGAACAGGTTTATTTATTTATTTTGTTTTATTTGTTTATTTTTATACCGCCCCGTCTTCCTGAAAGAACTCCGGGCGGTTAACAGAAGGGATAAAAACGATCCCATTTAGAGGGCCGCAGTGGACGTACAGGTACGGCAACCACTGTAGGGCAGCAGGGTGTGTGTGTGTGTGTGTGTGTGTGTGTGTGTGTGTGTGTGTGTGTGTGTGTGTGTGGAGGGCTCCCGACAATGAACCCCCGAGGCCCTGTCTAGGGACGAGGTCTGCTCCCCAAAGGCACGTCTAGGGTCCCTTGGGGGGAACACGTCACCTCACAGATGGGGGGGGGCAACGGGGGGGGTGTCCCAACCCTATGCAGCCAGCCGGACAACGCGAGACCGTGATTACCTCGGTGTGCTCGGACGTGGGTCTGGAAGCAGTTGTAGTACTTGTATTTCTTACCGCAGATCCCGCACTCGTAAGATCCTGAAAGAGGGAAACACACACACACACACACACACACACACAGAGAGAGAGAGAGAGAGAGAGAGAGAGAGAGAGAGAGTGAGATACTGAAGCGAGTCTGTGGGAGGAGTGGAGCACTCTCTCGTATACTGAGGCACATTAAGCAAGCAATTCAACTCATCTATCGTACTATCTATCATCTTCTCTATCTCGGTCTATCTATCTATCTATCTATCTATCTATCTATCTATCTATCTATCTATCTATCTATCTATCTATCTATCTATCTATCCATTCCCCTCTGTCTCCCTCCATCAGCTGTCCACCCACCCACCTGCCTGCCTACGTATGCATTTTTGCTTATTATAAACCATCAAAACTCCACTTCCTGTTTTCCTGTTCTGACCAGGCTGTTCCAAAACACAATCAAAACAAGGCAAACATCTCCCTCTTCCTCCGTTTGGGGTCCCCAACCCTTGTTCCTGCCACCCTTGACTGCAGGTGACCCTGACCGGGGGGGGGGGGAGACCGTGGCATAGTGAGCCACATCTCTGCTCAGGTTCCATAAACTGGTACAGTGATTGCCAAAAGAATCGCCCAGCCAAGCCGAGGCCCCCTCGTGAGTCTTCTTCCAGTTGCCCACCATCTACACTTTGATCGTTAACAATCGTTCAACGGCTGTACTGCAGCCAAAAGCTTCTGCTCACGACCTGGGGGGGGGGTTCAATCCCAGGTCGCCGGCTCGAGGTTCATTCAGCCTTCCATCCTTCCAAGGTTGGTAAAATGACTCCCCAGCTTGCTGTGTGTATGTGTGTGTGTGTGCATGCAACAGGTTCACTCAGCTTGCTGGGCATGTGTGTGTGTGTGTGTGTGTGTGTGTGCAACAGGTTCACTCAGCCTTCTATCCTTCCAAGGTTGGCAAAATAAGTCCCCAGCTTGCTGGGGGCGGGGAGAATGTGTAGCCTGCCTATTCGCTTGCAAACTGCCCAGAGAGTGCTTTAAGCTTTTACAATTCTCCCTGGTGTTGGCGGTGCGGGTGGAGGTTCACAGGGAGAAGGCCGTCCCCCCCAATCCCACCCTCAGGCTCTGCTCCCTCAATCAAGGCAAGTGTGTTGAGTCCAGCATGGCAGGAAAGTGGCATCTTTAGCTTCCCAGCCACGGCCTCTCCATCGTCCGCCCTCCCCAAAAGAGGGGACCCCGAACCGTCCTCGCCCTTCCTCCTAGAGGGAGATGGCCCCGTCCACCTCGCCGGGGCAGGGAGCCTCCTTGGAGATGCCAGTACCCCGTTCCCTCCATCCTCCTCCTCCTCCTCCTCCTCCTCCTCCTCCTCCTCCTCCTCCGAGAAAAAGGGTACGCCCATCGGCCACGGACCTAGCTTACCGAGAGTCTGCTGGTTGCGGACGCCGCCGATCACCACGCAGATCTCGGCCGGCACCTCTCCGGCCCCGCCTTCCTTCGGGTTCTTCTTGGCCTCTTTGGCGTCGTCATGCCAAATCACCTCCTGGACGTAGTCGTCGGGGATCTCCGTCTTCACCTTCACCTCCGTCATGGTCGTCGCCGTCTCCTCGCTGGGCGAAGACTGGGAGGCGACGGAGTCGGAGCCTTCGGCCTTCATGCTTTTCTGAACTCTCTTCAGGCGCTCCCTGGGATGTGGGTTTTTTTTTTTTTGAGGGGAGGAGGAAGAAGAGGAAAGGAGATCCACGTTACCCCATCACAGCTGTCGTGGCCACCAAGGCTAGGGGTATCGGCGTTCGACCGCCATCCACGGAACTCGAACGGGGAGGCACCTGACAGGCACGTCCAGCGATGCCCGTGGTGGCAAAATTTTGACCCTCCGAATGTTTCGGACCACAACTCCCACAGTCCTTTGTCGTTGGCAGGACAAGCTTGGAATTCTGGGAGTTGTAGTCCAAAACATCTGGAGGTCCAAAGGTGCGCCACCCCAGAGTTATGCCGACACATGTGTTTCACACCCGTGACTAAGCCTTCTTAGATGGGGATTTCCTTCCAAGAGTTTGCCAGAGAGTTTTGAAGACCTCCTGGCGGTGATGGGGGCCTCTCTCTCTCTCCACCCCCCTTCAAAAACAGCCACAATCCCATTCAAAGTGGGGTGAGGAGGGGGGGCAGGAATGCAGGGCAGTTTTTCCTGCTGTCCCTTAACCCCCTCCCCCCGCATTCTCCTCCGGAGCCTGGAGCGTAGGGAGATGTTTACCCCACTGTCTTAGCTCTTAGGATGACATGGGGGGGGGTCCTTGCCGGGTGAGGCCGTAGGAGGCCACCAGAAAGGTTTTGAAACAGGGACCCTAAATGCTCCCTGGCGGATCACCAGCCCTGCTTGCCAAGTCAGCCCTATAGGCTAAGCCAGTGGTGTCCATACTTCGGCCCTCCAGATGTTTCGGACCACAACTCCCAGGGTCCTTTGTCACTGGCAATCTAGGCTTGGAATTCTGGGAGTTGTGGTCCAAAACATCAGGAGGGGTGAAGTTTGGACACCCATGGTGTAGGGCAGGCATGACCAAACTTCGGCCCTCCAGATGTTTCGGACCACAACTCCCAGGGTCCTTTGTCATGGGCAATCTAGGCTTGGAATTCTGGGAGTTGTGGTCCAAAACATCTGGCGGGGCCAAAGTTTGGACACCGTGGGGCTAAGTTCTGAGCTTTGGAGGAACTTTCTTGCCGGTAGACCTGACCCCCTGGGCCTGTCCCTGTCAGAACACTTTGGCCTCAGCCGACCCCTCCTGCCCACACCAAGGCACCTGCCCCTCCCTTGGGCTGCCACCACAGATCCTGTGTGGACCAACCATGCCACAGGTGCACAGGACTGTGGCTGCCAAAAACTCTACCTGGAGAGACAGGGAGCCCCTCCCCCGCCGCCCTGCCAGTCCGTGGGGATCTGAAGTTTGACACAAGGGTCCTGGCCAGCTGCGCCTACTCCAAAGGCCAACTGTACCACTTTTGCAGTGGAAGGGAGCTCCTTTTCCCCTGCACCTCCTTCCTCCACGTGGCACCCTCACCTCCCAGGTCACGAACCCCACCCTGCCTCTCCATACCGAAGGCACAAGGGGTTTTGCTCGACTTTCCAGAGTCCGGGCATCGCGTTAATGCCGTACTCAGTAACTGTGCTCACGACGGGTCAATCCAGTCGCCGGCTCAAGTTCACTCAGCTTCCTCTTCCAAGGTTGGTAAAATGAGTATGCCTCGTGGTGCTGTGGTCAAATGTCTGTACTGCAGCTAAAACTGTGCTCACAACGTGGGGTTCAATCCCAGGTCGCCGGCTCAAGGTTCACTCAGCCTTCCATCCTTCCAAGGTTGGTAAAATGAGTATGCCTCGTGGTGCTGTGGTTAAATGCCTGCACTGCAGCTAAAACTGTGCTCACAACCTGGGGTTCAATCCCAGGTAGCCGGCTCAAGGTTCACTCAGCCTTCCATCCTTCCGAGGTTGGTCAAATGAGTACCCAGCTTGCTCGGGGTGCGTGCAATGTGTAGCCTGCATACTGTAATTAAACCGTAAGCATCCCAGAGACTACTTGAAGTGGTATGGGGCGGTCTATAAGCAGACCACTTTGCTTTTTTTGCTTTTCCCCCTGGAAAGCCAAGCATGGATCACATGCCAGCATCTGAAGTTGGCATATTTCAGGCGCAGAGCTACATTCCATGAATAATGAAACAAGGGACTAAAAGCTGTTTTTTTTAAAAAAAACGCCCTTCTCCTCGATGATAGAGCAGCAGCAGCAGCAGTTGGGGCAGCTGGGGCAGGGTGGGATGGGGCGGGGGGTGGCAGGTAGAACGAGGACCCAATTAGAAGAGAAAGCTTCTTCCAGCTAACAATAATTTGTCATGCAATCCTTGGAAGATAAGAGTGCAACAGGAGCAAAACACATCAGACACACACACACACACACACACACACACACACACACACACACACACACACACACAGAGCACACACATACCGCCCTCCTTGATGTTTGTATGATGGTTTTATTTAAACAGAAAAGCGGAGCTGAGGGACGGGGGGGGGCGGGCGGGAATCTTCTGCAGCAGCCTCGTGTTTCTGGCAAATTTGCATCGGGATTTCCACACACACCCCCAACTTCAATGCAAATTTTATGCTGCCGCTCGGGTGGCCCGTAAGACACGGCACGGCAACAAACCCGCTTCGTTCTCTTTTTTGAAGGGGGAAAAAAAAAGCCTAAACAATGACAGAAGGGCACGGAGGTGACGCGCCTGACCATCCGTGTTCCCGTTTCGTCATGGGGGTAGAAGGGACAAATTGGATCGCATCAGCTGGCATATGGCCCCCGCCTTCCCTACCCAAAGCCCCTAGAGCACTCTTTCGCCCTCTTTTTGAGCCGTTTCACACGACCCCTAAGATCCGCTGGCCACTTAAATTCGGACCAGAGATCTTAGGGGTTTGTCGCTCTTCATGTGTTCCCACCCCCTCCGCACTCCTGGCTGCTGGCTGCGTGAGGGGAGGGAGAAAAAAAGAAAGAAAAGAATGCCCCTCACCTCCGTTCTGCCGTCAGATCTCTTAAAGGGGCGGGGGGGGGGGGCAAAACAACAACAAATAGAAGGAGAGCCCAGCACTCACTACGTTACATCCGCATCAGGAATTTTTCACCCCCGGAGAGCAGGTATCTGAAAAGTGCGCTGGGACGTGCTTAGGTGGGCGTGGTCGCACTTAATTTTTTTGTAAACTCCGGAGCTGGTGGGGAAACAATTTTAAGCTCCGGATCTGGGAGCCATTTGCTGCGGAGTTTAGGGGTCGTGTGAAAAGGCTCTAAGTTTTTCTTGGTCACTAGAAACCCATTCCCAAGCTTCTGTCTTTCCTCAGACCGGAGAAGGTCAGGCTGGGATCTCACATGGCAGCTTGCAGGTCATCCCCGCCCATGGTCGCTGTGGCCCCAGTGGTGGGCAGTGGGTCAAGCGGAGGGGGGCGCAGAGCGGATCTTCAACCCCGCACGGAGGTTCCGAAACACACGCAGACACCCAGGTGATGGTGTGCCAGGGCCTGCTTCTCAGCTGAACCTACTTCCCGGGCTCATTGTCCAGACAAAACGGATGGGGGAAGAGGGTAAGAGAAACCCACCAGCACGCAAACAGAGATTCTGGAAGGAACAGGAAGGTCGGACGGAAATGCCAGCAATTAGGGATGGGCACAAAATGGAAAAATAATGTTTTGTTTCATTTCGCACTCAACCCCTTCTTATTTCGAATTTTTTAAAAACTAAATTCATACGAAACAAAATGAAACAAAACAAAATGGCTCCCCTGGGTCCTAGACGCACCAGATTTGTTGCCCAGGACTCCAGGAGCCATTTTTAAAGGGCTCCTGCTAAGCTGTTATCGGATGGAACCCTTTTAAAATTGGCCCAGTTGGCACCAGGGGGATCCCCTGGGGCCGACCGGGCCAGGTTTAAAGGGGTCCAGCCACTGACAGCTCGGCAGGAGCCAGGAAAATGATGGAACAAAACGATTTGTTTCAAAGGGAAAACTGACTCATTTCGTCTATAACAAAATGCTGCTTCCTCGTTTCGTTTCGTTTCATAACGAAACGACGAAACAGCATTTCAGTTGTTTTTGTTTCCTGCCCATCTCTACCAGCAATCAAACGATCACCGGATTGATGAACGCTGGCAGACAGGAGTCGAGAAATGAACCTGTCCCATGGCTTTGTTAAGAAAATGTTCTAGCGGGCCACCACGCCTAAGCCACGACCAGATGCTCTTTGCCACCTGTGGAGGGCTTCCAGCCACTTACCTGCCCACAGATGCTCTCGTCCCGATGCTGCTGCCGCCGCTGCCTTCAATCTGAGGGAGGGAAAAGACAGATAGAGAAGGGTCAGAATCGTCAAGAGGTGGGAGGCTTTGAATGGGGCCCCAAACAAAACACACCAAAACATCCTTGCGAATGTGGCCCACACTTTTGGGGGGGCGGAACAAAATTAAGAAAGGAGACACAGTTGACCTGGTTTCCACAAGAAGATACACCACCGAGAAACCCCACGTGCCATATGATGCATATAGAAACAGAAAAGAGAGAGCTTCCCTAGTTCTCGAGGTCAACCATCAGCCGGGGAAAAACGCAAAGTGCGTACCCTCACCGTCTCCCAGTGTGGGGACTTCAGATAGATCTGAATTAGGACGTGATCCCTCAGCCTGAACGATAGCCCCCCCCCGACCACACACACACGAACACAACACACAGACACACACACACAACAGACAGCACACGACAGGAACACACAGACAGAAGAGGAAGATAGTGAATGAGAAGATAGATAGATAGATAGATAGATAGATAGATAGATAGATAGATAGATAGATAGATAGATAGATAGATAGATAGATAGATAGGAAGGAAGGAAGGAAGGAAGGAAGGGATGGATAGATAGATAGATAGATAGATAGATAGATAGATAGATAGATAGATAGATAGATAGATAGATAGATAGATAGATAGATAGATAGATAGATAGATAGGAAGGAAGGGAGGGAGGGAGGGAGAGAGAGAGAGAGAGAGAGAGAGAGAGAGAGAGAGAGGAAGGAAGGAAGGAAGGAAGGAAGGAAGGGAGGGAGGGAGGGAGGGATAGATAGATAGATAGATAGATAGATAGATAGATAGATAGATAGATAGATAGATAGATAGATAGGAAGGGAGGGAGGGAGGGAGGGAGGGATGAAGCCAGCCAGGGTGGTGAGAATCACAGACCTGCACCCTAATACTTTGAGGGAGGAAAGGAAGCTGGAGGAAGCCAGGGAGGAAGAAAGCAGACAACCACATGGATTTATGTGCATTTGAAATCATCGTCGTCGTCGTCGTCATCATCATCATCATGGAACTGGCGAGGCAGGCGGGACCCTGAGGATCACAGAGTCCATCCCCTGTCAAGGCGGCCACATGGGGGAATTGAACTCCCAAACTTCCAGCTAAAAGTCTCTGAATGCAGCTGTCTCATGGTGCCAGGGTCCATGCCCCTTTCAAGGCCACCTTGGCCAAGCATCACAGGTAGGGACTTTCAAAGGGGGCCTAGGTGTTGCCAGGTTCCTGAATCTCCGCAGAGATGGCAGCCCTCCTCCCTGGCGACAGCATCATTTAAAACAAACGAAGGGATAAATCTACACTAGCCATCAATAAACAAGAAACTAGACCACAGAACCCTTGAACTCAATAACCCATGCACAACGAAACAGTGCAAAAGACCCAGTTTAACCAGGAATGTTTGGGGTGCATGACTGAGAACATTGGTGGCGAACCTTTGGCACTCCAGATGTTTTGGACCACAACTCCCAGAATTCCAATGACGAAGGACGGTGGGAGTTGTGGTCCAAAACACCTGGAGTGCCAAAGGTTCGCCACCAAAGACTTAGAATCCTTATTTGTCAGGGCTTTTAGTATCTATTCCAAAAATTCATCCCACAAAGGCAGCACAAAGAGGAACCGGGGCCTGCCCAAAAAGTCTGTACAGAACTTCCTGACGCAATCATCCATCCTTCCTTTTGAATGAAGTGCTTAAATGCCCACTTTTAAACCTACCACTTACCTCTATGGGTGAAACTGCAGGGACAACTAACAACTCCTGATTTTAAATTCCATTTTCTTTTTTTTAAAAAATGGTAGAGAAAATGCCCTTTAAAAATATCCGAGGAAGAGGCTTTCCTCAAAAAACAATTATTATTTCAAATACTGATTTTTTTTTTAATTTCAAAATTCGTGGAACTGTATATTAGGAGAGATCGGCTGCATTTCACTTTTTTTCTTTTCTTTTCTTTTTTTTTTGGCGTGAATGGCAGAAACCAACCAATTCAGCGGCTGCAGGGAAACAGTTTGATAAAATAACCCCCCTTTTTAATTTAAATGCTAATGCACTGAATTAAAATTTAATAACTGAGGAAATTGAAAAGCCAAGCAGGAATATTGGAAATAAATCCAAGCAGAAACAGCTAAAATTAAAAATTCTAGAGTGTGGGAGGATAGAAGCTAAGCTGTCTTATATGATTACATTTCGCCCCCACCCCAGAATGGAGCTGGAAGGGGAGACAGAAATCTCATCTTTGGACAGCCTTAGGGCAGTAAATCGAAAGCCGGGTGATTTATTGTTCAATTTTCCTACAAAGGGGGGGGGGGAGGCACTCTTTCATACTGAAATATTTCATAAATT
Organism: Phrynocephalus vlangalii; assembly: GCA_037367305.1. Classification (NCBI taxonomy): domain Eukaryota; kingdom Metazoa; phylum Chordata; class Lepidosauria; order Squamata; family Agamidae; genus Phrynocephalus; species Phrynocephalus vlangalii. Next base: position 7,520,367 of record JAWVWN010002679.1, read on the forward strand.
TCAAGCCGGCATAAATTCTTAATTTAGAAGATGGGGGTCACTTCCAGTGCAGGGGTCCAATTCTGGAATCTTAAAGCAATACCAACAACAGAAAAAAGGGGTGGGATGCCATTTTGGCTATTCTTTTTAAGTCATCCCAGGAAACGCAGGAAGTACAAGTTTCCCGGTCAAAGCACTACGAAGATCGCAACAGGCCAAAAACAGTGAGTTGGGGGGAAGTTACAAATTACAAGTTACTTACAAGTTACTTGTTCCTGTTAGTTTTTTTTGGGGGGGGCAACCGTATTTACTTGCCACCAATAAAACGCTAAGCTCCAAATTTGTAATTACAACTAGAGATGGGCACGAATTTAAAAACAATGGCATTTCGTTTGTCGTTTGGAGGGTCCGTTTCGGTTCGTTTCCATTTTTCGTGAATTTTTGCAAAAAAAATTCGTTTTCGTTTCTGTTCGTTTTGTTACCATTTCATTACCATTTATTTCATTTTTTTGTTAATTTTTTTTAGGATTTTAAGCAATTCACTCATATTGCAGTAACGGAAACGAAACGCACGACAAAATGTCTGGTGTTTCTGTTCGTTTCGTTTCATTTTAGAGACGAAATTCGTTTGTCGTTTCGTTACGTAACGAAACGAAAAAATGAAAACGGAAATGAAAAATTGTTCGTTTCGTGCCCATCTCTAATTACAACACATTTTTGAGCCCCCACGTCTAAAGGGCCACTCCCTTCCTCTCTTTGGCAGGGGCAAAATGGGTCTAAAATGGGATGGACCTGGGTGGGTGGCGGCCACCCCAAACAACCCCCCTCGGCCTCTTGGCAGAACCACGAAGCGGAGAGTAGGAAGTCCACTCTCTACGGCGCCCATAATTCACACCAACCCATCATAGGGTCAAAGCTTGCCTTGCACAATTAAAGAAAAGGACGGGGCTTTACGGGTTCTTAAAAGAAATAATGAGGGAGGCCCTGTTTTTTTTGGGGGGGGGTTAAAGAAAATGCCGTACAAAAACAAAGAGCTGCATAAGAACGAAGCCCGACGCAAGTGTTAACTTGTTAAGTCCTCCGAGACCAACGGAAATGGCCACCGCTGGTCAGAGGCACTGATGTGCAGAAGGGGACAAGATGCCTGGGGCTCTCGAAAACCCTGGACCGTGTCCTGGGGACACCACAGGATACGGTTCGCTCAGGAAAGGTGTGCAAGCCACTAGGGAGTACTGCCTGCCAATGGTTCACCCACCGATGTATTTTACAGGAGGGTTTTTCTTTGATTGCCCTGAATCTCCTAAGCTGGTAAGGAATGGAGTTTTGAGAATAGAACGGTTGAGTTCTGTGTGGATTCCCCCTATATTTATTTATTTTTGAGTATTTTTACTTTCTCCTTGGAAAAGGACCCAAAGCAACTTACTGTAATGGACTGTAATACACAGTCCATTACAATTAAGACACAAATGAGTTTGAGAGACAGGGAATTGAGGGGTATCTTACAGCATTAGAAGGCAACATTGAAACTAACAATCGATAACATAGTGTCAATGCAATCACACAAGGAGAGATATAAACAAAAAAGTTAAAAAGTGGCTATAAACACAAAGTAGCCATGTGTGGTAGATTCATATCAAGACACTGTAGTAGGTAGTCCCTCATTCAGGGAAAGCTTGCCTGAAGAGGAAGGTCTTGGGTGCTTCCCTTGGAAGGATGGAAGGCTGAGTGAACCTTGAACCGGCGACCTGGGACTGAACCCCAATGGAAATCCAAGACATTCTTTATTTTAAAAACGCAACATCGTTCCAGCCCTGTAGCTCACAGGTGTTTCCTTATCCCCACACAACTTTTTTAAAACTCAAAACAACCCGTCAATTCTTTGGCGTTTTCATAGGTTTGAATCAAGGACGGCTTCTTTCCACTGACGACAAGTGGAATGAAGTCACCTCTGCAGCGGCTACAAGACACCAGAACTGCCAGAACGCATTGTCCCGTTGTGTTGTCGACACCATGGAGGAGGACAACTCCCCCTTGTCTTCTGTGGGCCCAACCACTGCGTGTACACAACCAACAACAGCATCGGTGGACCAACCCAAGAACGCATCCTTAGCAACAGTGGCCCAGGTCATACCCCCCACTGGTCACAGCCTACCTTCCCCCATTAAAACGGCCGGGCAAGAATGACTGGGCTCTCAGAAGTGCCAATAAAAATCACCCATCCCTCGCCTTCGGCCCACCAAACCAAGGCCAGAAGTTGTGCCGTGCGGAAAGCAAATTTTAATCCGGGTGAAACCTGTCTGTATTACTCTGCTGGTCTCGAAGCAAGGTAAGAAAGCACCCAAGAGCTACAGCACAAAACGTTCTGGATGAGACAACCAACTTGACAAATCCCGCAACACAAAACCATTTCAGCAACAAACATTAGAAACCAACAGCCACTTCGGGAAAATATACATCTTTTGCAGCGACCAACCAACCGCTAATAAGCCTTCTGGGCAAAGAGCATATTTTACATACAACCAGGCCTCTGGGCAACCAGGATGGCAGGAGCCTCGTGGCGCAGTGGTTAAATGCCTGTACTGCAAGTAAAACTGTGCTCACGACCTGGGTTCAATCCCTGGTAGCTCAAGGTTCACTCAGCCTTCCATCCTTCCAAGGTCGGTAAAATGAGTACCCAGCTTGCTGGGGGGGGGGGGCAATGTGTAGCCTGCACTCTGTAATTAAAAATTGTAAACCGCCCAGAGACTACTTGTAGTAGTATGGGGCGGTATATAAGCAGAACACTTTTGGGTTGGACAAGAGGCTTTCATCCTTCCACTGCCGTTTAATAAAAGCCAAATAATCTAAATTCTTAGATATGACGTCAAGGAGCAACCCTCCAGCACCGTACCTTTCTGCTCAGTTGGTCAAATGCAGTACACTATTTATTTATTTATTTATTTCAGAGTATTTTTACCCCACCTTTCTCCTTGGAAACGGACCCAAGGCGGCTGACAGTAATGAGGGATCATATACAGCCCAGTACAATTAAGGCATGTTCAAGTATTTGAGAGCAAGGAATTGAGGGACATCTTACAGCATTAATAGACAACATGACATTAAAGCTACATGGTTATAAGTAGTTATAAATACAAAGTCTATGTGAACCTGTAGATTCATATGAAATACACACAGTAGTCCATCATTCGGGGAAAGCTTCGTCAATGATACTGCTTGTAAAAAGCTAGTTTGAGGAAGCCTTGAGGGAAAACCAAATTTCAAAAACTGAATTGCAAACAGCTAAGACATGCAAGGAGAAAGGGGTGTCCCACAGGAATTGTTCAGAAAGTCCACAACAGACCACTGACAAAGGGTGTGTACACCATCACAACACGTTTCTTTGTTCGGCTATAAAATCCAGCGTTTGACATGATGGGTTAGGGGTGGTTCTTTCTCATGAGGTCTGCAGATACATCACAAGGACAAACCTCAAACCAAGCTACTCTGGGTATGAGTTTCACAACAAAACGTTTATGGGTTTCATTCCACACTTCAGGGGGCAGCAGCAAGCAGATACGGGTGAAATTTCAAGGCAACTAAGAGTGACTATATGAATTCCTTATGACAAAGGGTCCGCTGATGACAATTTTAGAATAATGATTTTAGTGTAAGGTTTTTATTGATGATTTAGTGATATTTTACTCTTAACTATTCTAAATTGTTTTATTCCTTGGATTGTAAGCCGCCCAGAGACCTTTGGGTAGTGGGCGGCATATAAGTTAAATAAATAAATAAATAAATAAATAAGTGGTTCTGACACTCAAAAGCTGTGATCATGGTTACGGTTCAGTTCTGACAGCCCGCTTGAGGTTCACTCAGCCTTCCATCCTTCTGAGTCCGTTCAAACAAGAGCATCCAGCTTGGGGGGAGGGGGCGGCAATGTGTAACCTACACAATTGTAAACCACCCCAAGAGTGTTTTAAGTGCTAAGAGGCAGTGTATAAGCAGCACCCATTTTTACCTGGTCTCTCACAGTTGGGAAGCAACAGTGTCGTGTTTCTGTTCAATTTAGGTCTGTTCGTGATGTTTAATACAGTTTATCTGCTTTTTCCATTTTGATTAGTATGCCGTTTTATATTTTGTGGATTTATTTGAATGATTTCTCTTTTGTGGCAATCTTATTGTTGTAGTCTTGCTGCTAGTTGGGAAGTTATAGAAGTCCAATAAATAAAATAAAATAAAATAAAATAAAATAATGAATGAATGAATGAATGAATGAATGAATGAATGAATGAATGAATGAATGAATGAGACAGGCATATGCTCCAGTCGAATCAAGTTCACCTTTTGTTCTTGATATGGTATTAATATTCTTGGACACAAGCTGAGTATTTGACTAGGACACTCAAAGGACCACAAGCTGGAATGTATACTGAAGCATCACTGAAACATCTTAAGTACTGTACAGGACAACCCTACGTAGGCCTTATATGAAGTCAGCTGGAGTCCAGCTAAGGGTGTTTATACACGACCCCTAAACTCCGGGGCAAATGGCTCCCAGCTCCGGAGCTTTAAAATGTTTACCCACCAGCTCTGGAGTTAACAGGAAATTAACTGTGACCCCGCCCACTTTAGCGCATCCCAGCGCACCTTTCAAGTACCTGCTCTTTGGAGGTGAAAATTATTTGATCCGGTGTAACGATAGTGAGTGCGGGGCTCTCCTCCCTTCTGTTTGTTGTTTTTTTGCTCCCGCCCCTTTAAGAGCTACTTTTACAGAGACGAGAGGCAGTGAGTGGCATGCTTTTCTTTCTCTTCTTCTCCCTCCCCTCACGCAGCCAGCAGCCAGGAAGTGCGGAGGGGGTGGGAACGCAGGAAGAGCGACGAACCCCTAAGATCTCTGGTCCAAATTTAAGTGGCCAGTGGATCTTAGGGGTCGTGTGAAAAGGCCCTAAGGTGGCTAAGAAGTCCAGGTTTGAAATCTGTGAACTACATGACCCAAATTATGTGATGAAGAATTTGTTCTATGATTCTATGGTTCTATTCATTGCTGGTAGGGTTTTTTTTTTCCAAAACATGAAAGGGGCAGAAAAACCTAAGCCAACTGAAATTCACAGTCCAAAAAGTAGACTGTTTTCCATCTCTAGACAGAACAGAAATTATAGGGAAGAAGAGAGACCTAAGACAGAGTTCTGAAAGCACGTAGGTTGGGTGGGGGGAGCAGGCCATAAATGGAGTCTGTCGAAATTCTTCAAGCAAAATAGCTCCCGCCAAGCTTACCATAAAGACTATAAATACCCCCACGATTAATTTCCCATGCGGGGATAAAAATAAACACCCAGTTTTCCAAAAGAGGCAGGGGCAGGACTCTTATTGCATCAAGAGGGTGTGTGTGTGGGCATTGTCCATTGGTCTGCGGAATGGGAAGATCTAAAGACAGGCCACAATTAGGAGAGAGAATTCGCAAGATCGGGATTTCAGACCAACTAAAACCAAACATGTTTTCGGCACCAAGACCAAGGTAAGTTCTCAGGGCTGGCAGGCCAGTGCCCTTCGCTCCCTATGGCAAGTGGGACAGCTGAAGCCACAACTGGAGTTTCCATCCATCCATCCCTCCCTCCTTCCTTCCTTCCTTCCTTCCTTCCTTCATCAGATCATCCACCCATCCATCATCAGATCCATCCATCCTTCCTTCCTTCTTTCCTTCCTCCCTCCCTCAGATCTATCCATCCACCCTTCCTTCCTTCCTTCCTTCCTTCCTTAGATCATTTACCCATCCATCATAAGATCCACCCATCCATCCATTAGCAGATCCATCCATCCATCCATCCATCCATCCATCCATCCATCCATCCATCCATCCATCCATCCTCCCTCCCTCCATCAGATCCATCCATCCATCCATCCATCCAATCCAATCCAATCCAATCCTTCTATCCAATCTCTCCCTCCTTTCCTCCCCCCAACCATCCGATCCATCCTTAGAAATCTTGCCCTTTCACTCATCATCTACCCAGCATCTGATGGACCCCCAAGGCAATGTTTTCTTTACAAGATCTTCCACAGTGAAACCAGGGGCACCTAGGGGGAAATTGGCTGGGCTATTTTGCTTCCTTCCTTCCTTCCTTCCACAAGGATCATGTTAAGGGTGGTGAGGCAGAGGGGGAAGATGTCCTGAAGCCGTGGGTCACCAGGTGCTCCCTGGCCCAAAAGAAGCAGGATGAGCCCCTCCTGTGAGAACAGAATGAAGCTCATCTCCCCTGGTGCTACCAGGCTAAGCAGCACACCTTCCGGCCACTCCTGGTGGTGGTGCCAAACAGCAGGAGAACGGCCAGACCGAGGGCCACCTCTGTGGACTCCCAACTGAGGGGGACAATATGGAAGTCCCAGAAGGGTCCCTAAGACAACCCCAGAGGCTGCCTGAAGAACCAGGATCCTGAAGCTTCCAGGGATGCAGAAGGCCACCATCTAAATTCACCCAACTAGGGAAATACTCTGGTCCCCGTCTTTCCTGCAGCAGAGAGCACATCAGCACAGGTGGGGTGGGGTCTGCCAAGCCCCCAGAGCCCCAGGGCTCCTTGTGCAAAGCCACCGAAAGTGCAACACATGTGCATTTTGGTTCACCCTCTCCACCTGCTTCTGAAGACCACTAGGAAAAACCGCATCCTCCATTTCCCAGTAAGAGAGCTCAGGAAGGGAAGAGGGGGGAGCCACCATTCAGAGGGGGGCAGGTGCACAAGGCAGAAGGCCAGGCTCGTGGGTGAGGGGCGGCGCTCCCACATGGCTGCCCCCTCTCGGGTCTCTCTAGCCCAGTGGTTCTCAACCGGTGGGTCCCCAGATGTTCCTGGACTGCAACTCCCAGAAACCCCTTCCAACCTGTGGGTCTCCAGATGTTCCTGGACTGCAACTCCCAGAAACCCCTTCCAACCTGTGGGTCCCCAGATGTTCCTGGACTGCAACTCCCAGAAACCCCTTCCAACCTGTGGGTCCCCAGATGTTCCTGGACTGCAACTCCCAGAAACCCCTTCCAGCACAGAGAGGGGTGGAGGTTTCTGGGAGTTGCAGTCCAGGAACATCTGGGGACCCACCGGTGGAGAACCACTGCTCTAGCTGTAGGGAGGAGACCAGTATGAGCCGCACAAAGCCCGGCCACCCTGCATGGAAGAAGGGAAAGAGAGGCATGACTTTGCACACAGCTGGTTCGGGTACCTTGCCTGCAACCACTAGGACAGTGTTGGCGAACCTATGGCACGGGTGCCAAAGGTGGCACTCGGAGCCCTTTCTGTGGGCACCCGACATCGCCCCCTTCACAGCCACCTGTATTTCAGGTTAAATTGGGTTTGGAATCGCAGTTTGGGCACTCGGTCTCTAAAAGGTTCGCCATCACTGCACTAGGACATCCAGATGAGGGCCTGCCTTTGGTCCGTCTCCCCCCCCCCCAAAAGATGCCCCAGCCAAGATGAGGCAGGGCGTTCTGCCAGCCTGGGGCCCTTTGGCAGCCAGGGCTCTGCCCACAAGGCGTTGGGGAGACCGGCCCTCCTTCGGCTTGGGCCAAAGTCCTCCAAAGAGCGGCCAACCCATTTCTGGGAGACTTTGAACCTGGACGGGCGCACAGCCAGGCGTAGCACCCCTCCCAGCAAGCCTGGCTCCCCAAACTTCCCTCCTCTGAAAGTTCTCCCCACCACCACCACCACCCCAGATGCAGGCAGCAAGGCAGGGGCTCCTCGGGGCGCAGACCCACAAGGCATGAACACACCAGGGCACCCCTTGCAGGAGAGGGATGGCCGCGGCTTACCTGAAATGCCAAGACTGGCACAAGAAGGACCCGCAGCAGGGATGTGCCAAAGCGTTTTTGGGGTGGCCCCGGACTCCGTGGATAAACCCTTTCTCTAGAGAAAGCTTGGCACTCATTGGTAAAATAGGGCCTTTATACACGACCCCTAAACTCCGCAGGAAATGGCTGCAAACTCCGGACCTTACAAGTGTTTTCCCACCAGCTCCGGAGTTTGCAGGAAATTAAGTGCAACCCCGCCCACCTAAGCGCGACCCAGCTGCACTTTCTTGTACCTGCTTGAGGTGGGTGAAAATCCCCAGGTCCGGATTTAATCTGGTCAGTGCGGGGCTCTCCTGGCTTCTGCTTGTGTTTTTTTTGCCTCCCGCCCCTTTAAGAGAAGAGGTGGGAGGAAAAAAAGCAAGCAGAAGAGAAACAGAGCTCCGGAAGCTCCTCCAGGTGAGCTGCATTTTTTCCTCTCTTTCTCTGGTGGGGAGGAAGGAAGAGCAACGAACCCCTAAGATCTTTGGTCCGAATTTAAGGGGCCAGCGGATCTTAGGGGTCGTGTGAAAAGGCCCATATTTGGACGAGGGACTCTCACAACAGGGCTAGACTACAGTAGGACCCCAGTATCCGCTGGGGGTTGGTTCCAGGCCTTCCTGTGGATAACGAAAACAGTGAATAAGAGAAAATGCCAAAAAAACCCAACCTCACTTCCTGCGAAAGAACTGCCAGGCTTGGAGGGCCACCACACAAATCACCAAGACCCACAGCATCACACTCACGAGCCCCCCAGCCGTCCACCCAGGGCGATGGCCTCCACCGGCCACTGGAACGCCTTGGCTAGAACGAGCCAGCACAGTGGTGGGGAGGGAGGGCTACAGGACAGAAGGGGGGGGCTTCCCGTGGCGCAGTGGTTAAATGCCTGTACTGCAGCCGTAACTGTGCTTATGACCTGGGGTTCAATCCCAGGTAGCTGGCTCAAGGTTCACTCAGCCTTCCATCCTTCCGAGGTCGGTAAAATGAGTACCCAGCTTGCTGGGGGAGAGAGGGCAATGTGTAGCCTGCACACTGTCATTAAAAAATTGTAAACCGCCCAGAGACTACTTGTAGTGGTATGGGGCGGTATATAAGCAGAACACTTTGCTTGTTTGCTTTTCCCCCAGCGACTCAGCCTTTATGGGTGCCAAAACATCTCCGGACCCCCTCAACGGGACAAAATGGGCAACCAGAAGCAGGCTGGGTGGGTCGAAACGGGTTCAGCAGGCAAGGGGGGCCGCCATTTGGCTCTTTTTTGAAAATGACAGAAGCCACGACTGTCCGCCCAGAAAGTGACCTGTGGGATCATCCTTAAACAAAACCAACAGCATCATTCAAAGAATTCGTAGCAGAGCGAAGCCCGAAGGGGGCCGGCGAAGCCAATGAGTCCAAACCCCCGGCAGCAACACAAATCAAAGGATACCTGCCCGGCGGTTGTCTGAATTTCTCTTGAATGCCCCAAACACTGGAAGCACTCGCGTGGCCCCCCCCCAGAGGTCATCAGTTCCGTTGTTGTACTACTCTATCAGTCGGAAAGCTTTCCCCGATATTCAGCCAAAATGTGGCTTCCTGAAACTTACTTACTTACTTACTTACTTACTTACTTACTTACTTACTTACTTACTTACTTACTTATTTATTTATTTATGTTGGAGTACTGGAAAAGGACTCAAGGCGGCTTACAGTAATGAGGGACAATATGCAGTCCAGTACAATTAAGACATGTTCAAGTATTGAGAACAGGGAATGGAGGGACATCTTCCAGCATTAAAAGACAACATTACATCAAAGCTACAAGAGAACGCGAGCAGTTAAAAGGAGAGTAAAAGAACATGTAAAGTTATAAGTGAGGGAAAGTAACATCAAAAACATAGTGTCAATGTAATCACACAAGGTTATAAGTAGTTATAAACACAAAGTGTAATCCTATAGATTCAGACGAAAGACACGTAATAGGTAGTCCATCATTCTGGGAAAGCTTGCCTGAAGAGAAAGGACTTTGCCTGTTTCCGGAAGGACAACAGAGATGAGGCAGTCCAGGCCTCCAGTGGGAGGGAGTTCCAGAGTCTGGGTGCATCAGCCGAGAAGGCCCTTTCATGGGTTATAAGAACATAAGGACATAAGAAGAGCCCTGCTGGATCAGGCCAAAGGCCCATCTAGTCCAGCTTCCTGGATCTCACAGTGGCCCCACCAGATGCGTCTGGGAGCGCATGAGACTAGATCTCTGTCTCCTGATACCACTCCCCTGCATCTGGCCCTTGAAGTACCCCGGTTTTAAGCCTGGAGATGACACATCTCCCTCATGGTTTGTCACCTGTGATGGACTTTTCCTCCAGGAATCTGTCCAATCCCCTTTTGAAGGCATCCAGGCCAGAGGCCATCACCAGCTCCTGTGGCAGGGAGTTCCACAGACTAACTAACAACGCGCTGGGTGAAAAAACATTTTCTTTTGTTCCCACGAAAACATTTTATTTTTGTTCCCACGAGACGTACCTGTGAGAGTGACGGGATGGAGAGAAAGGCCTCTCCTTTAAGCTGATTGAGAACAGATCACGCCCCTCCTCGGTAGGACATCCTTCCAAGTATTTGAAAAGTGCCAGTCTTCTTTTCCTAAGACTAAATACGCCCAGTTCTCATCTTTCCTCCTAGGGCAGCGGTGGTGAACCTTGGCACTCCAGATGTTTTGGACCACAACACCCAGAATTCTGAGCCCAGACGGCCAATGGCAAAGGACTGTGGGAGTTGCGGTCCAAAACACTTGGGTGTGCCCAAGTTTTGCCACCACTGCCCTAGGGCTTGGCTTCCAGCCCCTTCATCAACCTTATCGCCCTCCTCCGAACTTGGGTTCCCGTTTGCCAGCATCCTTCTCGAAGTGTGGTGCCTAAAACTGGTCACAGGATTCTAGATGGGGTCTCGCCGGTGCCAAACAAAGGGGAAACAATCACCTTGCAGGATTTAGAGACGACACTTCTGTTAATGGAGCCTAAAGTAGCATCTGCCATTTTTTTGTAGCCACGTCCCATTATTAGTAACAAAGAAATAAATGTTATAATTTATTGCAACAGGTATTGCATCGTAACAAGTACTGTATTGTAATAAGTATTGTCACAAGTATTGAATGTTACATTCTACTCTGCTGGCTTACTACCTGTACGACCTGGGGCTGCAGCCTTATTTAGAACCACCGTGACGGAACGGGTCAGGTTGTGGCTATAAGGCGGGCCTGGAGAATGCTCAAAGAAGCGTGCGTCTCTTGCTTGCTACGACCCCCCTGCAAGGTAGGCTGCTGCTACTCCCTTGCCTCGCCTGGAATTCGCCTCATGCATGCAAATTTCTCTTCAGGCAAGCTTTCCCTGAATGATGGACTACCCTGTGTATTTATATGAGTCTGTGGGTTCACATAGACTTTGTGTTTATGACGACATATAACCGGGTTGCTTAAATGTAATGTTTGTCTGTTCATGCTGTAAGGCAGGCATGTCCAAGCTTTGACCCTCCTGATGTTTTGGACCACAACTCCCAGAATGCCAAGCCTAGATTGCCAATGACAAAGGACTGTGGGGAGTTGTGGTCCAAAACATCTGGAGGGCCGGAGTTTGGACATGCCTGCTGTAAGACGTCCCTCAATTCCTAGTTCTCATACACTTGAACCATGTCTTAATTGTACTGGACTGGCTATTGTCCCTCATTATTGTAAGCCGCCTTGGGTCCTTTTCCAAGGAGAAAGGTGGGGTAAAAAATACTCTAAAATAAACAAATAAATAAATAAAGCTGCTTGCCTTGGAAGGTAAAATGCCAGAAGCAATTGAGAGTCAGACAGGAACATGTTCACAACTCCTGCCCCTTAAAAGCATCAATTCCAAAGACCGGAATCAATGAGAATCAAGCAACAGTTATCCAGAGGTGACTTGCAACCTTCCTTGATCCCCTTGGCCGCCAGAAATTACACAAAGCCCAGTGGACGAAAGAATACGGCCTCTACAATCTTACCACTGTGTGAATGGAGCACGATAAATGCGGGGACCCAAGTCGCTAGTCCTCATGAGTCTGCTGCCTCCCTCTGGATTGGAAATTACAGAGGGGAAGGTGGTGGCACCACTGTGCCTCTAGAACAATTTCCTTAGTCCTTAGGGAAAGCGCCACACTTTCAATTAAGAGCTCTTGCGGGTGAAAAATCAATGGATTCTATTTGGATTCCCCCTGCACGACCCCTCCCCCCCGTGTAAAATATGCACAACTTTCTGATCATGGCAGCTACTCTGTCATCTGGGCGTGAAAGCACTCGCCTCTTCCGGATCAAAAGGAAAAAAATTGTTCCCGGTATATAAGGACCACCCCAGGACTGACCCAATGCTTCTCTGCCCGCCCTGTTCCCCACCCCACCCCCAGCAGCTGCCTTTAAAAGCAAGAAGAGAAACGCAGGCAACAGAGAAGGTCACATGACTATATTTATTTTTAATTGGAAATCTGAAAGCTGCTTCCGTCTAGTTTCAAAATTAACTCAGGGCTGGGGCCTGGCTCGTGACAAAAGCCTGTTGCAAAATAATAACAATAATAAATTCATTTTTATTAGAAATGAGTCAGGTTCCCAATCTTATTTCTCACCATTCCACGCACAGGCTGGGTATTCCTAGCTGTGGCTAGGCAAATCCATAATCACCCCTGGAAAATATATATATATATCTATATATATAAATATTCTGTACATACGTATTTGCAAAAGCTCTCCTTCCTCTACAGAAAGTCAGCAAGACGGGTTTTGCCTAAATGCTGCAAAATTTAAGTTCCACCACCACCACCAGAGTGTTTCTGAAAATTGCTTGTTTGCTTGTTGTTCCAGAACCTTCCATTAAAAAAAAAAATCTAACATTCCCCCTCCCATACTGAGGAGGGGAGGAGGGAGGGAGGGAGGGAGGGAGACAGGATTGGTTGGAGATAGAATCTTTAATTGCATTCCCCTCCCCCCACCTTCCCACCGAAATCAAGAATTTTCAATTAAATATTCAATTCGAAATCAGAGAATGCAATTAAGCAAAATTAACAAACCATCAACATTTTTCCCAGGAATTTTTTTCCCTTTCCAAATTCTGATTATTATTATTTTTTTCAATTTAGAAAATAATTGTGGATTTAAAAAAAACTTCTGAATTTTTTTTAGCATACTTGCCTGAAGGAGGTTTTTGGATTAGAGAAAGCTACAGAAATCTGTTCTGTAACACAGAAATGCCCTTTTTCAAATTCCCTGCTGCAGCTGTAGAGTCGGCCATCTTGATATTTTGTTCCCATTTTAAAGTGGAGGCTGCAAATATTTCCTCTTTCTCTTTTTTTTTCCCTTTCAATTTCAGCGTTGACCTGAGCTCTTTTTTTTTTTTAATCTTTCCTCCTCTGCTTTAACCAGAAAAGCGATCTGTCTCTTTCCCTCGGATTTCTTTGCAAGGGAAAAACTTCCAAAATTAGACACAATCAGCCTCTTTTGCAAATGCAAAACGAAAAAAAAGCACGCACACGTACAAGCAATGACCAAAAACTCGGGCAATTTTGCCAAAACCACACGGAAGCAACTCCAATCAAATATCATCCCCCCCTCCCATGCAAATTAGTCCTGCACTATTTCCAAGATATTCTGCATTTAATGGGGGTGGCAGGAGGTTTGTTTAAAAAAAAATTCTTTAAGAAAGCATGGTTTAATTTGACGATTTTACTTCACATTTGCAATTTTCCCACCGAGAAGTTGTTTGCACACGCAATTAAGGGAAAACGCGCATAATCTACATACGCGACCACGCATAACTTGTAAAAAGATAATATCTCGAGTTGTTTCCGCACTAAAACCGGGGGGGGGGCTCCCCTCCCCCGCCACAGTGGCTGAAAAACTGGGGATTAAATGTTAGAATTAATTGTATCAAGAGCAAAACGGCTTCAACCCACAAAAACAACAACAAAAAGAAATATACAGCAAATTTCAGAACAAAAGCCTCCTCTTGTGTGGTTCATTTAACCCTCACTGACATTTCGGGGTTGGCTCAGGGGCTTAAAAATAGGGTCCTTTCAAACCCGATTTGTATTAAAAAGAAAAAAAAACCCTGCGTCACCCACAGAGAGAAAGAGAGAAACCGGGGTGTGTCCACATACAATTTCCGACAACACATGGTTTTTTTAAAAAAGCAAAACAAAACCCCCAACCCCTTTGCATCAACTTTTTAATGGCGATTTTCCAAAAGTCCTCGGCGTGGCACTCGAAAATCGCCTCGAAATTCGCAAATCGCGACAACTGTTAATTGCTTTGTAACAATTCTTTTTTTTTCCCCTCCGCAAACTGGCGATTTCTTTTGGAACTGCCAGGCCGTTCTCCACTCACTTTTCTCTCGTTTTTAACCCCCCCCCCCAAACACACAATTCGCCTCCACAAGCAACGGGTTGCGCGCCCCCCACCCCTGTAAAAAAAAGGGGGGGGGCGGAAAACGCCTCGCTTTCATTCAAATTCAAGTTTGATTCAATTTGCCTATTAAAAAGACATCGGCTGGGGGGGGGAGCAAATTTTTCGCTGATACTCCAGAAAAACCCTCCGCCGGGCTTGTTTGTTTGAATCCAAATAAAACCCCTCCAAGGGAGGTTCATGATGTTAAAGGGGAGGGGGCTAAATTTCCCGGAGATGGCAACTTTTGCTCCAAACAGAAGAAATAGGAGAAAGAAGGCTGAACAAAAATTCCTATTTTTTTCCCACCAATTTTAATTTTTTCCTCCCTTATTTCGAAAAATAGTGTCCTCTAGAGGGCGTCCGGAGGGAAAAAATTCGGGAGGAAAAAAATTAAAAAGGGGGGGGGGACCGAGGGAAAAAAAGGGGGGGCGGTTTGGCCCTGCGTCAAAGCGGGGCGATCGGACAGGCCGGGGACCCCCCCCCTTCCCATCCGTGGCCAGGCAGAGCGCAAGCCGGATGGCGCAAGGCTCGGCCGGCATGGCTACCCCCCCTCACCCCCCAGGGCCAAAGGATCGGGCCTGGATGGTCCTGGAAAAGGGGGGGGGTGTTTGGGGGAGATCGGGGATCCCCGATCCTCAGGATCGGACGGGACGGGACGGGACGGGGCTCCTCTTACCTGCGCCGGAGCAGCTGCGTCTTCCGCGGGGGCGCCGCCACCACCGCCGCCGCCCTCTCCACCGCCTCCGGGCTCCTTCATGGAGCTCGCCTGGGGGGCTCGGCCCGAGGAAGCGGGGGGGCCCTCCCGGAGGATCTCCGCCACCTCTTCGGGGGTGCTGAGGCTGCTGATGGTGGCGCGGGCGATGCGCCGGGGCGCACAATGCGGAGCGCCTGCCGGGGACGCGGCCGCCTCCCGCCCGGTGGGGGTGGTGATGGTGGTGGTAGTGGCTGCGGCGGACGCTGCGGCGCGGGTGGGCGGCTCGGCCTCCCCTGCCGCCCCCGCCGCCGCCGCCCGGGAGGGCATGGGCCGCCCGCTTGCGCCCCGATCGCCCCGATCCTACGCGGCGGCTACTGGCGCCGCCGCCGCGCCGGGGAAGGAGCCGCTGGAGAGCCGCCGCGCGCCGCAATCCAAATTGCAGCCGCCTGCGCCGCCATCACCATCGGAGGATGGGAGGCAGGGAGGCGGGCGGGCCGGCTGGAGGCGGGCTCATGGCCTTCCTCCTCCTCCTCCTCCTCTTCCTCCTCCGCCAGGAGCTCGGGCGGCCCGGCTTTTGGAGACGGCGCCGGAGTGCCTCTCCACCGATCCGGGACGCGCGCGCAAAGCGGTGCGCCCTCCAACCAATATTCCCCACCCCCACCCCCCAAAAAGCCCTCTTTTTGCAGGGCGAAGCCACCCCACCGGGAAAGGGAGAGGGCTCTCTTTCTGGATCGCTGCCACCCCCCCCCCGCGCGCAAGGTGCGCGCAGGCTTAGGAACAGGGAAGCCGGGAGGACCCTCGGAGGGAGAGACACCGGGAAGCATCTTTGGAGCCACGGGGGAGAAGGGGGACACACAGGCAGCGCCCGCACCCCCTTTTCCTGGGGGGAGGAAGAAGGGAAGGGGAAGGGGCCTCAGCCCCCCAAGTGGCAGGGAGTTCCCCAGGCGGGGAGCCTCCAATCCTAACCTTGCGCAGCGTCAAGGCAGGCTTTTATTTTTATTTTATTTACTTATTTATCTGACTTGTATACCGCCCCTCTATTAAACTGTACACCGCCCAGAGACTACTTGAAGTGGTCTGGGGCGGTATATAAGCAGAACACTTTGCTTTTTTAGGGCTGCTCTGGGCGGTTGAAGACATAGGGGAGTATAACAAAAAAGGAACACCTTTTTAAAAGACCCAAAATACACACAACATAAGGTAAGCAAAATATACATAAATCGACAACAATAGACTAAAATAAAGCTAAAATGAATGTCAAAACAGCCTCTTGCAAAACTATTTTAAGTCCACCCACCCAAATGCTGAGATAATACATTCCCCTTGCCAAACAAAGTGCCATGGAGACGATAGGAACTATGTACATAATATTAATAAATGATAATAGCTTTAATCTTTGCAGCTTTAATGTTACCTTTGAGTGTTGTAAGTAATGTCTCTTCCAATTCCCTGTGCCTAACTTGTGTATGTCTTAAAATGTTCCGGGCTGTATATTATCCCTCGTTAGTTTAAGCCACCTTGGGTCCTTTTCCAAGGAGAAAGGTAGGGTAAAATTTTTCAAACATAAATAAATAAATAAATAAATAAATAAATAAATAAATAAATAAATAAATAAATAAATAAATAGGTTTGAGTGTATATCTTGCCATAAATGTACTTTGGCTTTTTAAGACTGGACAGTTGGATGAGCATTTTTTTGGGGGGGGAGTTGGGGCCAGAGATGACACATTATTTAAAAGAAACATCAATTAAAAGACCGGCAATGCCGGAGATGAAAGATCTTTGCATGGCTGGGTGTCTGCTTTTCTACGACTGCCTTTCTCTGACATGAATAAAGTAGGGGAGGCGTCCTGTCATATGCCCAAAGTTGTTGTTGTTGTTGTTGTTGTTGTTGTTGTTGTTGTTGTTCTTCTTCTTCTTCTTCTTCTTCTTCTTCTTCTTCTTCTTCTTCTTCTTCAGTCGTTCAGTCGTGTCCGACTCTTCGTGACCCCATGGACCAGAGCTCGCCAGGCCTTCCTATCTTCCACTGCCTCCCGGAGTTTGGTTGAATCCATCTTGGGGCGTTTATACACGACCCCTAAGCTGCGCTGCAAATGGCTCCCAGCTCCGGAGCTTAGAAATGTTTCCCCACCAGCTCCGGAGTTTGCAGACAATTAAGTGCGACCCCGCCCACTTTAGCGTGACCCAGCGCATTTTTCATGTACCTGCTCTCTGGAGGTGAAAATTTTTTGATGCGGATAAGAGTGCCGGGCTCTCCTCGCTTGTCTGTTGTTGTTTTTTGCCTCCTGCCCCTTTAAGAGCCCCTTGAGAAGGAACCAGCAACTTCGACCTGCACCGGCAGGTTAGTAAAGGCTTCTTTTGTCCTTCCCCCCCCCCCTCTCACGCCGACAGGAGCAGGAAGTGCTGAGGGGTGGGGACGCAGGAACTGAAACGAACCCCCAAGATCTCTGGTCCGAATTTAAGGGACCAGCGGATCTTAGGGGTCGTGTGAAAAGGCCCTTGTTTGCACTGACGGCACCGTCCAACCATCTCATTCTCTGCCGTCCTCTTTTCCTTTTGCCTTCCATCTTTCCCAACATCAGGGACTTTTCCAAGGACTCCTCTCTCCTCATGCCCAAAGTCACCCCCCCCCAAAAAAAACAAAGCCCGCAAAAAACCTTCTACAAATAGTGACTTTTCCCTCTATATCTGGGTCACAATGAGCTACGGGCCTTAGGTGAAAGAAGGAGGTGAACTTGTAATTAGCTGGTCTCACGGGGCTATTTACTGAGACGCCCAAGCTTTGACTCAATGTGGTCTAGCATCTTGACATCTGCTTTACGGAGCATTGCAGGTGGCGGGGTGGGGGGGCCCTTACACAATACAAACACAGGAGAACAACCCTTGTGCGTGGAAGTCGGATGTGCCCACCCCGTGTGAAGTGGGGTCTTCTCTAATGATTTAATACTTGCACTTCCCCTCGGAGCCCTTTCTGTGGGCACCCGGCATCGCCCCTTCACAGCCACCTGGATTCAGGTTAAATGGCTGTATTAGCACGGTGTGAAAAAAATTGGTGGGTTTTGAATCGCAGTTTGGGCACTCGGTCTCTAAAAGGTTCGCCATCACTGGCCTACCGCTTAGAAAGCCCTCTACTCCATGAAAGCAGAAGATAGCCCCCCCCCCTTTGTGGTCTTGGGCCCTGCCTGGGTAGAGACTGGCTGGATTTCTATCCAGCTAGATTCCATCTTAAGAAATCCGCAGGTCGAATGCCTGCTGTGAGGCTCATTGGGGAATTTTTCTGTGGTTCCAGATATTTTATTTATTTATTTATTTATGAGTATTTTTACTCCGCCTTTCTCCTTGGAAAAGGACCCAAGGCGGCTGACAGTAACGAGGGACAGTAAACAGTCCAGTACAATTAAGACATGATGCGCACACTGTGTCCCAACCCCTCAAATCAAGGTAGCGCATTAAGCTAGAGACCTGCCCCCGAAGGGAGTCAGACAAGGCTCATCTTAGCTGGGGGGGGGTCATCTGACAGTTAACAAATGGGAAGGGACCCCCTACTTCTCTCCCCCACCCACCTCAAATCTCTCTACTCTCCATGACCCTTTTTGCAGTTTTAATTTTTTTTGTTTTTTGCAAAGATGTGTATCGTCACATCAGGGTTTATCCTCCCTGCTGAAAAAGCTCCCCCTTCCAAAAATAGTGCGACCAAGGGGGTTGTTGGGAAAGTAGGAAAAGCACATCCGATCTCGCCTGATTTCGGAAGCTAAGCAGGGTCGGCCCTGGTTAGTCCTTGGATGGGAGACCTCCAGGGAATACCAGGTGCTGTAGGCGCCTGGAGTAGGAACTGGCAAACCACTCCGGTACTCCTGCCAAGGAAACTCCATGGACATGGAGTCACAAAGAGTTGGTCACGACTATAATGACACAACACACACACAAAATGATTACTGGGCTGGGGGAACCTCCCTTATGAGGAAAGGCTAAAACGTTTGGGGCTCTTTAGTCTGGAAAAAAGGTGCCTGAGGGGGGATAGGATTGAGACGTACAAAATAATGCAGGGCATGAGTCAAGTGGATAGAGGGACGCTCTTCTCCCCCTCACAAAATACCAGAACTAGGGGATATCCACTCAGATTGAGGGCTGCCAGAGTAAGAACAGACAAAAGAAAATATTTTTTTCACCCAGCGCGTTGTTAGTCTGTGGAACTCCCTGCCACAGGATGGGATGATCGCATCTGGCCTGGATGCCTTCCAAAGGGGGTTGGACAGATTCCTGGAGGAAAAGTCCATCATATGTTACAAACCATGAAGGAGATGTGTGTCATCTCCAGGCTTAAAACCAGGGTACTTCAAGGACCAGATGCAGGGGAGTGCTTGCAGGAGATAGGTATCTAGTCTCATGCGCTCCCATAGGCATTTGGTGGGGCTACTGTGAGATACAGGGAGCTGGACTAGATGGGCCGTTGGCCTGATCCAGCAGGGCTCTTCTTAGGTTCTTAGCAAGACCATTTGAGATTTGCCTTACAATGTAAAATGCGGACCAAATGATGGGCTGTGTAGACGCCACTGGTCCTGCATGTGTGTTTGTGTGTGTTTCTGTGTTGTTCTCCAGGTCTTCCTAGTTGCTGAGCTGCCAAGCAGAACGGCCACCCCCTGGTGGCCACCCGAGTCCTCTCCATCCAGGATGCCCACAAACTGAGCTGTTTCGTTTTGACACAGCTTACCTAAAGCACATCCGATCTCGCCCGATTTCAGAAGCTAAGCAGGGTCGGCCTTGGTTAGTCCTTGGATGGGAGACCACCAGGGAATACCAGGTGCTGGAGGCGGCTGGAGTAGCAACTGGCAAACCACTCCGGTATTCCTGCCAAGAAAACTCCATGGTCATGGGATCACGAAGAGTCGGTCAGGACTGACACAAGACACACACACACCTAAATGCCCAGAGTGCACGGGGAGGGCGATCAGAATTGGAAAGAAAATTAGAAGATGCAGAAAACGGGCTTGATTGCACAGATGTCCTTCCAACTATTGTCCATTATCCGCCTCAGTTTTCCTCACCTGTAGAAAGAAGCTTACATTTCCAGGTTGCTTTGGTTGTATTCGCAGACATTTGGTTCCAGTCCACATAATTTCACTGTTATCGCCTTACTATTTGGGGCTTTTTTATTTTTACCTACTTGCTGTTTCCGTATTTAACTGCCTTCATTTAATATCAGATTGTTGCCCCGCCAGCGGCCGGAGGAGGAAATGAAATACGACACAATGTTTAAATAAGGATGTTTTTGTTCCTTCACTTTTGACGGGAATTTTGCATTACCGAATCTTTGACTTCACACCAAAGTAGATTTTTCCTTCACTGGGTAGGCGATTTCGCTGATGTCTTCAAGGAAGCAACTGGCAGTAACCTGGAACCTCTGTTTGAAGTGAGTCTCTCCCTGACTCCGATAAACTTGAATACAAATCAGGAAAAGGGTAGAAAAGAAAACCATCAAACAAACAGGGCACGACTCACCTTGTCCGCGTGAAACTGAGGATACCTCTGAAGTCATCAAAATCTCCCAGACGGCACACGGTAAACTAAATAAATCAGAAACAGCTTTGTGACATGAAACGGCTGTCATCATCGCCGTATTTTCCCCGAAACCTCAACAATCCCAATTATAAAAAAAATTAAATATACATAACCCTCTCCCTATGATGTCTGCATTTTTAATTCCACTCGGAACCAGAAGGAACGTGTGTGTACACATGCATGTATCATTATGTGCATACCGTACGTAAAACAAGAAATCCACACATCTGTGAGTAGAATGATTTTTGCATTTCGCACTAAGGATAGTAGGGGATGTTCTTAAAGATCAGTGGAGATGTTTTTAAAAGCTCTAAAGCAGTGGTGGCAAACCTTTGGCCCTCCAGATGTTTTGGACCACAACTCCCACAGTCCTTTGTCATTGGCAATACAGGCTTGGAATTCTGGGAGTTGTGGTCCAAAACATCTGGAGGGCCAAAGGTTTGCCACCACTGCTCTAAAGAATACACAGTGCCGCATCAGCTTTGGCCTTTGGAGATGATGCCCTTCCAAGCAGGGCAGAACTCACAAGGAAAGAGACAAAAGCAGCCTGCAACAAATGTAGGCATTTTGCTTGTAAGGGGAAGTAACTTCAAAGGTCCCAAATGGAAATCTAGTTGCTGCATTTGTGTTACAATTTAACATTTCCTGGTGTTACTTTTAGTTTTGGTTTGGTTTTTCTAGCGTTGGGAAATACTTTGTTTCAAGTTTTCTTATGTTATGTATATGTTTTATAAAGCAAGATCAACAAAAAAGCTGCCTGGGAAACAACACAAGTTACCTTTTAACCACTGTAACCGGTCACAAGGAATTACTTTGGGGACACTGTAGCAGATCATAGGAAGAGCTGCCTTTGAGTCAGAATGCTTGGCTTTATAGGAGAAGGTTTAGAACATAAGAACCTAAGAAGTGCCCTACTGGATCAGGCCAAAGGCCCATCTAGTCCAGCTTCCTGTATCCCACAGTGGCCCCACCAAATGCGTTCGGGGGCGCATGAGACTCGATCTCTGTCTCCTGATTCCACTCCCCTGCCTCTGGTCCTTGAAGTACCCTGGTTTTAAGCCTGGAGATAACACACATCTCCATCATGGTTTGTCACCTGGGATGGACTTTTCCCTCCAGGAATCTGTCCAATCCCCTTTTGAAGGCATCCAGGCCAGATGCCATCCCCACCTCCTGTGGCAGGGAGTTCCACAGACTAAGAAATGCTCTTGAGCACTCTGTGGCTGGATGAGGCCACACCCAGGTCACCTTCTGGTCGTGCACAATTAAAATCCAAGAGCCACTGCTGCAAGCCATGGAGGCTCCACCTGAGAGTCCTAAGATCATACCAGGCTGAAAACCCAAACCTAACCCCCTCTGCCCCATAAATTCATGTCTCACCAGGGCAGCTTTGACAAGGCACAGCTTGCGTTACAGTGCCGCTGCAAAGATTAGATATTTTGGTTCTCCCGAGGCAGTATCTCCATGTTTTCAAAGACAACAATCCTGAAATTGTCACCAATAAAATATTTATTAAAGCGTCACATTATACCTTCAGACGCCTGTTTCGCCTTTTGACAGCTTTCGTGATTCTTCCGCCTGGAATTGATATTTGCATATTGTGCTGATTTGCAAATGTGCCTTGCAAGTGTTTAAGTGTTTATATATGTTTAGATATGTATGTATGCATCTATTATATATAACCTAGATACATTGTGGGTTGTCTCCGGAAATATATTGCCGACGACGTCAAAAAGACGGGTTGATTCAGGTGGGTTTTAGAGGATGTCCCGACAATTCACCTGAGAATAGTCAGTTGCTCCACTGCGCAACTCCACGGTGTTGTCCAAGACAAATACACAGTTAGGCTGATGGGCAAAATAAGTGGGTGCCTGTTTGGAGAAGGGTCTAAAGACACTTTAGACAATTGTGGGAGATATAAACCCCTTCCTTAGAGATGCCACTTAAGCCTTGAGCTCCAAGCACCTGCAAACAGCAGCTATTACCACTTACTAAAAACCAAACACAGGCACACAGAGAGAGAGAGAGAGAGAGAGAGAGAGAGAGAGAGAGAGAGACAGAGACAGAGACAGAGACAGAGACAGAGACAGAGACAGAGACAGAGAGAGACACACACCCCTCTACTGGAAGCGGCCAGAGAAAATGGACTCAGCTTTCATCCTTTCGGCCCTTGGCAACTTTTCCAGGAGCGATAAAGTCTGGACCAATGTCATGTCCATGGAGCCCACCGGGTCTTTGTTGCCCACACTGTGCCTCAGTGGCCCAGCAAGGAGCCGCAAGGCGCAGTGGTTAAAGGCCTGTTCTGCAGGTAAAACTGTGCTCACGACCTGGGGGTTCAATCCCAGGCAGCAGGCTCAAGGTTCACTCAGCCTTTCATCCTTCTGAGGTCGGTAAAATAAGTACCCAGCTTGCTGCTGGGGGGGTGGGCAAGGAAGGATGGGATAGATAGATAGATAGATAGATAGATAGATAGATAGATAGACAGACAGACAGACAGATAGACAGACAGACAGACAGACATATTAGGGGGAGAGAGAGATGGATGGATGGATGGATGGATGGATGGATGGATGGATGGATGGATGCACAGACAGACAGATTAGGAAGAGATAGATAGGTAGGTAGGTAGGTAGGTAGGTAGGTAGGTAGGTAGATGATAGATAGATAGATAGATAGATAGATAGATAGATAGATAGATAGATAGATAGATAGATAGATAGATAGATAGATAGATAGATAGAAGGTTCTCCTATTCTCCCTTCTTTCCCTAAAAATATCCTGCTTTCAACTCCAGAGGGCAGCTATTATTCATGGGCGTCGATGAATGTCGGCCCCCTAGATCAAAGGGACCGAGTGAGGATCTCACCGGAACCACTTGGAAGCTGTTCCTCCTTAAACCCGCCTAGTTCTTCCTTCCTGGGACTGGTCTGAAAACCTGGCAGCCAAGTGACTGCAGAGGTCTGTCAGTCGCCATCCTGAAAGGTGTGTGTGTGTGTGTGTGTGTGTGTGTGTGTGTGTGAGCGAGAGAGCGAGAGGGGACTCTAGTTTCTGCTGACAGAGGCCGAAGGCCGTCCTCACTCCACGATCTATTAATAGGCTGCAGAAACAGAGGAGAGTTTTATGCCCATGTGCCAGTTTGCGAACTGGGGGCTGAACAGAGGAATCATGTCATTCCCCCTGTTAGTTCCCTGGGCAGAATTCAATATATGGTCCTAACCTAGGGTCTGCTAAATGGCTGGGACCCACGCTCTCCCTTTATAAGCCTCCTCAGGTGTTAAAGACCCTTCCTTCCTCTGGGTCCTTCCCCCCTTCACAGGTGCGCTCGGTGGGTGACCCAGGAGAGGACCTTCTCTGTTGCTGAGTCTTCGGAACTCCCCACCACAAGAGGCTAGCTGGATCTTGGCTGCTTTTCTTCAAGCAGGCAAAAAAAAACAACCCTTCTTTTTAGGCCGGCTTTCTGTGCATGAAGGCCTGCCATGGGGGCTTTTTAAAACACATTGCTGTACTTGACTGCATTGGAGGTATTTTGGTGTTGCTAATGCTAGTTGGTACAGTAGAACCCCGGTATTCACTGGGAATTGGTTCCAGGCCTACCCGTGGATAACGGAAGCAGTGGATAAGAGAGAGTGACAAACACCCCCCCCCAAAAAAACCTGCTGTTTTGTGACAGTAGCTTACTTTACAGCTGCTATTTGTGACAGTAGATTGCTTTGTGGCTCCTGAATTATTTATTTAATTTTCTTCTCTACCAAACATGGATAACGGAATCAGTGGTTAATGAATCCGTGGATACAGAGATCCTACTGTATTGTATTCAGTGGCCCTTTTAATACTCATTGTTACTAACATAGATGCTGCCTTTTAATTGCTGCACACCAATTGGGTCTTTTTTAAGGAGAAAGGTGAGTGAAAAAAAAATTTTTTAAACATCAATTGA
Source organism: Phrynocephalus vlangalii (assembly GCA_037367305.1). Lineage (NCBI taxonomy): Eukaryota > Metazoa > Chordata > Lepidosauria > Squamata > Agamidae > Phrynocephalus > Phrynocephalus vlangalii. The sequence goes on from JAWVWN010002679.1 coordinate 7,544,740, forward strand.
AGAGAGAATAAAGGGAATCAATAATTACTGCATAATGGTGACTGTAGCAAGGTTAATATATGCAAAGAACCGGAAAAATCACAACCAGTTCTGTACGGAGGAACGGCATAAAGAAACACGGAACATGACAATTAAGGATAAATTAACCTGTGAAGCTAAGTTCAGAAATGGGGTTGGGTTTATTTTGAAGTTGATTTATTGCCAGAGCTTTTGTAAACTTATCATTTTTATATATGCTTTTTATGAAATAATTAAAATAAACAAGTCTTGAATAATAAATAAATAAAACATTTTAAACCAACAAATAATAAATCCTTAAATTAATAATAAATCAATCAATAATAAATAAATAATAAATCTAGGACGAGCTGAGTTTCTCACACGTGTAAACATCTTTGGGAAACCTGTAGGCGGTTCCTCCCGCTTCCAAAAAAAAAATATAAAAATTTCCTTGTCTTCTTGTTCTGCAGTGAGTCTGAGCAGAGGTCTGGTTCGTCTTGTCCTATCCAAAACCAGCCACAGAGTTTACAGGGCTCCGTCGCTTGGGAAATGAACCTCCCAAGCCAACCTGCTTCTTTCGGTCAGTATCTGCTTAACAGAACAAGATGTCCGAGGAATTTGTTCAAAGGATAAATTCGCTGAACAGAATTTCATTTGAAACGAATTGATTCCTTTCCACAAGGTACCACTTGTATATACAGCATATATTGCTCGAAACAAGAGACCAGCAACAGGTAAAGCCATAATTAACATTAATAATTTGCAGGAGGATTCATCTGCTTTCCAGGGCCGTGTTAAAACGGAAGAACAGACGTAAGAACATAAGAACATTAAGAACCTAAGAAGAGCCCTGCTGGATCAGGCCAAAGGCCCATCTAGTCCAGCTTCCTGCATCTCACAGTGGCCCCACCAGATGCCTCTGGGAGCGCACGAGACTAGAGCTCTGTCTCCTGATCCCACTCCCCTGCATCTGGTCCTTGAGGTACCCCGGTTTTAAGCTTGGAGATGATACATCTCCCTCATGGTTTGTCACCTGTGATGGACTTTTCCTCCAGGAATCGGTCCAATCCCCTCTTGAAGGCATCCAGGCTAGATGCCATCACCACATCCTGTGGCAGGGAGTTCAATAGACTTACAACGCGCTGGGTGAAAAAATATTTTCTTTTGTCAGTTCTTACTCTCCCAGTTCAGTGCTTAAATTAGAAATGTGACACTAATACCACTCTATAGCATTCGGGGTGTACTTCACAATAGAAATCTAGCCAGTGAGGACAGCCCGTGATACAGTGTTTAAAAAATACAACCCCAAAACACCTTTTTTAAAAAACACACACATAAAGAGATATTTTTCCCTTACCTATTTGTGTCTGGCGCTTAGCTACGACTCAGGTAGAGAGACGTGTCCAGTTGACCCTCAGGTAGATCCACAGAGGAATCGTGGGGCAGAAAATGGCCTGTAAGCGGAGATTTTGCTGATGGATCTTGAAACATAAAATCTGCCCCAGTTTTCCACGCTGGCAGCCAAGGCAAGAGACATGACAGACTTTATTAGCACCATAAAATAAAGTCCTGGAAGCTATCGGTTCATTCATTTTCTGGAAGGGGGCTTGCCTTTTTTCTTCTTTTTATTTTTTAAACAAGTCTTATAAAACACCTTCGCTCGGTTCGGTGGGACGCGCTGGAGGTCAACATACCGACAGAGGGATGTCCTGCATAGAGTTAAATTTAGGGGGGAGATCAAGTCTGTCGGAGAAGTGGGGAGAAATCCATTTCAATCAGCTCTTGTGAAGGAACCAACAAGGAGGAAAGGGGGGGGCAGCCGCTCACCCAGAGGAATTAGTATTGATTTCTATTAACTGCATAATCAATGGAAAGAAACAAAGAAACAAAGGCAATAATGCCACAGTTCTTGCCTGCGGAGAGAGGATGGTGGAAACCAAGGGAAGGGGGTGTTATTTCTTTTTTAAATCAGAAACACAGTTTTAAAGGCTTAAAATGGCCAGTTCAGTCCCGGTAACATCTGTCATTTAGACAGAACGGCCTCCTGGTTCCCTCTTTAGCCCTGGAAGAAAACTCCGGTGCCTTTTTTGGGTTCTTCCACCCAACCCCAAACGAAACCCACTCCATGGAGAGATGATCAGAAATGGGGCAGACTGGGGGGAGTCCAGCCACCCCTAACTCCCCCAGACCCGAACCGTTCCCTTGGGGCCGATGTCAGTATGTATCGCTGGCCCCATGGTGAATCCTATGAATGCCAGTGCTAGGACCCTCACTTCCCCAGTGCATTTTTTTCCGTAGCTCCGTCTGGATGGGTAGCACCAGGACTCCCTACTAAAGACATCCGTTCCATCTCTCTCTTCCCATCCGTGGCATCATTTCAGATGGACTTGATAGCCTGTTTCCAAGAGCAAACAAGGGTCGCTCTGTGCCGGGCTCTTTTAAAGTCCAGTTCAGTTACTACGGGCCTTTTCACACGACCCCTAAGATCCGCTGGCCCCTTAAATTCAGACCAAAGATCTTAGGGGTTCGTTGCTCTTCCTTCCTCCCCACCAGAGAAAGAGGGGGAAAAATGCAGCTCACCTGGAGGAGCTTCCTGGAGCTCCATTTCTCTTCCGTTTCTCTTCTGCTTGCTTTTTTTCCTCCCACCTCTTCTCTTAAAGGGGCAGGAGGCAAAAAAAACACAAGCAGAAGCCAGGAGAGCCCCGCACTGACCAGATTAAATCCGAACCTGGGGATTTTCACCCACCTCAAGCAGGTACAAGAAAACTGCTGTTTTGTCGTGCTAAGTGGGCGGGGTCGCACTTAATTGTCTGCAAAGTCCGGAGCTGGTGGGAAAACACTTGTAAGGTCCGGACCTTGCAGCCATTTCCTGCGGAGCTTAGGAAAAGCTCTACCATGTAGAGCAGGCATACCCAAACTTTGGCCCTCCTGATGTTTTGGACCACAACTCCCAGAATTCCAAGCCTGTATTTCCAATGGCAAAGGACTGTGGGAGTTGTGGTCCAAAACATCTGGAGGGGTGGACATGCCTGATGTAGAGGTGTCTTCCACTCTGCACTCACCCAACCGCTCTTGGCCCAGGGTGCCATGGCTCGATGCCATCTTGGATTCAAAAAGATGTCCGGTGCCTCGTTGCATGACCGAAAAACTCATAAAAGTAGCAGCCGAAGGACCAGAAACGGCAGAAGCAAATGAAGACACAGTAATGAACCGATTTGGGTGTTACGGTCATCAGGAGAGGCCCTTCTCTCCATCCCGTGACCGTCACAGGTACGTCTCGTAGGAATCCATAAGGGCCTTCTCGACTGCGGCACCCAGACTCTGGAACTCCCTCCCACTGGAAGCCAGGACTTTCCCTGAAGGATGGACTACCTACAGGAAACGGAGGTCAGTTGGACACATCCTCAAAAAAATTGTGTAAAAATGGAAGTCGGCTTCCCAGATTAAGGCGCCGTGGCACGCCAAGGCTCCCGTCGGCTGCTCCCGTTTTTCTCAAGTCATAATGAGTGACAAAAATAACTAACCCAGTTCCCCTGTTGTGGAATAGCTGTAGCATGAATTGGGGGGGGGGGTTCCGACTCAGCCATGGAGGCAGCCAGGATAAGTCAATTTTTGCACCTCCGTTCTGGTTTGGCTCGGGGGAAGTGATCCTAACCTGGACACCTCCAAATGCAATTTCCTTTACCAAAAAAAGAAAGAAAGAAAGAAAGAAAGAAAGAAAGAAAGAAAGAAAGAAAGAAAGAAAGAAAGAAAGAAAGAAAGAAAGAAAGAAAGAAAGAAAGAAAGAAAGAAAGAAAGAAAGAAAGAAAGAAAGAAAGAAAGAAAGAAAGAAAGAAAGAAAGAAAGAAAGAAAGAAAGAAAGAAAGAAAGAAAGAAAGAAAGAAAGAAAGAAAGGAAGGAAGGAAGGAAGGAAGGAAGGAAGGAAAAAAAGGCTTATCTTCTCTAGAGGTAACAAGCTTGCTCCTCTGGTGTACAGCATATAAAATATCGTGAAATATTCCTTGTGGAATTCTCAAAACACAGCTTTCAGCATTTTTACAGCTTGGTTACAAAGCAGGCTTGTTACGTGGGGGAAAATATATGCTGACCCCATCACGTTACTGCTCATTAAGACCTGCCGTTAAGTCCTGCTGGACCATCGGCATTCCCCCTGTTGCTTTTGTTAAAACGATGAGTACCGGCTCCGTGTGTGGATTCCTTTTTAAATCATTTCTGCACCAAACGAGCTCCGTGGCCGCCTGAAACGTGGCTCGGAGCACACCGGGCTGGCACAAAACAGGCAAAGGGCCTAAGCCAAGCATGTCCAAACTTCAGCCCTCCAGATGTTTTGGACCGCAATTCCCATAGTCCTTTGCCATTGGCAATCTAAGCTTAGAATTCTGGGAGTTGCGGTCCAAAACATCAGGAGGGCCGAAGTTTGGGCATGCCTGTCCTAAGCAGAGCTGTGGAAGCCTGGTGGGCCTGATCCACCAAGATGTGGTTTCCCCGCCAAAACCCCTCGGTGCAAAGAACAGTTGCATGTCCGGAGCTGGCGGGGACCCTGGGAATTCATCCAGGTGGGGTGCGGGGGCTTTGGGCCATGGCCACGATCCCGCAGCTGTGCCATTCTTAGATGGCAGACGAGCTCTTCTTTAACGGGGAAATATCTCCTTTCCTCATTAAGACCGTTTTAAAGAAGCGGTGCTTCCAATCATCCTGTTATGACAGCCTCTCGCCTTTGATCCGCCCCGTATTGTTTGCCGTACATTTGTCACCTGACAGCTCCTCCTTTATATTTCTATTTGCCATTTGTCAGCCTAGTAACACAGATCTGTATTCCCTGTTTGATGCGAGCGTGTTATCTGGAAAGACTTTTAAGTCGAGGCAGGCGAACGTCAGTGTAAGTTTAAAGAGACTAATATATCATATTGATCAGTACGCAGCAGCTCTCGTGCCCTCTAGCGACTGTGAGGGCGGAAAAACTCCACGCAGAGGACGTTCTAAGAGCAGGGGTGTCCAAACTTCGGCCCTCCCGATTTCTTTGGACCACAACTCCCAGAATTCCAAGCCTGTATTGCCAGTGACAAAGGACTGTGGGAGTTGTGGTCCAAAACATCTGGAGAGGTTAAGTTTGGACACCACACTTCTAAGGCTGCCGTCCCACGAGGTGGCTTGTATAACAACTCCCCAAACCCCTTGGCAGTAGCCACCCTGGGGATGGATACTGGGGTTTTTTGCAGGTTCAAAGCACCAAGAGGGGCAAACGCCCTGGTTTCCGCAGGACGTACTGCGCATAGATGTGAACAGAGACTTCTGCTAGATCCTCCACCCAGGCGGTAAGACCCGAGTCCTCCTCGCGACCTCAAAGATCGCATCTCACAGTATAAACCGGCTCAGGTGCTAAGGTCATCACCCTCACAATTACATCTTGTGGGAACCCATGAAAAGGCCTTCTCGGCTGCTGCACCCAGACTCTGGAACTCCCTCCCACTAGAGGCCAGGACTGTCCCATCTCTGTTGTCTTTCCGGAAACAGGCAAAGACCTTTCTCTTCAGGCAAGCTTTCCCTGAATGACGGACTACCATCCTATTATGTGTCTTTTTATGAATCTCTATCATACATGATTACACAGATCTGGAAGTTGAGTCATGGCTACTGGACTTCTTTTTTGAGAGATAGAAACGTTTCGCTGTTCATCCAAACAGCTTCATCGGTCTGAATACAGCTAGTACAAATCTGCCTATAAGATGGAGGATTTGCACTAGTTGTATTCAGACCGATGAAGCTGTTTGGATGAACAGTGAAATGTTTCTATCTCTCAAAAAAGAAGTCCAGTAGCCATGACTCAATTTCCAGATAAACTCACCTGGATGACTGAGAATCTTCACAGACATGATTACACAGACTTTGTGTTTATAACCACTTATAACGTTGTGTATATATCTCCCTTGTGTGATTGCACTGACACATGTTTTCAATGTTAGTCTCCGTCTCCCCCAGTGGTGGCAAACCTTCGGACCACAACTCCCAGAATTCCTCTCCTGTCTTGCCATTGACAAAGGACTGTGGGAGTTGTGGTCCAAAACCTCTGGAGTACTGAAGGTTCGCCACCAATATGCCTACACATATGCTGCCCTGTCTGTCCTGTCTCATGTACACCATCACTGAATGACATCTCCTCACAGGTTCCTGCCCCTGGAAAGGAGCCCATGGAATAAATCACTAAAAGAGGATTTTGCGCACCATTGCCCTCCAATAGATTTTACGGCCCCCATCATCATCCCTCTGCCATTATTTTTGCTCACCAGAAGATGGTGCTGAAACCTCTCACTTTCCGGTCTTCAAACTCAGAGAGACCAATGATTCGAGATGTAAAATTTCTGGAAACTTTGGACAGAAAACAAACCATCTCTGTCCCTACCCCAAACCCTGCTTCCAGCTGCCAATATTTCCATTTTCCTTACATAAGAACATAATAAGAGCCATGCCGGATCAGGCCAAAGGCCCATCTAGTCCAGCTTCCTGTACCTCACAGTGGCCCCACCAGATGCGTCCGGGAGCGCACGAGACTAGATCCCTGTCTCCTGATACCACTTCCCTGCATCTGGTCCTTGAAGGACCCCAGTTTTAAGCCTGGATATGACACACATCTCCATCATGGTTTGTCACCTGCGATGGACTTTGTTCCTCCAGGAATCTGTCCAATCCCCTTTTGAAGGCATCCAGGCCAGATGCCATCACCACCTCCTGTGGCAGGGAGTTCCACAGACTAACAGCACGCTGGTTGAAAAAAACATTTTGTTTTGTCTGTTCTTCCTCTCCCAGCCCTCAATTTGAGTGGATTTCCCCTAGTTCTGGTATTTTGTGAGAGGCAGAAGAATTCTGCACGCTCCCCAGAGCTCCTTGGAAGAAGAGCGAAATAACAAAGGCAACGTAAACTTGGCATTCAACGCAACGAGGGCTGCTGCCTCCTCAGAAGATCCAGCTGGCAATCTTCTTCTTAGACAATCCTGGGCCTCTTTTGCCGAAATAGACTCATCGGGGAGGAGAACCGCCTGGCCAACAGCTAAAAATAACCCTCATCTGCAGAAGCGGCTGCAAGTACGACGAGGAGTCAGCAACGCTTAGGTCAGAAATGTGCACCGGGGTTGCCCAGTTTCCTTCTTTTGGGGGAGCTCTGGGGCTCCCGGTTCCAGATTCCAGAGAGATGCTCCATCTTACTGAGCTTAGAAGGAGCCAGAACCAAAAAGAAGCACCCACGGCTGCTCTGAAATACGTTCTACTCAAAAATACCAGAAGCCCGTGTGCATGCAAGGGTGAACAATAAGAGAGAGTGTTTCTACCCAGCCCTTCCGTGGGGCATTTGTAACTCAGAATTATTCACTGGGCCAGCTCCGGCATGATTCAGCAACACGCCACCAACTCCAAGGGTGACTCAGCCATCTCGAGCAACCCCGTCCCTGGTGTGTGTGTGTGTGTGTTGGGGGGGAGAGAGTCTGCCTCCATTAACAAATTAAACCCACATCTTGGCAAGGGGCTAATTAGCAAGTCAAGGGTGAGTCATCGGAAGTTTAAAAATAGAAACCCTGTCCCAAATTTGACACACACACACACACACACACACACACACACACACACACACACACACACACACACACACACACACACACACACACACACACACACACACAAAAACGGGCATCGGGGCGTTTGGTTCCACAGGCACTATGTCCTGGATCGTTCGGGGGGGGGGGGAGGGGAGCAGGCCACAGAGTTTATTTTCTGCAGATACCATGTTTCCCCAAAAATAAGACAGTGTCTTATATTAATTTTAGCTCCCAAAGATGTGCTAGGTCTTATTTTCAGGGGATGTCTTATTTTTCTATGAAGAAGAATACGGTACACATTTATTGTTATCTTATTATCGGGGAGGCCTTATTTTCAGGGGGATGCCTTGTATTTCAGTGAGAGGCAAAACTTGTAAGTAGGTCTTATTTTCGGGGGATGTCTTATTTTCAGGGAAACAGGGTACATCACAGAGACAGAGAGTGCAAGACAGAGAGAGAGAGAGAACAGTGCCATACTTTGTCCAGGCAGTGCTGTGGGTCCTTCCTGTGCCCACAGCACAAAAGGAAAGTGTTGATGCAGCGGGCATCTGTGTACCCCAAAGCACAGAGAGAGCTCCTAGCTCCCCTGAGCTCCTTGCCCTCTGAAGATGCCGGCCACAGAGTCTGGCGAAACATCAGGAAGAGAAACGTCCAAGAACACAGCCAAACAGCCCAGAAAATAAAAACATAACAACCATCATATCCTGTCTGTGAAAGCCTTCGGGAATACAGTGGCGGGGATAATTGGAACTCAAACAATCAAATAACATGGGAGGAACGGCATGCAGTGTTGGCGAACCTTTGGAACTCCAGAGGTTTTGGACTACCACTCCCATAGTCCTTTGTCACTGGCAATACAGGCTTGGGATTCTGGGAGTTGGGGGGGGGTCCAAAACATCTGGAGGGCCGAAGGTTTGCCACCACTGCGGGAGTTATGGCACATGGCTATTAATGGGAAACTGAATTGTAGAATTAAAATTAGGAAGGGACGGGAAACAAATGTCGTGATTTTAAATTCACGTGCGATAAATTGTTGGTACTCGTTGTTCAAAAAGGTAGAAGGCACACACCAGAAGAAGAGTCTATGTATTTCCGGAGAGAAACTGGAAGGTCAATATTTTAAGGATTTTAAGCTTGGATTAAAAGTCCTGAGTTGGAAGTGGGTGGCGTGGAGTTTGTTAGGAAGATTGTTTTGTTTTGTTCTGTTCTGTTCTGGTTCTTGGGTTTTGTGTTTGTCTAAATGGCACTTTGCTTTTGTTTTTACGCTTTATATTGCAGTTTGAATACTATTAATAATAATTTTAAAACGTCAGGGGCCTCAAGAAACAAGCAGCCTGAGCGTTGAGATTTAAGCAGACCCTTCGCCCTTGCGCCTACACCGCCTTCTCTATAAACACCATGGAGAGTGTGTTTTTGTCTCTCTTTAAAAAAAAAATCTAATTCGCAATATATTCCAGCTTCCCTCTGCCCACAGCTTTGGAAACAGCGCTGCAGCTTCCGCCTGCCGGCCTATTTTCAGACGCCAAATTGCACAGCTCTGGTCCTTGTTAAAAAGGAACATCACGTGGTCCCTCAGATAGGAAACTCTGAGGTCATTGGAAAGTACATGGAAAGTTTTTTGGACTCTGCTCCTCCAAGTCTCCAGCGGTGGAGGTGGCCACATTCGGGGCCGGGCCCTTAGGTCTTAGGGAAAATAGGTTACAGGCGATACCTTTATAGATCACTATTAAAAATTTAAAAAAGGAACATTGCAAGCTTTTGAGTGTAAATCACCCTTCTTCAAAGCAGGTCCCAGAAGTTCAGACATGGTAAAAGATGGGCTTTACCAGGAGGTTACTTTTAAAGTTCTTGGTTAGATGATGTTCTTAAAGTCCATGGCGAAGTGATGTTGCAGCCATGGCAGGAGTCTTGTTGAGGCAAGATGGGCAGTTCTAAAAAGCTGCTTCTTAAGTCACACCCCCTGTTCTTCAAACAAAGGGACATGGGTCATGTGTCAACCCCATTCCTTTACCCAGCTCCCTTTGGCACTACGAGACACACAAATCCCTATCGGCTGAGAGGGGGGAAGCGTTGATACAAGAGAGCCATGTCTTAGGACTTTCCCTCACTGCCACTCCTGCTCTTCCCAAGATGACCTCCGCCGCGAGACATTTTGGAAACCGCCTTGGCCCTGGCAGGAGGAGGCCCTCGGCCTGCCGGTCCTGCCCGAATCCGAGAGATTGGGAGAGAGCATCGTGAGGCACTTGGACCAAAATGGTGGAAAGGAGCTGCCTGCCCGTCTCTTGAACGCAGGAGGCAAGCCTTAGAAGATTTAAGACTTGGGCAAGGCCCTTCTGTGTAAGCCATCTGGAAGAATCCTTTTCGACCCACCCCTCTTTGTTCTTCCTTCTGCAACCCTAGATAGATAGATAGATAGATAGATAGATAGATAGATAGATAGATAGATAGATAGATAGATAGATAGATAGATAGATGGATGGATGCACAGACAGACAAACAGACAGATTAGGAATAGATAGATGATAGATAGATAGATAGATAGATAGATAGATAGATAGATAGATAGATAGATAGATAGATAGATAGATAGATACTTCACGTCCATCTCATCGCTGTTCATGGTTCCGCTTGGGACCGGTACGAAGTAATCTAACCGCACGTCCATTTCGGGACGAGGAGAGTTCATCCCGACCACGCCCCCTGAACTGCGATTTAAGCGGGAAGAGAGAATCCCCTCCCTGGCTTCGGAATTCTGCTCGTCACGCTTCTCGTTCCGAGACGAGTGGCCATTCTCCATCCAGTGGCAGGAGTGCGAAGTGCCAATCGCCAGTACATTCCCTATGGAGTCAGCAACGCAGCGCAGAGAGATTAAAAGACAAATGCCTCAAACTTAGCACCATAATGCATCAAAAAACGGAAGGTCGGGCAGAACAAGCAAAGGAGAACAAAGGCATGGAATTTCACATCTCATCACGGAACGAGGACGTGCGGTAACAGTCATGCCGGTATCATCGTGACCGCAACCGACATCAACACACAACGAACTTCCTCCCAGGACGAGAATGGACGTGAAGTGACCATCATAGATAGATAGGACTGCTGTGCCCCAGGGCCCACACAGCTTCTCACGCAAAGTGTTTCCGCCTCAGCCTCCTTGTCCCTTCGTGAGGGAAAGCTAAAGGTATGCAAAAGGCCGCCTTCTGGACCACTTACTGTTTACTCCCCTCAGGGGCTCCAGAAGCCCCTAGCCCTATTTCTCGAAGGAGCTCCTCAGGACCACCCTGGGAGGCAAAGAGAGGATGGATAGACCCCCGCCCCTCACATTCAGTCCACAGGGGAGGCAAAGAGGAGAACAGGCTGCAATAATAACAATAATAATTAAAATATATCTATATTGCACATAAATTACAAAAAAAAACACATTTTAAAAAAAACCTGAAGAGGAACTTGAGATGCTCTCGCGGACACAACCGGTTGCGTATTCAGCTTGGAAGAGTTCAATAAATAAAAATGAAAGATTAAAACAAAAACTGGGTGGGCTTCTGAAGCAGCAAGGCCGCACGCCCGTTTGTGAGATGGAAACGTGCAGACGACAGCTCGTCGAGGGCTGGAGCGTCGCAGAGCTGCTCAGGCCCGAACTTCTCTCGGGAAGGAAGAAGCGTCTGTACACCGAGGAAGGGAAAGCCGCCGCGATTCGAATCCAGACCCAGGCCCGCGAAGGGATTCCCTCTGCACCCGCCGCCGGTTGGAGCAAAGCAACAAAGGGGGAGCCGTCTCTGGGTTTCACAGTGATCGGAGGAAGGGGTGGGTGGGATCGCTGGCCCTTCAGCGGCTTGGTCACTCGGGGTGATGGCGCGGGGGGGGTCCTCGTACCGGAACAGAAAACCAGTTCGTAGGACGGAAGGGTGCCCGACTGGGTCGTTCCTCTGGGCCCTTCTGGAATTGGGGAAGTGGGGGGGGGAGGCATGATTTCTGACTCCAGGCAGCTCCCCGATCGAAAAACCAAACAAAGGCAGCTGAGTGTCCGTGACCGTCCACCTGCCTGGCTCGTTCTACGGCAGCGAGCTGGGCTTCCTCGGGTGGGTGAGGTCCAAGTAGAGTTCGGAGCGCAAGAAGCGGGGGTACGAGTCCTTCTCCATCAGGCCGAAGATCCGTCGCTGGGCAAGATCGAAGCAGCCCGGCGTGATGTCCTCCATGTTCTTTTTGGTATGTTCCCGGGTGTAGGAATCAAGGTTGACCTGGGAAAGCAGGAAACAAAACCACACGCGTCGTGATTAGAGATGGGCACGACTCAAAAAAATGGTGTTTCGTTTGTCGTTTGGTCATTTAGGGGTCCGTTTCGGTTCGTTTTCGTTTTCATGACTTTTTTGCAAAAAAATTCATTTTCGTTTCGTTAGGTAGCAAAACGAAAAAAAAAACGAAAACAAAAAATTGCTGTTTCATTAGCATTCTTTTTAGTTCAATGCATCTGCTGCAACGAAAACGAAAAACACGGCAAATTTGGTCGTTTCGTTTTCGTTTTCGTTTTTTTTAAATTTGTTTCGTTTTCGTTGCATAACAAAATGAAAAAACAAAAACGAAAATGAAAAATCGCTTGTTTCGTGCCCATCTGTAGTCGTGATGCCGAAAGGAAACTGTCCCGGGCTGCTCAAGACCCTTTGTGAACGGCGGGCGACGTGGGGTACATTCAAGGTTTTTCTACAGCCCCAGGAAGGCAAGGCGAGATTTTTCCGAGAAGAAAATAATTTTTTAAAAAAAAATTAATTGAAAAAAAATTTTTTTTAAAAAAAATAATTTAAAAATAATAATTATTTTTTTTAAAAAAAATCCACGGGGAATGGAAATGCCTCCCTGCCTATTTGAAAGGTTGACTAACGGCGTCGTGAACGAGCTGCAGTGGCTGGAGTCGAGATCTGCCTCTCCCAACAGGAAATTCGTGGGCTGTTTGGGCAACTCAGGAAAGAGATTCAGCCAACCTGCTCTGACCCTCCCTAAGGTGGGGATGAAGGGGGGGGTGAGGAGGGGGTGCTATGAACTACTTGTCACTATTGCCAGCAAACGACAGCTCCTAGACGTGTTTGGAGAGATAGGAGGATGGGCATGACAACTCACCAGGCACCAGGATAGATAGATAGATAGATAGATAGATAGATAGATAGATAGATAGATAGATAGATAGATAGATAGATAGATAGATAGATAGAAGGAAGGAAGGCACAGATAGATAGATAGATAGATAGATAGATAGATAGATAGATAGATAGATAGATAGATAGATAGATAGATAGATAGATAGACAGACAGACTCTATTCTGCTCTTGTCAGACCCCACCTGGAGTCCTGTGTCCAGTTCTGTGCGCCTCAATTTAAAAAAGATGTTGACAACCTCGAGCGGGTGCAGAGGAGGGTGACCAGGACGGTTGAGGGTCTGGAGGAAATGTCTTATGAGGAACGGCTTAGGGAACTGGGAATGTTTAGCCTCTCTAAAAGAAGGCTGAGAGGGGATAGGATAGCTATGTTTAAATATTTGAAAGGATGTCCTATTGAAGAGGGAACAGGTTTGTTTTCCATGGCTTCAGAGACTAGGACTCGGGGCAATGGTTTCAAACGACAAGAAAAAGAGATTCCATTTGAACATGAGGAAGAACTTCATGACAGTTAGAGCTGTTCAGCAGTGGAATAAGATGCTGCCCCAAAGGAGGGTGGTGGAGTCTCCCTCTCTGGAGGTCTTTAAGCAGAGGCTGGATGGCCATCTGTCGAAAATACTGTGATGGGGTTCCTGCATGGCAGGGAGTTGGACTAGATGGCCCTGGAGGCCTCTTCCAACTCTATGATTCTATGGTTCTATGATAGATAGATATGCTGGCGAGAAACCCAGTCCTCCGATGTCCCACAGGATTCCTGCTTCCACCCCACATGCTTGCCCACGGCGAGGACAAGCCGCCCCATTCCCAGGTCAACGAGAGGAGAACCCAAGATGCCTCCCGCTCACCTCTTTACAGGCCTGGACGGCAATGTATTCGGCGAAGATCTTCTTGGCTCTGGCAGCCATCTTGGACGGGGACTTGATCTTCTTGTAGTCCTCGCACGCCAGCCAAAACTCCAGGTTCTCCTCGCTGAATTCCGTGCGCAGGAAGGCTCGGAAGGCAGCCAGGCCATCTGAAAAGGGAGGGAGGGCACGTTTAGGCCAGAGAAAAAGAGACAGAAGAAGGGGGTAGGGTCTGTTCCCAGCCATTCCAGAATGCAAGACACGCAATTACGGGCGTCAGTGAAGAGCACCTGGATTCAGGCTGAACGCCGGGGAAAACTTCTCTACTGTTAGAATAGCACAGTGGTGGCGAACCTTCAGCACTCCAGATGTTTTGGACCACAACTCCCAGAATTCCAAGCCTGTATTGCCAGTGACAAAGACTATGGGAGTTGTAGTTCAAAACACCAGGAGCGCCGAAGGTTCGCCACCACTGGGATAGCACAACAAGAGACCTCACAACCTTGGGGTGTCTCTCTTCGAGGTCTCCTCAGCAATATCCAGGAGACAACAGCTGAGCCACTGGTCCAGACAACACGCTTAGCCCGCACAACAGGACACAGGACATTGGCCTTATGTTTTCAATGTTAAGTTTCCATTACTCATATAACTTTTACATGGAATTTTTACTCTCTTTTTTTAATGGCTTGCGTTCTCTTGTAGCTTTAATGTAATGTTGTCTTTTAATGTCCCTCAATCCCTTGTTCCCAGTACATGAACATGTCTTAATTGTAGTGGACCGTATATTGTCCCTCATTCCTGTAAGCCACCTTGGGCCCTTTTCCAAGGAAAAAGGCAGGGCAAAAAGACTCTAAAATAAATAAATAGACTCCATAAATAAATAATATTAAAATAAATAAAATATTATAAAATAATAAATAAATAAATAAATAAATAAAGCAAAGCAAAGCAAAGTGTTCTGCTTATATACCGCCCCATACCACTACAAGTAGTCTCTGGGCGGTTTACAATTTTAATTACAGTGTGCAGGCTACACATTTGCCCCCCTCCACCCCCCAGCAAGCTGGGTACTCATTTTACCGACCTCGGAAGGATGGAAGGCTGAGTGAACCTTGAGCCTGCTACCGGGGATTGAACCCAGGTCGTGAGCACAGTTTTACCTGCAGGACAGGCATTTAACCACTGCGCCACGAGACTCTATAAATAAACAATAAATAAAGAGAAAAGAAGAGCCACGACGCGTGCTTTCCCCCCCAGCTCCGTAACCTCCCACCCACCCTGTTCTATTTCTTCTTCATGCCTCAGAAACAGTGGAACAGGCATCAGAGAGAACCTAGCCCAGTGGTTCTCAACCTGTGGGTCCCCGGAAGATGTCCCTGGACTGCAACTCCCAGAAGCCTCCACCACTCGCTGTGCTGGAAGGGGTTGCTGGGAGTTGCAGTCCAGGAAACATCTGGGGACCCACAGGTTGAGAACCACTGAGTCCGAGGTAGAGACTGCCATTCAAATGCTGAGCGACATGCTAGCCAACCTTGGGGAAACCACTCCCCTCCCGAAAGACAAGGGAAAAGCTGAGTCAGCAGGTAAGTTCTTACATTTATGTTGGAGCAACTTTTCCAGGGACTCCCTCCAGGCTAGGGCTTCTTCGGGGGTTGGCCTAGGCAGAAAATGGGGGGGGGGCGAGAGAGAGAGAGAGAGAGAGAGAGAGAGAGATAAGAATGAAGGTTTGTTCTTGCTCATTTTGCATTACATTTTGTAAACCGGCCCAGCAATGAATGGGAGGGACAGCCTCTGTTTGCCCAAGCAGATGATTAAAGAACTCAAAGAGTACAAGAAACGGTTTCAGCCCCAAGGCAGCCTTCCTTGTTTTCCCTCCTGTGTTAAACCTAGATTTAAGAAAGCTTTTCCTTGAATATCGCCGCCGGATTTAACCTGCAACCTGCTCCCTTTCCCTTCCCCAAGGGATGATAATCAGTTCTCTTCGGGAAGGGCAGAAATGTTAGGAAGGGACTCGAGTTCATTGCATGCCAGATTCATTTAAATAGCAACAACTGCTACACTGTGTTTCCTCCCAAAATAAGACAGGGTCTTATATTAATTTTGGCTCCCAAAGATGCGCTAGGTCTTATTTTCAGGGGATGTCTTATTTTTCTTTGAAGAAGAATAAGGGACACGTTTATTGTTATTTTATTATCGAGAAGGCCTTATTTTCGGGGGGGGGGGTGCCTTACATTTCAATGAGAGGCAAAACTGTAAGTAGGTCTTATTTTCGGTGTGTGTGTGTGTCTTATTTTTGGGGGAAACAGGGTAATAACAATAAACCCTGGGCGCCCAAACCCTGGAACAACGCAGCTCCAGATGGGGCAGGGGCCAACTCTGTGTGTGTGTGTGTGTGTGTGTGTGTGTGTGTGTGTGTGTGTGTGTGTGTGTGTGTGTGTGTGTGTGTGTGTGTGTGTGTGTGTGTGTGTGTGAACACGAGCCCTCCTACCCCTGATCTCAAAGCCAGGGAGATGCCCTTCGGGAGAGGTGATTAGGGTTCCGGAGTGACTCCAGTTTAAAGGCAGCACAGAACAAAAGAAGGAAGCTAGTTTAGGGTTCCGGAGTGACTCCGGTTTAAAGGCAGCACAGAACAAAAGAAGGAAGCTAGTTTAGGGTTCCGGAGGCAGCACAGAACAAAAGAAGGAAGCTAGTTTTGGGTTCCGGAGTGACTCCGGTTTAAAGGCAGCACAGAACAAAAGAAGGAAGCTAGTGGGCCCTGGGGCGCTTTGAAGGTCCCCTCTTCAGCCCCAGGCTTCCCTGTCCTACCCCCCCATCCCCACCCCGATCCCCGGCCCCGATCCAGCCCCATCGAGGCGCCTTCCACTGACTTACTTGAGCCACTTCAACCCTTTCTCCAGCTTGCCCGTGCGCGACCCTTCGGGGGAATCGTGGCGCCGCCGGAAGATCCCCAGCCGGTTCTTCACGTCTTTGGCCCTGGATGGGGCAAGCCAGGATGGGGGGCAAGGGGGGGGCGACGGAGGAGGAGGAGGAGGGGGGTAACTCGGTCTGCTTACCCCCGACCCCCCCCCCCGTGCGGTCCCCAGGGCACGTTGTCCGGGCTGCGGGGGGGGGAGAGGAAGGCAGCGGCCCTCCGATCAACCCCCCCAACACACACACACACAAACACACAAACACACAAACACACAGAGGCCCCGATAGATCTGCTCCAATCCACCCATCCCACCCCGATTTAGACCCCTCCCCCAATCAACCCATCCCAAACCGATTTAAATACCCCCCCATCCACCCACAACCCTGATTTAGATTCCCCCTCCCCCCAAATTCATCCATCCCACCCCGGGAGTCCCAATTCACCCACCCCACTCCCACCGATTTAGATCCCCCCCAATCCACCCATCCCGCTCCGATTTAGACCCCCTAATCAACCCAGCCCAAACCGATTTAAATCCCCCCCAATCCACCCTTATTTAGATTCTCTCCCCCCCCCAAAATTCACCCATCCCACCCCGATTTAGACCCCCTAATCAACCCAGCCCAAACCGATTTAAATCCCCCCCAAATCCACCCTTATTTAGATTCTCCCCCCCCCAAATCCACCCATCCCACCCCGATTTAGACCCCCCAACCCACCCAATCCCAAACCGATTTAAATCCCCCCAAATCCACCCTTATTTAGATCCTCTCTCCCCCCCAAAATCCACCCATCCCACCCCGATTTAGACCCCCCCCCAACAAATCCCCCCACCCCCGCAATCCCACCCCCGATTTAAAGCAGACCCTTCTTCTGCCTGCCGGCGGGAGAGACCTACTCTTCTTTCCCGGTTTGCCTCCCGGGCGCCCCTTTGACGAGGGCGGTGGGGCAGCCGACCGGCGGCGCCTCCTTGACCCCCGCGGGGCCCAGGAGGAAGAACGGCATGGCCGGGACCGCCGGCGCTCCGGAGCCTCCTGGCCCTGCCCGGCCTCCCCGGCTCTTTATAAACCGGGCCGGCGTGGCAAGGGTTAAAAGGGGGTGTGTGTATTTGGGGGGGGGCTTAGGAAGTCCCCGCCGGCCCACTGGCCCAATCCGGGATCGCCATTGGCCACGGTGCCCCCCCCCATCACCAGCCCCTGCCCCAAGGAGTCCACCATCGATCGATCGGGGTGGCCCAGCGGGAACCCTCCAAGGCTGCCTCCCCCCCCCCCATGGCGACCCCAAAGGGGGTGGTGGTAGCCCAGAGGGGCCTGTGGCCAATGCAACTGGAAGGGGAGGATCTGTACAACGTAAAAATGGGATTACTCCGTTTTCAATGCATTCCTATGGGAATTTGTATAAAGGAAAATTTGCTTAACATAATTTCATTGGGAACGAATTAATTCCTTTATACAAGGGACCACTGTATTAGCCCAGGCAGCTGGTGGGCTGAGGAAAGGTTGGACGGGCGCCTCCCTGCTCGCTCTGGTCACAAACTCCCTTTCGGACAAACAAGTCACTCTAAAAAGCAGCGATGGCGAACCTTTTTGAGACCGGGTGCCCCAAACTGCGATTCAATTTTCCTTTATACACGTTTCCCATAGGAATGCATTGAAAACGGAGTAATCCCTCATCGCAACCATTTTTATGTTGTACAGATTCGCCGCATAGGCGATTCTGTTAAGCAAATTTCCCCGATCTCTGGAATTTTTTATGTTGTACAAATTTTATGTGACACAAAACGTTTGTTATATGAGGGTCCACTGTACAGCCATTTAACCTGAATCCAGGTGGCTGTGAAGGGGCGATGCCGGGTGCCCACAGGAAGGGCTCCGAGGGCTACCTTTTGGCACCCGTGCCGTGGGTTCGCCAACGCTGCTCTAAAGGGTCACAGCCACCATTTGGGGAGGAGGGCATCTGTTTCCATGCACCTCGCCTGTCGCCCTTTCCCGAAGGGTGCCACCCGTGGCGTCCCCAGACTTACAGGCTCCGGTTCCTCTTCTGGTGGGCAGCTCTGGCTCCTTGGTCACAGGGACATTCTGCGTCCAGCAGGTGTTGCTGGTGCTGGGAGAGAAGACAAGGAGGGGGGGGGGGCAGCTCAGAAGAAAAGGCCGGGACAGTGGCACACAGCGTGCCCTTCTGGCCTTCCCCGGCTGGTGCACCGGGGGCTGATGCCTGTCCTGTCTCCTACGCAGAGGTGCATCATCTCCACCCCGCCCCGCCTGGGCCGCACTGCTCCTGCCCCTCCAGGCTCCCTTCGGTTCTCCATTACCCAAATTAAGGGCCTTTATACACGACCCCTAAGCTCCGCAGGAAATGGCTGCAAGGTCCGGACCTTACAAGTGTTTTCCCACCAGCTCCGGACTTTGCAGACAATTAAGTGCGACCCCGCCCACCTAAGCGCGACCCAGCTGCACTTTCTTGTACTTGCTTTTGGGAGGTGAAAAATATTTGATGCGGAGAGTGCCTGAGCTCTCCTTGCTTCTTTTTGTTGTTTTTCTTTTGCCTCCGCCCCCTTTTGGAGCAACCAGGAAGTAAAACCAGGGCTCGGAGCAAGCTTCCACGCACGGGAGGTAAGGGTTTCTTCTTTTGTCCGTGTCTAAGGCTTTTCCCCCCTCCCTCCCCTCCCGCAGACAGAGCAAGGAAGTGCGGAGCGGGTGGGGACAGAGGAACAGCAAGGAACCCTCAAGATCGCTGGTCCGAATTTAAGGGACCAGCGGATCTGAGGGGTCGTGTGAAAAGGCCCTTAGCAACACGACCCCACCTGGAGTCCTGTGTCCAGTTCTGTGCGCCTCAATTTTAAAAGGATGTTGACAACTTCGAACGGGTGCAGAGGAGGGCGACCAGGAAGGTTGAGGGTCTGGAGGAAATGTCTTAGGAGGAACGGCTTAGGGAACTCGGAATGTTTAGCCTTTCAAAAAGAAGGCTGAGGGGGCATATGATAGCTATGTTTAAATATTTGAAAGGATGTCCTATTGAAGAGGGAACAAGTTTGTTTTCCATGGCTCCAGAGACTAGGACACGGGGCAATGGTTTCAAACGACAGGAAAAGAGATTCCATTTGAACATTAGGAAGAACTTCCTGATGGTTAGAGCTCTCCGGCAGTGGAAGATGCTGCCCCGAAGGAGGGTGGTTGAGTCTCCTTCTTTGGAGGTTTTTAAGCAGAGGCTGAATGGCCATCTGTCGAAAATATTGTGATGCGGGTTCCTACATGGCAGGGGGTTGGACTAGATGGCCCTTGAGGTCTCTTCCAACTCTATGATTCTACGATTCTATGATTCTACAAGTTAGGGTTAGGGTTAGCCATCACAAAAACCAAACACAGTGGTACCTTGTACAGTGACCCCCCCCCCACCGGCCGCCTATCGTGGGGGTTAGGGACCCAACCCAACCTGCGATCATTGAAAATCCGTGATAGGCGGATGCCGGTCGGGTCGGGCCTGGGGCGCCTAGCTGGGGGCTCTTGTACGTACCCCAAGCCTGGTGCTCCCCCAAACGGGCCTGCGAGGGCCTTTTCCGGGTGAAACGGAAGTCATTTCTGAGGAGGATCTACAGCAGGCATGCTCAAACTTCGGCCCTCCTGATGTTTTGGACCACAACTCCCAGAATCCTAAGCTTAGCTTGCCCACGACAAAGGATGGTGGGAGTGCTGGTCCAAAACATCTGGAGGGCCAAAGTTTGGAGACGCCTAATCGACAGAGCAGGAGGGCTCCGCCTGTCTAGCAGCAGTGAAAGTGCAGCAACGCCGTTTTTCTACGTTTGTTTGTTACAGTCCGAAGAGAAGAACAGCGGCAGCCAAATGTCTGGGGGTCAGGAGGGTGCCTAGAGGGTGCCCGGCAAAATGGAGGAGCAGGCGGAGAGGCTCAGGAATCATCTCAGCCCTTGCCGTTCTGCGTTCCCCTCTTACTACTGCCAAGCCTCGTTCTCCCACCGGAGGGCAGGCGTGAGCTTCTAGCCGGTTCCTCTTTCAGGAGGGTCACTCAGGAAGATGGCCATCTGGGGTCCCGGCCAGCCCCCTTCCTGCAGCTAATGGGTCTGAACCAGTGGTTCTCGACCGGCGGGTCCCCAGATGTTCCTGGACTGCAACTCCCAGAAGCCTTCCTCATGAGCTGAGCTGGCCAGGATTTCTGGGAGTTGCAGTCCAGGAACATCTGGGGACCCACCGGTCGAGAACCATTGGTCTAGGTCAGTGATTCTCAACCTGTGGGTCGCCAGATGTTCCTGGACTGCAACTCCCAGAAGTCTTCATCACGAGCTGAGCTGGCCAGGATTTCTGGGAGTTGCAGTCCAGGAAACATCTGGGGAACCACATTGTTGAGAATCGCTGGTCTAAATGCATGCCAGCATCGGGCCAACCGTCCTGCCGACTCCCATCTGCACGCCACCACGCCACTGTAGCCGCACCCATAGATGCCACCCCTAACTTGGTCCGGTTTCCTCCCGGAGGGAAGGGAAGAGGTGTTTTCCAGGCCTGTTTCTGTGCTTCCTCCCCAGCGCCCTCCCTGCTCCCTACGGTCAGGGGTGCTTTGACGGGGGTTCCTGCCTGGCAGACGGGCTGGACTGGGTGGCCCTGGAGGTCTCTTCCAACTTGGATGATTCTATGGGCGCTTTTACACGGCCCCTAAAATCTGAGGCAAAGGGCTCCCAGATGTGGAGCTTAAAATTGTTTTCCCACCAGCTGCGGACTTTAAAAAAAATTAAGTACAACCATGCCCACCTAAGCGCGTCCCAGTGCATTTTCCAAGTACCTGGTCTCCGAAGGTGAAAAATTTCTGATGCGGATTGGAAAGCACTGAGTGCCAGGCTGTCCTCGCCTTCTGGTTGTTGTTGTTGTTGTTGTTGTTGTTGTTGTTGTTGTTGTTGTTTGCCCCCCGCCCCTTTAAGAGACTGCAATGCTTCCCGGGGCAGCTCCCAACGGCAGAGCAGAGGTGAGCCTGCATTTTTTTTCTCCCTCCCCTCACGCAGACAGGAGCAAGGGAGTGCGGAGGGGGTGGGAACGCAGGAACAGCGACAAACCCCCAAGATCTCTGGTCCAAATTGCCAGCGGATCTTAGGGGTCGTGTAAAAGCACACTATGATGCTGTGCTTTCTGGGTGGGTCATTGGGTGGGACACCCCCCCCACGGCCAGCCTACCTTCCGGTGGTTCCCGACGAAGAGCAGCGTCAGGTGGTGGACGGAGCCTCCGTTCTTGGCCAGCTGCTTCTTGAGGGTCCCGGGGGAAGGCAGGGTCCAGCTGGGGGGCGCCGGGGCGGGGGCCCCTTCGGCAAAGTCCAGGCTGGTGTCGGAGGTGAAGCAGGGGCTGCCCCGGGGCTCCTGCAGGAGGCTGCCTTCGCTGTGGGTTCGGCGCCGGAGAGAGGATTGCACGCTCAGGCGGCAGGTGGGCTGGTGGGCCAAGCAGGGGGGCTCAAACATGCTGCGGCGCTTCCCCCCGCCCAGATTTAGGTAGATGGCCTCGTCGCTGTCACCACCATACTCCTCTTCTTCCTCCTCTTCCTCTTCCTCCTCCTCCTCCTCCTCCTCTTCCTCTTCCCCTTCCTCCCCAAACAGGCCTGCTGGGCGCTCCAGCTGAAAGCTGGCCGCGGCACCCTCCAGCCGTACAGTGGGGATACTTAGGTCAGCCGGGCTCTTGCCGGCGGCCCCGTCCTCTGCCAGAGGGCCCGGGGACACCCCCACCGCCTCCACTTCCGCAAGAGTCTGCTGGACCTCTGCCATCGCCTCTCCCATGGCGGGGCCCTTCTCCTCCTCCTC
Source organism: Phrynocephalus vlangalii (assembly GCA_037367305.1). Classification (NCBI taxonomy): domain Eukaryota; kingdom Metazoa; phylum Chordata; class Lepidosauria; order Squamata; family Agamidae; genus Phrynocephalus; species Phrynocephalus vlangalii. The sequence continues at coordinate 7,567,015 of JAWVWN010002679.1, forward strand.
CTCTTCTGTCAAAGGGAAGGCCCCAGGGGGGGCGGGAAGGTCTCCCCCCACAAGGGCGACAGGCCCAGGGTTTGTGGCCTCCGGCTCAAGCATCTGTCAGGGAAGAAAGGTGGAAAGGGTTAGGGTTAGGGTTAGGGTTAGGGTCAGTGTAATCCAAGAAAGAACAGGGGAAGGGTCACGGATGGGTTTAAGTCTAAATCAGACATGTTCAAAGTCAGGCCCGAGGGACAAATGCAGCCCGTTTACAAATTTCGAGCGGGCCGTGGCCTCTTCTCCCCACCGGCTCTGCCTGTCACGCATCCCCGCCAGCTGGCCCTTCCCCATACCGGATGGAGACGTCGGCTTGCAGTTTTATGGTTTGCCTGCCCTCCCTGCCTCTGTCCACCACCACCCCAGTCACCTTCCCACTTCCGAGGCAGCTGCCGGGGAGCACGCCGTGGTCTCCAAATCTTTTCCCAAGCAGCCGGGCACCAATAAGGTGGGCTTTACCGGTGTCAATCGGGGCCGGATGTACTTCAAGTGGGGATGCAGCAGAGACAGAGGGAGAGTGTCTGCCAGCTTCCTTCTTGTGCACTAAGCATCTCTCTGTCTCTGTCTCTCTGTCTCTCTCTGTCTCTCTCTGTCTCTCTCTGTCTCTCTCTCTCTCCCCTTGGCTCAGAGAACACGCCACAACCTCTGTGCATTTATTGTCCATCCTCAATCACATCCTCATTGGATTAAGGGCCCCTCGGCAGAACCCGGGCCAGCCATCAGCCAATTCTAATTACTGTATATACTGGAATATCAGCCTAGTTTTTCAGCCCTAATTTTGGGCTGGAAAAAGGGGCCCTCGGCTTATATGCAGGTCAATACTTTCAGCCACTGAGGCGAGTGCTTGGGTCGGTGGCTAAAAGTCATTTTAAACCTTGCGTGCCGCTTCTCCTGACCCCCCCCCCCCCCGCATCACAGGGGCATCTAGGGTGGGAAATGCATCAGAGCCTGGCAAGTGCTTGGGTGAGTGGCTAAAAGCTATTTTAAACATCACACACACCGCTCCCCCAGCTCACAAAGGAGGAGCTGCCAGGCCCTGCTGCATTTCCCACCCTAGGCTTATACTCGAGTCAATACGTTTCCCCAGTTTTGGGGGGGTTAAATTAGGGGCCTCGACTTATACTCGGGTCGACTTATACTCGAGGATATACTGTACCCTCAGAACTCCCGACGAGGTGGACGGAGACAGGCACGGCTTGCTCCCATCCGGCGGGCGGCCCTTCCTTCCTGAGGCTGGTGGCAAACAAAGCCGCCGGCCAGGCCAAACCGCAGGCCGGCGGAAGCAAAGCCCTGGCGCTGCCCCCAGAGGAGACCACGGTCCCAGGGCCGAGGAAGCAAGCCCACCCTCTCTTTCTTTCTCTTCTGAGGCGGTTGTGGGAGATGAGACTCCCCCCAACAGACACACACACGCCGCGGAAGAAGGAACTCGGGGCACCCCTTCCGTCAACCCAGGGGGGAATGCCACAGGTCAAGAGGTGGCCGTCGGCGGGAACCGCCTGTTGAACGCCTGCCTTCCCCAGGGGCGACTCCTCGAGGGGGATGGGAACCTGGCCTGGAAAAATAAGAAAGGGAACCAGAGTGGAAGCCCCCCCCCCAAAAAAAAAAATTACAGAAAGGGGAATCGATCACCAGGAAATCCCCAGTGAGCCATCATGTGCCTTTAATGCTCTCTCTCTCTCTCTCTCTCTCTCTCTCTCTCTCACACACACACACACACACACACACACACATACACACCCCAGCCCAACGTGGCACCCAGTCTGGGCTTCACCCACCCATCCCAGTTGCCGCCCAGAGCTTTAACGGCGGCTGTCCTTGCCTCGTTAACCGGCCCCACGGATGAAACTCTAACCCAGGGGTCCTCAACCTAAGGCCCCGGGGCCGGATGCGGCCCCCCAAGGTCCTGAATCCGGCCCCCGGGACCAATTGCAACCCCCCACCTACCTCTGCTTTGTGAGCAAGCCAGCCTCCACAGCTGCTTCTATTGCTGAGGCAGTTCAAAGCAGTGGGCTATGTCGCTCCTCCCACTCCCCCCAACTACTGTCCAGATGATCGGCATGCTGACTAGGGGGGCATTCAGAGTGGGAGGGTTACGGCAAGGTCCCCCGCTGCCCCCACCCACTCTCGTCCGGCCCCCAGTGGTGCCTGGGGTGTGGTGGACCGGCCCGCTGTTTGAAAACTTTGAGGACCCCTGCTCTAACCTCTATGGAAAGGCGCGCCCAGCTGATCCCAAGGGAGCGCCCGTCTCTTCGGCGCCTCTGCCCCCCCATCCTGTGGGTTTGTCGGTGCCTCCCCCCCCCGGCCCGTGGCTTACCTTGGTCTCAGCCGGAGGGGCCGTGGGGGTGGCGGCTGGCGGCTGCTGCTGCTTGGAGATGTTCTGAACGAGGCACCAGCAGATCCGTTGCTTTTGTTCCATGGAGATTGCTTCCAAGCTGAGGACGCACTCCAGCTTCTGGGATCGGGGAGTCGGGGTCGGGGATGGGGTGTGGCGGGCAGAAGGAGACACCGTCTTAGCAAGCACTGGGAAGCAGCGGGGAAGAGGAGTCTTAACCTGGACCCACGGCCGGACGGCTTGGAGATCGGGGCAAAACCCAACTAATCCTCACATCCCTTCTACCTGCGTCCCTTCCTCTGGACTGGCTTAGCGTCCTGGATGTGAGACCGTCCGTGGATCAGACCTGGGTGCGAGAAGAGGCATCCCTGGGAGGGGGGGCGGTCTCCCTGCCCCATGGAAGGGAGGTAGTCAAACGGATCCTTCCCTACATCTTTCAGGCTCACGGCTTAGTCAGGGAGGCGGGAGATGGCCGTGGAGCGGGTAGGAGAAGACCCCAGGGGATGTCGGCCGCACCACACACACACACACACACACACACACACACACACAGGCAGTGGTTGCATCCAAAGCGCATCCCCTTCCTTCACTCCGACAAAAGCAACGGGGAAGGGGAAGGACAGATCCCAAGGGGAACCTCGGTATCGCTAGGAGAGGAACCTGCTTCCGACACCAAGTCCTTTGAAAAAATCGTGGAAGTGGTCTTCGAATCCAACCACCCCACGGGGATCCTGCTGCTCAAACCAGCCAGATTCTGCCTGACCCTGGGGGATCACACAGGACTCTCTTTCGGCTCAATCTCTCTCTGTGTCTTTCTGTCGCCTTTCGGTCCCGATTCTTCTTTCTTCCTGGGAACTTGACCAGTGGAATAAAAGCCTGGGTTGCTCCCGGTCTTGAGCGGAAGGAGGACATGCAGGGCACGAACACAGAACCAGCTGCTCAGGAGGAACCGGCGAGACTCGCCTTCCTCCTGCCCTTCAAAAGGCATTGCTGGAGAGGCCACGGACATGGACAGGCCCTCGTACACGCATCTTTAGGAAACGAACCTGCAGGTCTCCGCTGAGCTCCACATTCGTGGCCCGGACCAGCATGGAAGGGGGATTCGGGCCGAGGAGGCACGCACGAAGACTGCAGGGGTGGGGCAGGGGCGGAAGGGGTGGACGGGCAGCTCCTGCCCCACTGACGTAGCCTGCCAGAATGGTCCCCAAGGGGTGGGTGTGTGCAGGGAAGAAGCTTCCGAGCGCTCTCCATCAACAGCAATTCAGAAGCCCGGCTCCGAGGCTCTCAGCCCTGGCCACCGCTAATGGAATTAACGGCTCGCATCAATTCAATTAGGCCCGGGTGGTGGGAGCCGGGGTGTGTGTGGCTCAATGGAGGGAACGGCAAAACAAGGCGCGGAAGGCTTCTGCCGGGATGCTTTTGTGGGTCGCCCCCCCTTCCCGCAGAGTGGATGTGCACGGCTCCCCAACACACACACACACACACACACACACACACACACACACACACACACACACACACACACACACACAGAGGCAAAGCTCTCACACTCCGCCACGAGAGTGTGCCCATCAGAAAGGGAACTGAAATGATGGGTGGGTGGGTGTGAGTCAATGTTTCCTTCCCCTTCCCTCCAACGATGGGTGGGTGGGTGTGAGTCAAAGTTTTCTTCTCCTTCCCTCCAGCTCCTGAAGATCCATCCCCAGGGCTCCAGTTTTGTTCTCGCCCACGTTTGTCCCTCACCTCCGCCAGGTACAGGATGCAGAATTTCAGGTCCTCTGAGGATGCTGCAAGGCGAGAAGAGGGAGCAAAAGGTTTGCCTTGCTGTGGGTGTTTCCCAGCCGCCGCTGTCCCCCCCCCAAAAAAGCCCCCAAGGAGGCACGTCTTGCCCCGTCTCCTCAGGCCCCCTTCCTTTAGAATGAGTGGGCAAGTGGGTGGGTGGGTGGGTGGGTGGATGGATGGATGGACTGAAAGACCAAAGGAGGGAGGGAGGGAGGGATGGATGGATGGATGGATGGATGTACTGACTGACTGATTGACTGACTGACTGAAAGACCAAAGGATGGATGGATGGATGGATGGATGGATGGATGGATGGATGGATGGATGGATGGATGGATGGATGGATGGATGGATGGATGGATGGATGGACTGAAAGACCAAAGGAGGGATGGATGGATGGATGGATGGATGGATGGATGGATGGATGGATGGATGGATGGATGGATGGATGGACTGAAAGACCAAAGGAGGGATGGATGGATGGATGGATGGATGGATGGATGGATGGATGGATGGATGGATGGATGGATGGACAGACAGACAGACTGAAAGACCAAATGGATGGATGGATGGATGGGTGGATGGATGGATGGATGGATGGATGGATGGATGGATGGATGGACAGACAGACGGACTGACTGGAAGACCAACTGGATGGATGGATGGATGGATGGATGGATGGATGGATGGACAGACAGACGGACTGACTGAAAGACCAAATGGATGGATGGATAGACGGATGGATTGGATGGACGGACGGATGGATAAATGGCAAGCACAGGCGGACAGCCCTAGAGGGACCCTCCTGGCCCACCTACAGCCTTTGATCCCAGGGGCAGCCCCTTTCTATACCTGGGGTAACGTGCTCCCTCCGGCCTGGCTCTCTGGCCACTCACCCTCTTGCAGCTGAACGTCCTTGAGGTACAGGGGGTTGCGAAGGACATTGCAGCGCCCCGGCTCGTCCTCCTTGGTGAACAGCAGCAGGTCTGAGTAGACGAAGAGGGTCACCTGGGCACGGGGGGGGGGGGAGGCGGGAAAGTGAGGCTGGGGGACATGGCTACCCCTCCCTGGGGGCAGCTCTGGGCCAGAAGGGCTCCATGCTAAATGTTCAATCATGACCCATGGGTGGTGCTGGGCATGCTTGACCCACACACCCTGGGGATCCCATTAACTGAGTCCCCAAGTCCTGCCTGCCACTGCTGAACCATTGAGATGCCCACAGGAAGGGACATGACTAAAGCCTTCCTCCTCCTCCTCCTCCTCCTCCTCCTCCTCCTCCTCCTCCTCCTCCTCCTCCTCCTCCTCCGTTGTCCTCCGTTGTTAGTCTGTGGAACTCCCTTTCACAGGAGGTGGTGATGGCATCTGGCCGGGATGCCTTCAACAGGGGATTGGACAGATCCCTGGAGGAAAAGTCCATCATCACAGGGGACCAACCATGATGGAGATGTGTGTCATCTCCAGGCTTAAAACCCGGGTACTTCAAGGACCAAATGCAGGGGAGTGGTATCAGGAGACAGGGATCTAGTCTCGTGCGCTCCCAGACGCATCTGGAGGGGCCACTGTGAGATACAGGAAGCCGGACTAGATGGACCTTTAGCCTGATCCAGCAGGGCTCCTCTTATGTTCTTATGTTCTCCTCCTCCTCCTCCTCCTCCTCCTCCTCCTCCTCCTCCTCCTCCTCCTCCTCCTCCTCCTCCTCCTCCATGACTGCCTTTTGTGGCTTACCAGCTGCCCCCGCCTGTGTGTGTGTGTGTGTGTGTGTGTGTGTGTGTGTGTGTGTGTTGCACGGTTACAGTCGTGACCGACTCTTTATGACGCCACATCCATGGAGTTTTCTTGGCAGGAATACTGGAGTGTTTTTGCCAGTTCCTCCTCCAGTCTCCTACAGCACCTGGCATTCCCTGGTGGTCTCCCATCCAGGTACTAACCAGGGCCGACCCTGCTTAGCTTCCAAAATCAGGCGAGATCGGATCTGCTTAGGGCGTCTAGGCATGCAGTAATTTGGGGGTGGTGGGGTGGTGGCTAGCATAGGGAGCCAGGGACCAGGCCAGGCCACAGACCTTCCAAGCCCATCTCGGTGTTCTGGGGATCCTCACGGGATCTTGGGAGGAGCGGCCTTCTCTGGGCCGCACAGGGGGCCCGTCTGTGTCCCTACACAGCCCCCACCCCGGTGGCCTGCCTTACTCGGCAGAGGCCCCCACGACCCACCTCCCCCTGTTACACACGCTTGTTAGGCTCTGAAGAACACCAGGTGGAGCAGTCCACCTGCCACAAAGGCATGGAAACCGCCCAGGACCCAGATTTCGGGAGGGTCGGGGGAACGGAAATCGGGTCTAGACAGGATGCGGTACAAGCCAGAGAAAAGACCCAGGGGGGAAAGCTGGTTCTGGCTGAGGGCCACCCTCTCCACAGCTCCACCCCTGTTGCTTTCCTTTTGGAGGGGGAAATAAAAAAAAAAAAGCTACGCGCTAATTTCCTTCTCTCTCTTCTCTTTTCCGAAGAAGCACCAAAACGCGGGGGGCCCGCGTGTGCGCTTGTGCGTCTAAATCAGGCACGTCCAAACTTCAGCCCTCCTGATGTTTTGGACCACAACTCCCAGAATTCTAAGCTTAGAGTGCCACTGGCAAAGGACTATGGGAGTCGTGGTCCAAAACATCTGGAGGGCTGACGTTTGGACATGCCCGGTCTAAACGCTGCTCCTTATGCTAACAGGACCTCCCAGCCCTCCAAGAGCCTGAACCAAAAAAAATTTTTTGCAACGTGTTGTTACATCATGGCGAGAGTCCAACTTGGCAGGAGGAACAGCGCTTGCTATCGCAACCCACCAGGATGGCCCAACATAGGAGGGGGAACAGCTCAGAACCAGAATCAGCAGTACACCTCCGTTTGAAGGACAAAATGCACTCTTTCAAAGATGAGGATGTACACATATTAGACAAAGAAGAGAGGTGGTTTGAGAGAGGAGTCAGGGAAGCCATTCATGTGAGCATCGAAACCCCCTCCCTCAACAGAGGTGGCGGGCTCAGGCATAGTCTATCTGCTACTGATCAGGGTGTGCTTTCCAAAGTACCCAGACAAATCAAAAAGCTTTCACTACCAAGGCCATTGCTAACGACCCATACTTTATAGGTTTCAGCACCTTAGGCCATTGTTCACCTTAAAGCTATGGGTACTATTGTCTCCCTAAGGAGCCTATTCAGGCCATTGTTCGTCTTATGAGCCTAATTCAGGCCAGGGTGACAAGAGGTCAAAGCGGACTATAAGATGGAGGACTTGCGCTAGCTGTATTCAGACCGATGAAGCTGTTTGGATGAACAGCGAAACGTTTCTGTCTCTCAAAAAAGAAGTCCAGTAGCCATGACTCGACTTCCAGATAAACTCACCTGGAGGACTGAGAATCTTCACAGACATACCACCAGCCAGGAAGCGGCAGCAAACATCTCTAGGGCAGTGTTTTTCAACCTTTTTTGGGCAAAGGCACACTTGTTTCATGAAAAAAATCACGAGGCACACCACCATTAGAAAATGTTAAAAAAATTAACTCTGTGCCTTTTGGTGACTCAGGTCGCGACGTATTCTTCTCTCCGCTGCTGCGCACACTGTGCTCGGGCGGGAAGGAAGTCGGAAGATGATGTCCTACTGTGATAGGTCCAGGCTGGAGTCTTGACCAATCACAGCACGGACATCAGAAAAGTGGAGGGTGTCCCCCTGAGGAGCGCTAATCCCCTGCTGGCTGAGGGTGGGGTCAAAAACCCCACTCCTTCATACCCAGGACACAGTCTGGCGCCCGCCTAGTTGGCGAAAATTTTACATTTTTTAAAAATCTTTTGAATTTTTCAATTTTTCCAAAGGCACACCAGGCAACATCTCGCGGCACACTAGTGTGCCACGGAACAGTGGTTGAAAAACACTGCTCTAGGGGACCAGAGGTGGCAGGGGGAAGGGAGGGCCAATGGAAGAGGAACAGCCAGATTGTGCCACTTTCCTAAACCTTACAGGCACACGGGCTCCCCTCCGGAAGCTAAGGCATTGCCCGTGCAGGTCTGCCGACAGCTCCCCATAAGGGACGTATTGGGGGAAATCCAAGGGGACCCCTCCCTGGCTTCTCCTTTGCCGGGATCCTCATCACAACACTTTGGAAAGCCTCAGCTTCCCAAAAGCCGGAGGGGGGGGGCGACAAAGAGACTGACCTTGGTGGGTTTGTTCCGGATCTCGTGGAAAAGCAACTCTTCCGACAGCATCAGGGTCCGGGCTGGGTTGCAAAGGTCAAGAGGCTGAAGGGATGAGAAGGCAAGGGGAGGTGAGAGGAGCTCCCCTGACGGAGGAGGAGGAGAGCCCCCCAGCTCCCGGCCTGAGCCAGGACGGCTGGAAGGAAGGAAGGAAGGAAGGAAGGAAGGAAGGAAGGAAGGAAGGAAGGAAGGAAGGAAGGAATGGATAGAGTAAGGAGGGAGATGATGATGGATGGAAGGAAGGAAGGAAGGAGCTGATGATGGGTAGAAGGAAGGAAGGAAGGAAGGAAGGAAGGAAGGAAGGAAGGAAGGAAGGAAGGAAGGAAGGAAGGAAGGAAGACATGGAGAGAGGAAGGAAGGAAGGAAGGAAGGAAGGAGCTGATGATGGATAGAAGGAAGGAAGGAATGGAATGGACAGAGTAAGGAAGGAGATGATGATGGGTAGAAGGAAGGAAGGAAGGAGCTGATGATGGGTAGAAGGAAGGAAGGAAGGAAGGAAGGAAGGAAGGAAGGAAGGAAGGAAGGAATGGATAGAGTAAGGAGGGAGATGATGATGGATAGAAGGAAGGAAGGAAGGAGCTGATGATGGGTAGAAGGAAGGAAGGAAGGAAGGAATGGATAGAGTAAGGAGGGAGATGATGATGGATGGAAGGAAGGAAGGAAGGAAGGAGCTGATGATGGGTAGAAGGAAGGAAGGAAGAAAGGAAGGACGGAATGGATAGAGTAAGGAGGGAGATGATGATGGGTAGAAGGAAGGAAGGAGGCTGGGGCAGCTCCTGAGACTTACTTGCACGAAGATGGGGAACACGAGCACCTTGGGGACCAGGGTGACATAAGTGCCATAGCTGGGCGCCGGGAAAGGGGACCTCCCCAGGCTGCTCCTCTGGGCGTGGGTGCCGCTGCCGGCGCTGCTGCCGCCTCCATGGCCTTGGACCGTCTGCACCGTCTTCATCAGTCGGGATTTCTTCCCCTGGGCGTCTGGGAATGGGAGCAGAATGAGGGCAGGGTAGGCGGCCACATGGGCCGAGAACGCTGCTGGCAAAGGGCTGGCGGAGCGTCAAGGGTCAACGGGGCACCCTTGACTCCCTGGTGGCCTGTCTCGGCCTCCTGGATTCTGCCCCATCCCTCGGCTCGCTTGCTCTCTCATTCTCTCTGGCTCCCTCTGCCCGGGGGAAGCTCAGAGGGGCAGGGGCTGCACATGCCCCCCCAAGGCCCCCCATTTTTCCCTCCTGAAAAATCACCCCCCAATTTTCCCCTCCTGAAAAATCACCCCCTTTTTCCCCTCCTGAAAAATCACCCCCCATTTTTCCCCTCCTGAAAAATCACCCCCTTTTTCCCCTCCTGAAAAATCACCCCCCATTTTTCCCCTCCTGAAAAATCACCCCATTTTTCCCCTCCTGAAAAATCACCCCATTTTTCCCCTCCTGAAAAATCACCCCCATTTTTCCCCTCCTGAAAATTCAACCCCATTTTCCCCTCCTGAAAAATCACCCCCTTTTTCCCCTCCTGAAAAATTATCCCATTTTCCCCTCCTGAAAAATCACCCCCCATTTTCCCCTCCTGAAAAATCAACCCCATTTTCCCCTCCTGAAAAATCACCCCCCATTTTTCCCCTCCTGAAAAATCAACCCCATTTTCCCCTCCTGAAAAATCACCCCCCAATTTCCCCTCCTGAAAAATTACCCCCATTTTCCCCTCCTGAAAAATCACCCCCCATTTTTCCCCTCCTGAAAAATCACCCCCATTTTCCCCTCCTGAAAAATCACCCCCATTTTCCCCTCCTGAAAAATCAACCCCATTTTCCCCTCCTGAAAAATCGCCCCCATTTTCCCCTCCTGAAAAATCACCCCCTTTTTCCCCTCCTGAAAAATTACCCCCATTTTCCCCTCCTGAAAATCGCCCCCCATTTTCCCCTCCTGAAAAATCACCCCCTTTTTCCCCTCCTGAAAAATTACCCCCATTTTCCCCTCCTGAAAAATCGCCCCCCATTTTTCCCCTCCTGAAAAATCACCCCCCCCCCCCATTTTCACCTCCTGAAAAATCATTGCAGGCAGCACCCCCAAGAACATTTATTTATTTATTTATTTATTTATTTATTTATTTATTTATTTATTTATTTATTTATTGAACTTGTATCCCGCCCATCTTCCCAAAGGGAACTCTGGGCAGCTTCCAACAACGGACCAGACAACGGTCAACAATACAAATACAATAGACAGTTCAATAGCTAAAAATACCTTACACACAATGAATGCAATAGACAATCAAACAACATATTGAAAGAACAGTGCTAGCACCCTTAGCAATTAGACAAAGGCTCAGTAGCCCAACACCTTACTCAGCGGGTAAGCGGTGGTGGTAAATGGCAGGGGGGCGGGGAATGCAGGGCACGCCTCCTCCCTCCACTAAGGTTCAGAGGAAAGACGGTGTCGCAAGGGAAGGACACGGAAGGTCTCGCTTCCGCTGACCCTGTGCTGCTGTCCAAATCTTCGGACAAGCAGAAAAGGGGAGGGGGGGTCAGGGAAAAGGGGAGGTGGCAGAGGTGGGAAGATGCTCCCCTCTCCCAGTCTAGGGCCCTTTGTACACGACCCCTAAACTCTGCTGCAAATGGCTCCCAGCTCCGGAGCTTAAAATTGTTTACCCACCAGCTCCAGAGTTTACAGATAATTAAGTGCGACCACGCCCACCTAAGCGCGTCCCAGCGCACTTTTCAGGTACCTGCTCTCTGGAGGTGAAAATTCCTGATGCGGATATAACGTAGTGACTGCCCGGCTCTCCTTGCTTCTGTTTGTTCTTTTTTTGCCCCCCACCCCTTTAAGAGATCTGAATGCAGTGCCGGGAGGGCAGAATGGAGGTGAGCAGCATTCCTTTCTTCCTTTTTTTCTCCCTCCCCTCACGCAGCCAGCAGCCAGGGGTGCGGAGGGGGTGGGAACGCAGGAACAGCGACAAACCCCTAAGATCTCTGGACCGAATTTAAGTGGCCAGTGGATCTTAGGGGTCGTGTGAAAAGGCCCTAGGTGAGTCAAAAAAGTAGAGGAGCGTTCAGGGCAGTGACCCTGTTCTCCTCCTCTCAGCTCCCGTTCACGCTAAAGTAGCTGCAACCACAGCCAGAACAAACCCCATGATGGGAGACAAAAACTTCTAAAGCAGGCATGCCCAAACTTCGGCCCTCCTGATGTTTTGGATCGCCACTCCCAGAAACCCAAGCCTGTATTTCCAATGGCAAAGGATTGGGGGAGGTGTGCTCCAAAACATCTGGAGGGCCAAACTTTGGACATGCCTGTTCTAAAGGAAAGCCAAAAACTACCAAAGCAAAGAAGCCACCATCTCTCTCTCTCTCTCTCTCTCTCTCTCTCTCTCTCTCTCTCTCTCAATACAAATACAGGGAGGGGGGGATTGGGGGATGATTTGGTCTCCCGTGAATCCATGGGGCTGAAAAAGGCAGGCAGGGCAGCCCCCCCCCTCTGTGTGGTGCACACAGTTTTCGTCTTCTGTGCCAAAGGAGGGGCCAAAGCCTCTTACTACCAACCTCTGCACTTTTAACCTGCTTTGCACACGTGGAAACATCGCAGGGTTGTTTGTGACTTCTCTCTCCCTCCCTCTCTCTCAGGCCAGCTTAAAAACATTCCCAGGGGCCCATCGGAAACGGGAAATGTTGACTCAGCCTGGCGGACTGTGTCGCCTTTGCTCCTTTCAGCAGATTTCCTGCGCAGCCAGCCCGGCCGCCGCGGAGGAGTGGGAAAACAAGCGGACCTGACCGGCCGTTCCCACCTTCCGACAGAGGCACGGGCCCAAACATCGCACCAACGCTTTTGTCCCCAGCGTTGTTGTTTTTTTAAGATAGGGACGTGTCCCAGCAGGGCGAGCCAGGCGGCAAGGCTGGCCGGCATGAAATCCCAGGCCAGGGAAGGCCAGACAAGAGATGGTCATGTGGCAATGGCCTCTGGCCTGGGTGCCTTCAAAAGGGGATCGGACAGATTCCTGGAGGAAAAGCCCATCATCCCAGGTGACAAACCATGATGGAGATGTGTGTCATCTCCAGGCTTAAAACCAGGGTACTTCAAGGGCCAGATGCAGGGGAGTGGGATCAGGAGACAGAGATCTAGTCTTGTGTGCTCCCAGAGGCATCTGATGGGGCCACCTTGAGATACAGGAAGCTGGACTAGATGGGCCTTTGGCCTGATCCAGCAGGGCTCTTCTTAGGTTCTTATGCTTATGTTCTTATGACCTGCCTGGCCCTGGAGGTGGGGAGGGGAAGGGCCAGCCTCTTCTGGGCTACCTGGGAGAGGGCCACGGGACAAGCGCTTGGGCATGCCGCAAAAAATCCCAAACCAGCTGCCTTCTGCTAGACCAGTGGTTCTCGACCTGTGGTTCCCCAGATGTTCCTGAACTGCAATTCCCAGAAGCCTTCACCACTAGCTGAGCTGGCCAGGATTTGTGGGAGTTGCAGTCCAGGAACATCTGGGGACCCTACCGGTGGAGAACCACTGGGCTAGACCCATGCCAGGCTACTCTGCCCGCCGTGGACAAGTCCACAGGGAGGATTCTACAATGGCATGCTAGCTCAAGTGTGCGTGTGTGTGTGTGGGGGGGGTTCTGCAATGGCCAGCGCGCTGGAATTCAGGACCTTGGTGGGCCTCATCCAGCCCACAGGCCAACGTTTGAGGACCCCTGCCCTAATGTTTCTCGTGCAGCTGGGGAAAAGACCACAGTGTCTGACTGCACCCAAACAAGGCTGAATTCTTTGGTCTACCCCCCACCTCCACCCCCCGGGGGGAGCAGCAGCCTGTGATGAGGGGAGAGGGGGCACCGGCTTCCCTTGAAGACTGACCCATAAGGAACCCCATGGAACTGGCAATTTGTAAAAGGAAAGGGGGAAGAGGCTAAGACGCCCCCCCCCCATCAGATCACCAGCCAGCCACGGCCAGCCAAGCTTCTGTCTTAAAAATCAAGGGCCGTTAAGGGGGGGGGGGAATCACGCACTCACCTCCAGTTCCTTTCCTGTCTTGGTAGACCGGTCTCAGCAACTGGAAGACACAAACGTGAAGAGCCCTGTTACTCCCGTTCTTCCGACGGCTCAGGACTCTTCTGTACATCGAGGGGCATGTCCAAACTCCAGCCCTCCAGATGTTTTGGACCGCAACTCCCACAGTCCTTTGCCACGGGCAATCTACGCTTAGCATTCTGGGAGTGGTGGTCCAAAACGTCGGGAGGGCCGAAGTTTGGACATGCCTGCGAGGCAGAATGTCATACGACGGGGCAAAATTGGCCCCCTTTTGAACTGAAAACATAAGAATATAACTCTCCGGTCTCCTTTTCTTTTGAAATGGGAAGGGCTCCCCTCCCCTCATGTGACACCACAGCTCTGTGTTAAAGCCTGAAAAAAATCTCTGGCGGGAGATGCCCTCGAAGCCAACACGGTCAGAGGCCTCTGGATGACCAGCACTAGCCAAGGACATACGCCTAGGTGAGAAACACATGGGAAAGGGGTCAAACAAGCCCCGGCGACTTAGGGCGTTTATACACGACCCCTAAACTCCAGGGCAAATGGCTCCCAGCTCCGGAGCTTAAAAATGTTTCCCCACCAGCTCTGGAGTTTACAGGAAATTAAGTGCGACCCCGCCTACCTTAGCGCGTCCCAGCGCACCTTTCAAGTACCTGCTCTTTGGAGGTGAAAATTCCTTGATGCGGTGTAACGATAGTGAGTGCGGGACTCTCCTCGCTTCTGTTTGTTGGTTTTTTGGCTCCGGCCCCTTTAAAAGCTACTTTACAGCTACAGGAATGTTGCCGACAAGAGCGAGAGGCAGAACGGAGGTGAGCGGCATGCTTTTCTTTCTCTTTTTCTCCCTCCCCTCAGGCAGCCAGCAACCAGGAAGTGCGGAGGGGGGTGGGGACAGAGGAAGAGCGACGAACCCCTGAGATCTCTGGTCCGAATTTAAGTGGCCAGCGGATCTTAGGGGTCGTGTAAAAGCGCCCTTACATTTGTTGGTAGAAAAAAACTGAACGGTGATGGGTCAGCATTCTGTCCCTCCGACCCCCTCGGACCGCAAGGGGGGGGTTCTCCCACCCAGAAGCCAAGCACACCCAGGGGGCTGGCAAGACTTGGGGACCCCACATTCCTCCCCCCACCAAGAAGAACCATAGCATCATAGAATCACAGAGTTGGAAGCGACCTCGAGGACCATCCAAGCCCAAGCCCCTGCCAGGCAGGAACCTCCATCACAGGACACCCGACAGATGGCCATCCAACCTCTGCTTAAAAACCAGCCCTCAGCCTTCTGATTTGCTTGGAGGACTCCCTGCCTGGGGCCTGAAGAGCATTGGTTCTCAACCTGAGGGTCGGGACCCCTTTGGGGGTCGAACGACCATTTCACAGGGATCGCCATGAGCCAGTGAAGAAAAAGACACAAAGGACTTGGGTCTGGAGGAGGAAGAGGGGGGAGAGTGAGTTCCAGCTTGATAGGTTGGAGGGGATGTCAGTCAATGGCCCCGGAGGCTGCGATTGGCTGAGGGTGCCTGTAGACTAGAGGGAAGTTCTCTATGGGCGTTTATACACGACCCCTAAGTTCCGCCGCAAATGGCTGCAAGCTCCGGACCTTAAAAATGTTTCCCCACCAGCTCCGGAGTTTGTAGACAATTAAGTGCGACCCCGCCCACCTAAGCGCGACCCAACGCACTTTTTTTGTACATGCTCTTTGATGGTGAAAAATATTTGATGCGGAGAGTGCCTGAGCTCTCCTCGCTTCTTTCTGTTGTTTTTCTTTTGCCTCCGCCCCTTAAAGAGGGACCAGGAAGTAAACGGAGGTCGGAGCAACTTCCCCCGGCACCGAAGGTAAGGCTTTAGGGTTCTTTTGTCCCTGTCTAAGGCTTTTTTTCCCTCCCTCCCCTCACGCAGACAGAACAAAGAAGTGCGGAGCGGGTGGGGACAGAGGAACAGCAACGAACCCTCAAGATCTCTGGTCCAAATTTAAGGGACCAGCAGCGGATCTTAGGGGTCGTGTAAAAAGGCCCTATATGGCACCTGCAGCGGTGGCCTGCCCAAGGGGGCTTGTGGCCTCTTCCCAGCAGGGCAAGGGGGGTCACCAAATCATGAGGAACTGTATTAAAGGGTTGCGGCATTAAGAAGTTTGGAAACCGCTGCCGGAGAGGAACACCCAAGGACAGTTTGAACCGTGCGACCTCGAGAACAGCCCAAAGGAGACGGGAAGGCAGCTTCTGAGCATCCGCTGACCTTCAAGGTCATGATAAGACAGGCATGCCCAAACTTTGGCCCTCCTGATGTTTTGGGCCACAACTCCCAGAATTCTAAGCTTAGCTTGCCAATGGCAAAGGAGTGTGGGAGTTGCGGTCCAAAACATCTGGAGGGCCGAAGTTTAGACATGCCTGTGATAAGAGGAAGGCAGGAGGCTGGGGAGAAACAGGGGGAACACCTCCAACAACACCGACACCCTCCTCCAGCGGCTGGCTTCTCCCCTGGGCAGCATCCTTACCTGGCTTCCAGGGTTGAGCGGCGCCAGAATGATATAGTTCTTGTCTCTTCCGGCTGCCGAAGGGGGACGAGAGAGCAGCGGAGGCAAGGTCTGCGTTGGCGGGGGTGGTGGCTGCCGCCGGGGCGCCTTCCCCAGCTCGGTGTAGCGCTCCCACTGGTTCAGTACCGGCCCGCCGTTTCCGTCGTACACCACGTGGCAGCTCTGGCGGTGTTCCGGCAGCCGCGCCGCCGCCAAGCGGGCCGCCCCGTTCTTCTCCCTCTTCTTGGGCGGCAGCTGCAAGTCCAAGGTGGATTTGCAAGAGGAGCGCCGGAGACCGCCTTCCGGGCCAGTCTTGACGTGGGGGACGATGCGCAGGACCAGCAGCATGATCTCTCGCGGGCAGTTCCTGCGAGGAACAGAGGCCCAACCGGGCGGGGATGAGCATTCGCTGGACTTCGGCGCCTGCCAGTTCCGGTATAAGGCACCCGGAGCTGCTGGAGGTTACAAACCATGATGGAGATGTATCATCTCCAAGCTTAAAACCAGGGTACCTCAAGGGCCAGATGCAGGGGAGGGGTATCAGGACACAGAGATATAATCTCGTGCACTCCCAGAGGCATCTGGTGGGGCCACTGGGAGATCCAGGAAGCTGGACTAGATGGGCCTTTGGCCTGATAAAGCAGGGCTCCTCTTATGTTCTTCTGTTCTTAAACCTTCTCCTATAAAGCCAAGCATTCTGACTCAAAGGCAGCTCTTCCTATGATCTGCTACAGTGTCGCCAAAGTAATTCCTTGTTACCGGTTACAGTGGTTAAAAGGTAACTTGTGTTGTTTCCCCGGCAGCTTTTTTTTTTGTTGGTCTTGCTTTATAAAACATATACATAGTATAAGAAAACTTGAAAAAAAGTATTGCCCAATGCTAAAAAAAAAAAACCAAAACTTTAAAAGTTAACACTGGGAAAAGTTTAAATTGTAACATGAATGCCACAACTAGGGACGTTTATACACGACCCCTAAGCTCCGCTGCAAATGGCTCCCAGCTCCGGAGCTTAAAAATGTTTCCCCACCAGCTCCGGAGTTTACAGATAATTAAGTGCGACCCTGCCCACCTAAGCATGACCCAGCGCAGCTTTCATGTACCTGCTCTCGGAGGGTGAAAACGAACCCCCAAGATCTCTGGTCCGAATTTAAGGGGCCAGCGGATCTTAGGGGTCGTGTGAAAAGGCCCTAGATTTCCATTTGGGACCTTTGAACTTATTTCCCCTTACAAGCAAAATGCCAACATTTGTTGCAGGCCGCATTTGTCTCTTTCCTTGTGAGTTCTACCCTTCAAGGACCATACGCAGGGGAGTGGGATCAGGAGACAGAGATCTAGTCTCGTGCGCTCCCAGACGCATTTGGTGGGGCCATTGTGAGATCCAGGAAGCTGGACTAGATGGGCCTTTGGCCTGATCCAGCATGGCTCTTCTTAGGTTCTTATGTTCTTATGGAGGCAACTTGACCGTGTGTGGCAAGGCACCAGCCCCCTGGAGCTAAAAGGACTGCTGGCTGGCAGGTCACAAGAAGCCCAGCAGGCCAGCAGCCAGCCTGGAAAAAGAAGGGTTGTGGATCACAGCAGGCACCCATCCATCTGGGATGAAATGTCCCCATTCCCCTTCTTGGTCTCAGTTGTCCCTGAGAAGGATCTGCCCCAAGGATTGTGATGATTCTTTGTGCAAAGGACTTGGGGGGGGGGGGAGAGATCTGGATGGGAGGAGCCCAGGGAGAGACCCAGGACTCCTGAATTGCCTTAAAACAGTCCTGTCCAAACTTCAGCCCTCCAGATGTTTTGGACCACAATTCCCGCAGTCCTTTGCCATTGGAAACACAGGCTTGGAATTCTGGGAGTCGTGGTCCAAGACATCAAGAGGGCCAACGTTTGGACATGCCTGCCTTAAAACCTTGATGGACTGCTTTCCTCCTAAAGCCGTAGCTGGCGTGAGGAGAGGCTCTCAAACCAAGCTGCCCGATGACCCTCTTGGCGTCAGGCCCTTGAGGGGTCCTCCTCTCGGTCCAGAGATGCCCTTGGCCACCCCAAAGCACCCTGGGGCACCAGACAGCCAAAGCGGTGCTGGTGGGTAAGGCGGGGCCGACTCTGGGATGGCCCCCCCTCTAAGGCTTCCGAAAGGGCCCTCTTGGGTCCTTTGTACACGACCCCTAAACTCTGCCGCAAATGGCTCCCAGCTCCGGAGCTTAAAATTGTTTCCCCACCAGCTCCGGAATTTACAGATAATTAAGTGCGACCACACCCACCTAAGCGCGTCCCAGCGCACTTTTCAGGTACCTGCTCTCTGGAGGTGAAAATTCCTGATGCGGATATAACGTAGTGACTGCCCGGCTCTCCTTGCTTCTGTTTGTTCTTTTTTTTGCCCCCCACCCCTTTAAGAGATCTGAATGCAGTGCCGGGATGGCTGGCAGAACGGAGGTGAGCAGCATTCTTTTCTTCCTTTTTTCCTCCCTCCCCTCACGCAGCCAGCAGCCAGGAGTGCGGAGGGGGTGGGAACGCAGGAACAGCAACGAACCCCCAAGATCTCTGGTCTGAATTTAAGTGGCCAGCGGATCTTAGGGGTCATGTGAAAAGGCCCTTGGTCTACACTAAGGTGATCTGCTTATATATCGCCCCATACCACGCTATCGCCCCATACCACGCTATGGTTGTGTGCAGGGCTGACATTCAAGCATATTATACTTAATAAAATAAGACATCCCCTGAAAATAAGACACTGTCTTATATTTATTTTTTCTCAAGAAGACACACTAGGGCTTATTTTCAGGGGATGTCTTATTTTATTAAGTATAATATGCTTGAATGTCAGCCCTGCACACAACCATAGCCACGCCCATCACTAGGTCTTATTATCAGGGTAGGGCTTATATTTAACAAATGCCTAGAAATCCTGCTAGGGCTTATTTTTTGGGGAGGTCTTATTTTCAGGGAAACAGGGTAGTCTCTGGGCGGTTTACTGTTTTAATTACAGTATGCAGGCTACACATTGCCCCCCCCCAGCAAGCTGGGTACTCATTTTACCGACCTCGGAAGGATGGAAGGCTGAGCGAACATTGAGCCGGCTACCTGGGATGGAACCCCAGGTCGTGAGCACAGTTCTACCTGCAGGACAGGCATTTAACCACTGCGCCCTAACCCTAACCCACTACCTCCCGGGTTCAGAGGCAATGGGCAGCCTCCAAAGGCCAGCCTCCCCCCCCCTTCTGTGCCCGACAACTGCCACTGCCCCACCCCCACCCCCAGGTACATCGTACCCACCGGATCTCGTGGGCTAAGTCCACGCATTTCCAGCGCTCCACGGGCTGCTCGTTGAGCCGAAGGAGGGTGTCCAGCTGCTGTAAGCCCGCCTTCTCTGCCGGGCCACCTGCAAACGTGCACAGGGAAGAAGGGAAGCCACTGAGACTATGGGACCTGCCCGGGGCTCCAGGGCATGGCTGGGTGTGCCTTGCAGGCACCAATGCTACTCTATGGTTCCGAGCCTGGAAACTTGAGCGCAATTACCACATTATGATACTTGGGTTTGTTTGTTTTTACTAAGGGCGTTTATACACGACCCCTAAACTCCGGGGCAAATGGCTCCCAGCTCCGGAGCTTAAAAATGTTTACCTACCAGCTCCGGAGTTAACAGGAAATTAAGTGCAACCCCGCCCACTTTAGCGCGTCCCAGCGCAGCTTTCAGGTACCTGCTCTTTGGAGGTGAAAATTATTTGATCCGGTGTAACGATAGTGAGTGCGGGGCTCTCCTTGCTTCTGTTTGTTGTTTTTTGGCTCCCGCCCCTTTAAGAGCTACTTTTACAGAGACGAGAGGCAGAACGGAGGTGAGCGGCATGCTTTTCTTTCTCTTCTTCTCCCTCCCCTCATGCAGCCAGCAGCCAGGAAGTGCGGAGGGGGTGGGGACACAGGAAGAGCGACGAACCCCTAAGATCTCTGGTCCGAATTTAAGTGGCCAGCGGATTTTAGGGGTCGTGTAAAAAGGCCCTAAGTTGGAGTCATGACACTGGAATCAAATGAGCCGAAATAGTATTTCGGTCTGGAGATGAATTCCCGAGGTCACCCCAAAGGTCTAAGACAGATGGGTCTCCGTCCAGTCGCCCTTTGCTTGGGGAGGGGGCCCTATGCCAGCCATCTTGAGGCACCTGGATGCCACTTGGGGTTCACGAGACAGTGTGCATGTAATAAACAGACCTCTGATGAAGTCTTTGATTGCAGGAAGGGTGGGGCAGTGGAAGGCGGAAGGGGGGGGTTCCTTGTTCAAGAAGAGAGGAAACAGAAAGGAGGAACCCAATTAACCCAACAAAAGCCACCAAGCTTTCCCCTAATGCGGCCAGCAGGGGTAGTGGGAAGAGCACGCTAAAAGATGGCATCTGGCCTGGATGCCTTCGAAAGGGGGATTGGACAGATTCCTGGAGGAAAAGTCCATCCCAGGTGACAAATCATGATGGAGATGTGTCATCTCCAGGCTTAAAAACCAGGGTACTTCAAGGGCCAGATGCAGGGGGATGGGATCAGGAGACAGAGATCTAGTCTCATGCACTCCCAGACGCATCTGGTGGGGCCACTGTGAGATACAGAAAGCTGGACTAGATGGGCCTTTGGCCTGATCCAGCATGGCTCTTCTTATGTTCTTATGTTCTTAAGATCTCTTCCCCACCCCCCCACTTCCATTCCCTGCTGCATCAGGAGAAGGTAGGGGCGGGTGGGGCTGGGAGCCAGATCTAACCCTGACCCCTTTCTCAGGGGCCAGCAGGGTTCCATCCCAAAGGCGGTTGACTTCCTGCTTCTCCATTTGGTATCCAACTGGGGGCACGGCACATGGCGCGATACCTAGAAGCCAAGGAGGGGCCCTTGCAGGCCTCCGTTCTGACCTGAGTCCACAGCTTGCACGCGGACGGGGGCGTCGCAGCAGATGGTGAACCCGAATCCATTCTTTCCGCGCGGGATCGTGATCTGAGAACAGAGAGCACAGTTACTCCTCAACAAAGGGCACTTTTACACGACCCCTAAAATCTGAGGCAAAGGGCTCCCACATGCAGAGCTTAAAATTGTTTTCCCACCGGCTCCGGACTTTAAAAAAAATTAAGTACGCCCACGCCCACCTAAGCGCGTCCCAGCACATTTTCCAAGTACCTGGTCTCCGAAGGTGAAAAAATTTCTGATGCGGATTGCAAAGCAGTGAGTGCCAGGTTCTCCTCACCTTGTTTGTTTGTTTGTTTGTTTTTTGGCCCCTGCCCCTTTAAGAGACTGGAATGGTTCCTGGGGCAGCTCCTGACCGCAGAGCGGAGGTGAGCCTGCATTCTTTTCTCCCTTTTTCTCTCCCTCCCCTCACGCAGACAGGGCAAGGGAGTGCGGAGGGGTGGGAACACAGGAAGAGCGACAAACCCCCAAGATCTCTGGTCCAAATTTAAGTTGCCAGTGGATCTTAGGGGTCGTGTAAAAGCGTCCAAAGTCTCAACCGAAGGAGAGAAAAGGGGTGTCCTCCCTCGGACCCCATTTGCTCACTAAAAGCATTGAGCTTACCGACTACCCTCTCAACAATGATTTCAAGGAGCCCTCTGCTCTTGTTCAGCTGAGTTACGGGTCCCCTAAGGCCTTGGTGACTACAGGAATGAAATTAAAAGGCGCCTGCTTCTTGGGAGGAAAGCGATGGCAAACCTAGGCAGCATCTTAAAGAGCAGAGACATCACTTTGCCGACAAAAGTCTGGATCGTCAAAGCTATGGTTTTTCCAGTAAAGACGGATGGAAGTGAGAGCTGGACTATAACGAAGGCCGATCGCCGCAGAATCGATGCTTTTGAGCTGTGGTGCTGGAGGAGAGCCTTGAGCGTCCCCTGGACTGACTCTCGCACAGACACAAAGTGTAACAAATAATGCAGAGAACTAGAAAAGACCGACTGACAAGAAAAGAAAAAAAAAACCCCAGGGCCTTTCACCCTGAAGATTCTCGAAATCAAAAATGACATGTAAACGGTACTTAGATATGCTAAAAGACGAACAGAGACAATCATTATCGGATGAGGATAAAATAACGTAAAGAGAGGACAGAAAAAACATACTGAAGAGAAATTATGCAAGTATCATAACATTCCCCGGAAGAGAAATTCAGTGATATAAAGGCAGCAGCTTAAAAAAATGTTAATCGTGACCATTGCCTTAGAACGGCCGAGCGGGGAGGGATCCTATGGGTTATGTCCAGCGCCTCTGTTAAGGAGGTTCAGTGGGGGGTCGAACTCTCAGCCTCCAAATCTGCAGCCAGAGGCTTCAATGAAGTGAAAGTTACTCTCGGAGGAAGAGGAACAAATAAATCACCAAGAGTCGAAAGGACGACGGCATAGCTATTTCGATCCCTACTGATGGAAATCCAAACAAGAACAGACCAACAAATATAGGTGGGGAAGCTAATAAGCTGGGGGGGGGGGAATCCCATATGTGTTCAGTCTTGAATAAAGGCACCATTAAAGATCATAGAATCATAGAGTTGGAAGAGACCTCGAGGGCCGTCCAGTCCAACCCCCCTGCCCTGCAGGAATTCCCATCACAGGGCTCCCAACAGATGGCCACCCAGCCTCTGCTTAAAAACCTCCCAAGAAGGAGACTCCACCACCCTCCTTTGGGGCAGCATATTATTCCACTGCCAAACAGCTGTAACCATCATGAAGTTCTTCCTAATGTTCAAATGGAATCTCTTTTCATAAAATCATAGAATCATAGAGTTGGAAGAGACCTCAAGGGCCATCCAGTCCAACCCCCTGCCATGCAGGAACCCCCATCCCAGTATTTCCGACGGCCATCCGTCCTCTGCTTAAAAACTTCCAAAGAAGGAGACTCCAACCACCCTCCTTGGGGGCAGCATCTTCCACCGCCGGACAGCTCTAACCACTAGGAAGTTCTCCCTAACATTCAAAGAAGATGCTGGTCACGATCCTTTAGCCAGAAGGAGCGGGTCCACCCCACGGACCAAGCAAACCTCCCCAGAGACTGCTCCACACACACACACACATCCCGATGGCAGCTGCCAAACACGCATGTGCCTTCTGGAACCTTGCACACCTGGGGAGGGAGTTGTGGGGTGGGGGAAAGCAGCATCCCACGCAACCAACCTGCTGGTAGCGCTGCTGGCAGCACAGTTTGCACAGCTCGTGGGACCGACTCATCTCCGAGGCCTCCCCGGGGCTCGCCGCCGGCCCGCGAAAAGCCCCACCATTCCCCCCACCCCAACCCCTCCGCCGGCCGACGAGTGCGGGCCAAGGGCAGCCCGAAGAGAGCCCCTGCGTTCCTCCCCAGCAGCCTGGAGGACTGTCGGCTTCGCTGGCGCTCCTGGCACGGCTGCCCTGGGAACCGGGGAGCTCCCGAAAAGAATGGCAGGAAACCTCCCCCCCCTTCCGCTCCTCCGCCAAGTGCATCAGGATGATAAGCCCAGAGAGTTTCCTGAGCTCCGAGGGACTGGGGCAGGGAGAGCGAGAGCGGCCAGTCCCAGTCCCAGTCCGCTCTTTTATTTATTTATTTATTTACGCTGGCTTGGACACCTTGTGAGAATGGATGACGGCCGGATCCCAAAAGATCTTCTATACGGAGAACTAGCGCAGGGAAAGCGCCCCAGAGGGAGACCACAGCTGCGGTATAAGGATATCTGTAAGAGGGACCTGAAGGCCTTGGGAATGGACCTCAAGAGATGGGAAACCCTGACCTCCGATCGCACTGTCTGGAGGCAAAAGATACAGCCTGGTCTACATAAATTCGAAGAGGCATTTGTCCAACAGGCAGAGGAAAAGAGGCAGGCACGGAAAGAACGAAACTCGAGGACCGGGCAAGAAACAGAATATATATCTGCCCCCAGGGCGGTAGAGACTGCCATTCCCGAATTGGTCTATTTAGTCACACTAGGTGTTGTTTTTAGGATCTCCACTCCAGGCATGATACCATAGTCTTTCGAGACTGAAGGATGCCAATGGTGGTGATGATATTTATGCATTTATATACCCCTCCCATTTCCCAAAGGAACTCTGGGCGGTTCACACCAAAAGCTTAAAATCAAGCATCAATAAGACAATATAAAATGGTACTGGGCAAGAGGCGAAACTAGACAACCATCAAAAGGAGAGGGGGGGGGGAAACTATTTTCAACAGGGAAGAATAATAAAGCTCTGACAGAGAATTTCATTCCCCCAGGTATATTTAAATATGTCCAGATTTGGTGGGCACCCGTTTTATCCATTTTATTTACTCACACAGATAAATCGGGTAGATTCCCTCCGAAACAGGCATCCTCAAATGTTGCGCTGATTTACACAAAACAGAAATGAAAATATCCATCTAAACTATAGAACCCTATATGCATGTTTGATATTATAAGCAAGCTCTATGCAATACATCTGCTCTGGAAATTGGATGGTATGGGGGGCTGAAAACAAATCAAGTAACTTCGACCTTTCATGTTGATATTAGAAGCCTATGAATACATCTGCTCTGGAAATTGGATGGTATGGGGGGGGGGGGCTGAAAACAAATCACAGCTGTTGAACAAACTGGTTTCATAGCCAGGCATTCTACTTTGAACTATGTTTCTCTGGGGGTCTGGCAGCCTTTGTTCCCGGATTGAGCGTTGCGGGCGCGCTAGCGGATGTGTGAGCAGGTCATTCTTTTCCTGGCAGTGCCGGGGATGGGGGTGGGGAGGCAGGGGAGCAGTTCTATTCTCCTTTGATGGGGTGGGGGATAGGAACCACCAGCCACAAAGCAAGGAGCGTCTCCTTGCAGAAGGCTCGTCTCTCTTGCTCTCAAGGGTCCCTCCTGCTCAGGTCCTGCAAGGAAGAGGTGATGCCACCCACTTCGCCCATCACTCGCCAACTCCCTCTGCTTCCTCGCCAGTTGGGAGCAAAAGTGTTCTGCTTATATATTGCCCCATACCACTTCAAGTAGTCTCGGGGAGGTTTACAGGGTTTTTGTTTTTTTTAATTATAGTATGCAGGCTACACATCGCCCCCACCCCCCAACAAGCTGGGTACTCATTTTACCGACCTCGGAAGGATGGAAGGTGGAGTGAACCTCGAGGCAGCTACCAGGGATTGAACCCCAGGTCGTGAACACAGTTTTACCTGCAGGACAGGCGTTTAACCACTGCGTCCTACGGGCCTTCTGAGGGGCTCCGTTCAGCCGTGCTCCCCCCCCATCCCGCTTTTCGCGAGTGGACCTCTGGTGCCCCCAAACTGGGATCAGCTAGTGGAGACCACCATGTATTACTCCGTCGAGAGGGAGCCGCTTGGCGCCCCTGCCAAGGGCAGCAGTGGCAATGCCCCCCCCCCGAACACCCACCTTGACCTGCTCCAAGTTCTCTTTCTGCTGCTCCCCCAGAAACATGGTGGGTCGGGCCAGCATCGGCTCTGCAATATAGAAAATGCTTCCGTCAGGAACATAACGTCAGACCAGCCTTGCTGGAAGAGGCTACACAGGCCCATCCAGCCCAGCGTTCTGTCTGAGACAGTGGCTCGCCATTTGCTTCAGGGTATTCCCCAGCAGATGTCTTCCCCTGCTTATGATCCCCCCGCAAATGACCTTGAGAGATACCCTGCCTCTCTCTCCAACCCTCAGGTTGCCCGGAATGATCGGCAATGAAGAAACAGCCCCAGCCACCTTTGGCACACAAAACGGCGCAGTCTCTCTAAGTTTTATAAATCGGGACTTGAGGTTTCTTAGACCTCTCTCTGCCTCCCTCCCTCCCCCCCCCCTTTGACCACTAATAAGATCAGATGTTTGCCAACAATTGTCTTTCTTTTCGCCCCACCCTGCCTGCTCGTGTCTGGCTCCCTGCTTCCTGGTGGCTCTCGAGAGCAAACCCATGCCAAGAAAAAAGAAAATATCTGAACTAAAAGGAAAACAACAACGCTGCAAAACGGAGGGGAAAACTCGCGAAAGCTGTGGCCAACCGTACAATCCGTTGCAGCCCAAGATAGTTGTCGGATGATGTTGGTAGAAAGGATTCCGATATGGATGGCCACTGCGTTTGGCCAGGTTTAAAAAAATTTCAGCCTCGGCCGACAGGCTGACAGGGAATGGGCCAAGCAGGTCTTATTTATTATCTATTTATTATTTACATTTATAGACCGCCCGACTTTCCAAAGGGAACTCTGGGTGGTGAACAGCCATGAGTAAACAGTAAAATAAGACAATGTGAAAATCTGTATAAGCGAACCATATAAAAATTCACGCACGTAAGCAACTAAAATGATTACTTGGCTGGGGGACCTCCCATATGAGGAAAGGCTAAAACATTAGTCTGGGAATTGGAGCAGGTCAAGGGACCGAGATCTAGTCTCGTGTGCTCCCAGAGGCATCTGGTGGGGCCAATGTGAGATGCAGGAAGCTGGATTAGATGGGCCTTTGGCCTGATCCAGCAGGGCTCTTCTTCTCTTCTTCTGTTCTTAAACCTTCTCCTATAAAGCCAAGCATTCTGACTCAAAGGCAGCTCTTCCTATGATCTGCTACAGTGTCCCCAAAGTAATTCCTTGTTACCGGTTACAGTGGTTAAAAGGTAACTTGTGTTGTTTCCCAGCCCAGGCAGCTTTTTTTTTGTTGGTCTTGCTTTATAAAACATATAGTATAAGAAAACTTGAAACAAAGTATTGCCCAATGCTAAAAAAAAAAAACCAAACCAAAACTTTAAAAGTAACACTAGGAAATGTTAAATTGTAACAGGAATGCAGCAACTAGATTTCCATTTGGGACCTTTGAAGTTACTTCTCCTTACAAGCAAAATGCCTACATTTGTTGCAGGGCGCTTTTGTCTCTTTCCTTGTGAGTTCTGCCCTTCAAGGACCAGATGCAAGGGAGTGGGATCAGGAGACAGAGATGTAGTCTCGTGTGCTCCCAGATGCATCTGGTGGGGCCACCGTGAGATACAGGAAGCTGGACTAGATGGGCCTGATCCATCATGGCTCTTCTTATGTTCTTATGTTCAGAGAGGCCTTCAAAAGGGGATTGGACCGATTCCTGGAGGAAAAGTCCATCTCAGGTGACAAACCATGATGGAGATGTGTCATCTCCAGGCTTAAAACCAGGATCCTTCAAGGGCCAGATGCAGGGGAGTGGGATCAGGAGACAGAGATCGAGTCTCGTGCGCTCCCGGACACATTTGGCGGGGCCATTGTGAGATACAGGAAGCTGGACTAGATGGGCCTTTGGCCTGATCCAGCAGGACTCTTCTTAGGTTCTTATGTTAACCCATATGGTGGCCATGGATCAGCCCCAGTTTATCTAGTCCAGGGGTGTCCAAACTTCGGCCCTCCGGGTATTTTGGACCACAACTCCCACAATCCTTTGTCATTGGCAATACAGCCTTGGAATTCTGGGAGTTGTGGTCCAAAACATCTGGAGGGCTGAAGTTTGAACACCCCTGATCTAGTCCAAGGCAGGGGACACTTAGGAGGGGCAGTGTTCCAACCTTCGTCCACTGCCTGAAGGGTCCGATCACGGGTAAAGGCCAGAGAAACCCACCTCCGCCCTCCTGCTTGGGGCGTCGCGGGGCCACCTTCAGGTGCTTGGTTCGGCCCAAGTCCTCCCCCAGCAAGTAGTACCAGCCGTAGATCTCCTGGGTGGGGCAGAAAGGCAGGAAAAGTCCTTGCTGGCTTTCTAGGACACGGAGAGGCTTCCTTCCTGTTTGGAGCCGGCGCGTTTCATCACGCAACACAACGGCCCTTCCGGATTTGGGGCTGCTTTGCTTTCGCCCAGCGTCTGCCCGCCGCCCGGACCGGGAAACCACCGCCCAGCCTTGCTTTGAAGTATTTGCAAGAAGGATGAGCCACGCGATGGGCCACGAGACGCCATCAAACGTGGCGCCTGCTCTTGAGGGAAGGTGTTTTCTTTTTGTTGTCCACGGATCGAGGGCCAAGAGGCAGCCGTGACTGCCGGGCACGCAAGGGGCAGAGACAATAACAGGAGAAACAGACCAGTAAGAGAAGAGGGAAGGCTCTGCAAAGAGATACAGTGGTAGCTTGTATAAAGGAATTCATTCATTCCAAATGAAATTCTGTTCAGCAAATTGTCCTTGGTACAAATTTCCCATCGGAATGCATTGAAAACGGATTAATCCGTAATCGTGACCGTTTTTCTGTTGTACGGATTCGCCCCATAGGCGAATCGGTGAAGCGATTGTCCCCTACCTCTGGAAATTTTTTCCTTTAAGCAGATTTCCTGTTAAACAACTGGCTTGTCATACAAGGGTCCACTGCATTTCACATTCGTGCTGCTCTTAAAACACCTTTTCCCTCCATTTCTTTGCCGGTGGGTTTTCTTTAGGGCTTTATGGGAGAGAGACAGTGTGGATGCTGGGAACGTGGAATGCATTTCACTCATGTTTCCATGTGGGTTGTGCATGGCGCTCCCAAGGGAAGGCTTCTTTTGTCTCTCTCTGGCTGCTTTTACAGCGACCCCTAAAATCCGAGGCAAAGGGCTCCCAGATGCGGAGCTTAAAATTGTTTTCCCACCAGCTGTGGACTTTAAAAAAAATTAAGTACGACCACGCCCACCTAAGCACGCCCCAGCGCACTTTCCAAGTACCTGGTCTCCGGAGGTAAAAAAAATTCCGATGCGGATTGTAAAGCTGTGGATGTCTGGCTCTCCTTGCCTTCTGTTTGTTTGTTTGTTTGTTTTTGTCCCCTATAACAGACTGGAATCCTTACAGGGCTGTTCCGGTGAGCGGAGGTGAGCCTGAATTCTTTTCTCCCTTTTTTTCCTCCCTCCCCTCACTGCAGACAGGAGCAATGGAGTGCGGAAGGGTGGGAACAAAGGAAGAGGAACAACACCCCACGGTCTCTGGTCCGAATTTAAGTTGTCAGAGGATTTTAGAGGTCGTGTAAAAGCTCTCTCTCTCTCTCTCTCTCTCTCTCTCTCTCTCTCATGGATGGAGAAAGGCTTTTTTCGGTTCAGGCTCCCCAGCGCCGACTTTCAAAGGTCTGCAGCCCTGGGAGACGGAGGCTCCACCAAACCAACACGGCTCTTGGAGGTCTCTGCTCCAAAGCTGTCTGAAGCAAAAGAGCTTGTACCTTGCAGTGGGAACAAGGTGGAGGAACGGCAGATCTGGCCTGCCTCGCAGCGGTGGTGTCTATCTGTCGGGGAGCCCCAAGAGCTGTTCCGACGCTCCTGCCCTCTGCTTCTCCTCCCCGCTGCAGCATCTGGAGGCCCTTCTCCTCGCCCTGAGCACACACACACACACCCGCCCGCCCCACTTCCTCAGGACCTTTCGGTACCTTTCCTCCGGAGCTCAGCAGGCTCTTCACGCCAAAGCTCATGCATCCAAGAAGCTCGCTCTGCCTGGGAAGGAACCGGTCAAGAGAAGGAGAAAAGTGTGTGTCAGAGAACCAAACCAGGTTGCCTGTGAAGCTTCTCTCAGGCCCTTTGTACACGACCCCTAAACTCCGCCGCAAATGGCTCCCAGCTCCGGAGCTTAAAATTGTTTCCCCACCAGCTCCGGAGTTTACAGATAATTAAGTGCGACCTCGCCCACCTAAGCGCGTCCCAGCGCACTTTTCAGGTACCTGCTCTCTGGAGGTGAAAATTCCTGATGCGGATATAACAGTAGTGACTGCCCGGCTCTCCTTGCTTCTCTTTGTTCTTTTTTTGCCCCCCCCCCGCCCCTTTAAGAGATCTGAATGCAGTGCCGGGACGGCAGAACGGAGGTGAGCCGGCATTCTTTTCTTCCTTTTTTCTCCCTCCCCTCACGCAGCCAGCAGCCAGGAGTGCGGAAGGGGTGGGAACGCAGGAACAGCAACAAACCCCTAAGATCTCTGGTCCGAATTTAAGTGGCCAGCGGATCTTAGGGGGTCGTGTGAAAAGGCCCTCAGTTATCCAGGTGAGTTTACCTGGAAGTTGTCCAGCCAGCAGCTTCGGACAAGCCTGACAAAAGGAAGGCTCAGACATGCAGCCGCCCCCCCTCCCCCCGTGTGTGTGTGTGTGTGTGTCTCTCTCTCTGTGTCTGTCTGTCTCTCTCTCTGGCTGTCTGGCTGTCTCTCTCTCTCTCTCTCTCTCTCTCCCCCCCCCCCGCATCTTCCTTACCTAGAGTCCCGTTGGCGGTTCCAGGCGGTGATCAGTAGGCGCTTCCAACCATCTTCCTCTTGCAAAGGGCTGGAACACCAAGAAGAGAGGGTCACACAGTTCCCAGGAACACCACCACCCCGCCAGAGGTGGCCACTTTTTGAAGAAGTCAAGATCAGACATGGACTACAGGTTCTCTCTCTCTCTCTCTCTCTCTCTCTCTCTCTCTCTCTCTCTCTCTCTCAATCTCTTTCTCTCTGTGTGTTGTCCTGCTGGTGTCTGAGAATCAGAGCTGGCCACCATGCCAGTTCCAGAGGCTGCCCGGCGGGGTCAACGTTCGGACCACTTTCCGGACAGCTCCCCCATCCCCTTTCCGTTACATCCTGAAAAAAGTAACAGCCCGGCGCCCGGTAGGCACAAACTAATCGGAGAAAGTCAGAAGACAAGGTGAAATGGAAAGAAACACAGCCCCGGGGGTGGTGGTGGGGGGGAGAGGAGAGGCATTCGCTCGGCGCCAATCCTGTTCCAGAGCTACGATTCCAAATCCAACCCCGGCCGCCCGAGACGACTCCCTGTTTCATCCACGTGCCACAGCAGGCCACGGAACTCGCGGGAAGGCTTTTTTATCTGCCCTGATGCCCTGATGCCGCCGAAGCCTGTGAAAGGGAACTCGGAATCAAGGACCCCCCCCCCCGGCTTCATTTAGACCCCGAGATGCGATCCGACTGAGGAAGGCGAAGGGTGGAAGCCCATCAAGTGAAGGCACGTAG
Organism: Phrynocephalus vlangalii; assembly: GCA_037367305.1. Classification (NCBI taxonomy): domain Eukaryota; kingdom Metazoa; phylum Chordata; class Lepidosauria; order Squamata; family Agamidae; genus Phrynocephalus; species Phrynocephalus vlangalii. The sequence goes on from JAWVWN010002679.1 coordinate 7,597,691, forward strand.
GTGGGCACGTGTGTTTTTGTTGACAGCGCGGCAGGCTGGCCTCCCCGCGCACGGAGCAAGGTACTTAAGCGGCCAGGAAGCTGCCACACAGTGCCTGTCACTCCGGATCTTGCTGTTGTGGTTCCCCATGCGTAAGGCTCCTTACCTTAGGCAGAGCAGCAGGAGAGAGAGAGAGAGAGAGAGAAGAAAGAGAACAAAACAAAGCTGCGTGGAAACAGCTCTGCCCAGGATGCTCTCGACTCAGAGCCTGCCTCGGGTACATGAGGACAGAGAGGACAGAGGAACAAGCAAGCACCCCCCCCCACACACACACACTTTCTCTCTCCCATCCCTGACACCAGGCGGAGGTACTCACAACAGAAAGCGCTGGTGGAAGATGGGGTTCGTGCCGCCCGAGACCGTCTCGGTTCTCTGCGTGTGCTTCCCCACGGTGCCCGGCCCGAGGGACACCTCGATTTGGAGAGAAAAAAAAGAGAATAAATATGGCCCATCCTTCGGCCCTTTTTCCCGCCCGATCAAACTCCCTGCTTCCTTCCCATGTCTGAGCAAAGGAGTTCTGTTGGTGTGTGTGTGTGGGGGGGAACAGATGGGGGACGGACGGACCCCGGGATCTCAAGGAAAGAACAGAAGGCACCCCCGAATCATGGCAAGGGCTGGGCACAATGTGCCCCAGAATTTGGAAGGGAGGGTGGTGGGTTCTCGGTGGATTCTCGTCCCTTCTCCAAACCAATGCCGTGAAGCAAAGGTGTTCCCCAGGGCTGGTGGGCATCCAACGCCCGAGGAGGCGAAGCTAAAGGGCTCTCTGCTGGAAAGAGGTCAGGGCAGGAGAAAAGAGGGGCTGTTTGGGATCCCTGACTTAGGACACGGCATGACGCGACCCTTACCCGGCATCGTCCTTGGGAAACTCGACGGTGGCGGCCGAGAGCGAGCAAGCAATCACCAGACAGGTGCTTGTGCTCCTTTGGAGAAGCAGCAGAGAGCACCGGCCAAGGAGGTGCCCTCTGCCCCCCCCCCGGGGGCCTCCTGGGTCTCACACTTGCTCCCCAGGGCCCAGCATCTCTCCCTGAGCTTCCTCCTCCTTTCCTCCTCCTCCTCCTCCTCCTCCTCCTCCTCCTCCTCCTCCTCCTCCTCCTCCTCTTCCTCCTCCTCCTTTCCTCCTCTTCCTCCTCCTCCTCTTCTTCTTCTTCTTCCTCCTCCTCCTCCTCCTCCTCCTCCTCCTCTTCCTCCTCTTCCTCCTCCTCCTCTTCTTCCTCCTCCTCCTCCTCCTCCTCCTTTCCTCCTCTTCCTCCTCCCCCCCCTCCTCCTTCTCCTTTCCTCCTCTTCCTCTTCCTCCTCTTCTTCTTCTTCTTCCTCCTCCTCCTCCTCCTCCTTTCCTCCTCTTCCTCCTCCTCCTCCTCCTCCTCCTCTTCTTCTTCTTCTTCCTCCTCCTCCTTTCCTCCTCCTCCTTTCCTCCTCCTCCTCCTCCTCCTCCTCCTCCTCCTCCTCAGGCTCTGAGTCCGAGCCTAGCAGTCGCTGCCTGTGCCTGGCAGGAAGGGGGTCTGGCTTCTTTATAGACACCAGCCCGCAAAAAAATCAATGCCCGCAGACAATGTAGTCAGCAGCATCTCGGTTTGGAGGAGGGCCTGTGGCAGGAAGGGAGCTAAGAGCTGGGCAGGAGCCCTCTGGGGCAAAGGCGGGGAGAGGGGGGGAATTAATAACCGCCAAGAGGAGTGGGGGGATGTCGCAGCACTAGCCCTGCCCCCCCTACACACACACACACACACACACACACACACACACACACACACCATGGAGGCCCGTGAACCCACCTTGACAAAGGAGTCGCACATCCGGCAGCCCTTCCCCGTCAGGCCCTTGGCTTCCATGACTCAGGTGAAAGAGAAAGGGAGAGAAAAAGAATAGATCAGTTGCATTTCAAAGGGAAAATGTCTTTTGTGAACAGCAAAAAAGGATGGGTGGACTGAAAGCTGGCTTGGTACCCCCAACTGATCTCCCTTACTCTTTCTCTCTTGCATGCACACACAGGCACACACAGACACACACACACAGACAGACACACACACACACACACACACACACACACACACACATACACACACCGTCTCCTGCCTGTTTGCCTTCTGGCCATCTTGCTGAACCAACATCGATATCGGACTCCACATCACCTTGTGCACGCAGGCCACACACACACACACACACACACACACACACACACACACACACACACACACACACCCTTCCACCGGGGATCACAGGGACAAGTCTCCCTTTGAGCCTGGGTCCAAACCGAACGTGATCCTTCCTAAAGGCGCCGAGTTACAGGATTGAGGGTTTCAGAATCCAACACGGGACTGGGGGGGGGGGGTGTTCCCAGCCTTGCGGAAGGAGGGGAGGTGTCCATGAATGGCTGTGTCTAATCCCTACCCCAGGAGGATCCTTAGGCTGGGTGCACGTTGCTCTGCCAGAGATGGGTCTCACGGCAGCCTGAACGTGGGTTTGATGCGGGCTCTGGCACACCCCCCGCCTCCCCGTTTCCTTCGTGGGGGGTTCCGACGGGTAACTTACCATGGAGCACAAGGTCCTTGCCCTGGAGGTTGATGGAGAGCTTCAGCTGTCCTGGAGGAGAGGAGGCAAACAATGACGACAGTGCTGCCCAGCGGTTAGGGAACCCGGACTTAGGAGCTGGGAGGTCTGACCTCTCCAACTTCGTCTTAGGGCGCTTTTACACGACCCCTAAAATCCGAGGCAAAGGGCTCCCAGATGGGGAGCTTAAAATTGTTTTCCCAGCAGCTCTGAACTTTTAAAAAAATTAAGGACGACCACGTCCACCTAAGCACGTCCCAGCGCATTTTCCAAGTACCTGGTCTCTGAAGGTGAAAAATTTCTGATGAGGATGTAAAGCAGTGAGTGCCGGGCTCACCTCGCCTTGGGTTCTGATGCCCAGGGCAAGGCTTAGCTCCCACCAACCCCCCCACCAAGCGCCAGAGGGACTCTTGGGGTGGGGACGAGTGCAACCCTTTTACTTGCAGCACGGGCGAGGGTGGGGGGGAGACAGTGGAATTACGGCCTGTCCCCACATGCATGCCGCTGCTTGCCTCTCCTGCTGCTGCTGCAGCTGCAGCTGCTGCAAAAGAGGCCAGGAACATCTGGACGGTCCAAAGCCTTGACGGCAGGCACCTGTCCCCAGCCGGAAGGAACGGGCTCCTGGCCGCTGGCTCTGGCACGGCGGGCTACTGCCGTCTGCCCCCACATCCTGGAACACCCCCTCCTCCCCAGGACTCACCAAAGGTCTTCATGCAGAAGGCAGGCCGAGAGCGGCCGGCCGGGTGGGCAGAGAAAGGGACGCAGGGGGAAGCCAGCCGCTCCATGCTGCCTCCCCACCTGCTTCTCGGACAGCCCAGCAAGTTCACGCCTGCCTGCCTGCCTGCCTGCCTGGTCTGTCTGTCTGTCTATCTGTCTGTCTGTCTGTCCTTTCCCTCCCTCTGGAGTCCCAGGGAAACAAACAGGCCACCGAGGCCTCGCCTGCCTGCCTGCCTGCCAACCGCCACTGTTTGAACAGCCTCGGGCAGCCATTGGCGAGTTTGAAAACAGAGCCACTCCTGAGCACACCCTCCGCGCGTCGCCGGCTAAGGAGTGCCGGGGCGGCCGCTGCCAAAGCCACCCGCTACGGACCTTCTACTGACGACAGAAACTTTCTGCCCCACGCGGGCGCCTCTGTACATACAGACCGGATCACAGAAACGCCGTTTGGGCCCTTTCCCTTGCCGCGAAAAAAAATAATAAGAAAATTAAAAACCATCAATTCCTGGGACAAGGTAGCAAAGGCTCTCATGGGAAGGGTTACAAACCTGCCCACCATATCACCGGTGGCGGGGTGGGGTGGGGTGGGAGATGACCATTCTTCATGCTACAAACTAATGCAGGGCGTGAGTCAAGTGGATAGAGGGGCGCTCTTCTTCCTCTCACAAAATACCAGAACTAGGGGACATCCACTCAAATTGAGGGCTGGGAGAGTGAGAACAAAGAAAATATTTTCTTTCACCCAGCGCGTTGTTAGTCTGTGGAACTCCCTGCCACAGGAGGTGGGGATGGCATCTGGCCTAGATGCCTTCCAAAGGGGATTGGACAGATTCCTGGAGGAAAAGTCCATCACAGGTGACAAGCCATGATGGAGATGTGTCATCTCCAGGCTTAAAACCGGGATACTTCAAGGGCCAGACACAGGGGAGTGGGATCAGGAGACAGAGATCTAGTCTCGTGCGCTCCCAGGGGCATCTGGTGGGGCCACTGGGAGATACAGGAAGCTGGACTAGATGAGCCTTTTGGCCTGATCCAGCAGGGCTCTTCTTAGGTTCTTATGTTCTTACCTGCCACCCCTCCAGAAGGCGCTCCTACCACTCTGTTTGCCCCTTTCCTTTCCCCCGATAGGACTTACCCTTGCCTTTCACACACGCCGGGCTAATCTTCCTCCGCCGCCGCCGTCGTAACAACTCGTCTTGCCTTCTGGGTGACGATGGCGCACCTGCAAGGCTTCCTTCCCCCAGGACCGGCCCATCTTCGGCACAGGAGCCCGGATCCATCCCTGCTAGGAGAAAGAGACTATAAGGAGGAGCGTGCCAGGCGGCTGCAGAGATGTCCTGCCTGCCGACCTCGGGGTTGGCAGGTGGAGCCCTCCTCCTTGGCATGGCAAGGGGTCGCCCAGCCGTCCGGGGCATTTCACAGTCTCTCTCTCTCTCTCTCTCTCTCTCTTTCTCTGGAAGTGGAGTCATGGCTACTGGACTTCTTTTTTGAGAGATACAAACGTTTCGCTGTTCATCCAAACAGCTTCATCGGCCCAGTAGCCATGACTCAACTTCCAGATAAACTCACCTGGATGACTGAGAATCTTCACAGACTCTCTCTCTCTCTCTCTTGTTCCTCCCTACAACAGCCCTGCGGTGTCGGCCAGTGTTATCTCAGATGGTGCGGGGAAGCGAGGCGGCAGGGGCCTCTTCCCGAGGGCTACTGTGTCTTCTTCCAAGCCTCCCTGGATAGTGTTGTATTTATTCCTTCCCACCACCACCACCACCTTTTAGGGAAGAAAGCCGCCCTTCGGGTTGAAAGGCAGGAAAGTGTGAGAGAGAAGCAGGGGTGGAAGAGGAGGGAAGGGGGATAAGCCACCCGTGACCGAGGTGATCGCTGAATCAGGGATCGGTTTGGAGAGGGACGACAGAGTCCGGGGACAAAGTCCACCCGGAGAAAAGGAGAAAAGCCCCGGACAGGTTTCCCAGGGAGACGGCCCTCCTTCCTCCTCACCGGACATCAGGGGCCACCTGTCCTGCTCGTTCTCCGTCCCGAATCGGATCCTCTGGCTTCCAGGGCACGGCTCCTCAGTCCCGGCTTTGGAAGCGCCCCCGTCTGTCGGGGCAGAGGGACCCCACTCCCAGGAGCTGCCATTTTCCCTTATTTTCAGGGCCGAGGAAACAATTGCATCATGGGGGAGCAGCGCGCGATGTTTAAAATGACTTGCCTCGGTGGCTAAAAGTCATTTTAAACATCACACGCCGCTCCCCCGGCTCGCAAAGGAGGAGCTGCCAGGCCCTGCTGCGTTTCCCACCCTAGACTTATCCTCGAGTCGATAAGTTTCCCCAGTTTTGGGGTGGGTTAAATTAGGGGCCTCGACTTATACTCAGGTCGACTTATCCTCGAGTATATATGGTAAGTCTCAGATTGCCAGAAGAGTCTCCAGGAAGTGAGAAGGAATTTGACCACCACCCCGCCTCCCCCCCCAAAAGGCTATGCAAGCTCACAAATGTACCAATTTCTCCAACTCTGCAGGGAAAAGGTTGTCAGGTGGGTCTTACCTGTCCAGCCTCCTCCTCCTCCTCCTCTTTCGATGGTCCAAGATACCAAAGTGCCCTCTGGTATGGATCTCCACTCGGGGCTCCCCTCTTCACTTCCAAGGGAGAGTCCAAAAGATCCACCAACCCGGGAACCTTTCCTTCTCCCACGCCAAGACCCAGGGAGCAACGGCCGGATCCTGCCAAGCGGGTCGAGCGCTGGGTTTTATGGGTCAAACTCCACCTCCCCCCCGCTGGGCGACGGAAGGCGCCTCAAAGCAGGCCACCCCGAGTTCTGGTGCCGAGTGAACGCACGGCGGGGCTGAGAATGCACCAAAGGAGAGAGAAGAAAAGGCCCCGGGAGAAAACATCCCGGGGACAAGAAGGAGACTTGGCCGATGTGTTTTCCCTTCTTCGGTGGAGTTGCCAAGGCGCCCGGGCAAAGCGGGGAGGATTTTGCCTTCTGCGCCTGCCAGGTTGCCAAGACGGAGGGGTGTTTTTCTTCTGGAGGCATCTGGACGGAAGCCAGAGAGGCTGCCTTGTGAAGCCTCATCTCCCCCACCCCCCAGGTGGAAGAAGTGGTCCTAGGCAGGAAGATGTTCCCCTCTGGACGGTTACTTCACGTCCATTCTCGTCCAGGGAGGAAGTTCGTTGCGTGTTGATGTCGGTCATGGTCACATGGTCTTCTTCCGTTTCTGTCCCTGTTCCCGTGTATGCACGGGCGTGATGGATGATACCGGCATGACTGTTACCACACGTCCTCGTTCCGTGATGAGATGTGAAATTCCATGCCTTTGTTCTCCGTTGTTTTTTTTCCGGCCCCGACCTTCCGTTTTTCGATGTTTCGATTCTCCGAAGCCTTGCTTTAAATGCGTTATGGAGTTAAGTTTGAGGTATTTGTCTTTTAATCTCTCTGCGCTGCGTTGCTGACTCCATAGGGAATGTCCTGGCGAATGGCACTTCGCACTCCGGCCACTAGATGGAGAATGGCACGTTGTGTGACGAGCCTTACCTCACGGGCACTCGTCTCGGAATGAGAAGCGTGACGAGCAGATTCCCGAGGCCAGGGAGGGGAATCTGTCATCCCGCTTAGATCGTAGTTCAGGAGGCGTGGTCTGGACGAACTCCCCTTGTCCCGCAATGGACGTGCAATTAGATTACCAAGCGGGACCGCGAACAGCGATGAGATGGACGTGAAGTATCAGCCTAGGTGAGTCGGAGTAGAGGAGCATTCGGGGCAGCAACTCTGTGCTCCTCCTCACAGCTCCCATTCATGCTAAAGCAGCTGCAACCACAGCCGGAACAAACCATGCTGGGAGACAAAAACTTCTAAAGGAAGGCCAAAAAACACCAAAGCAAAGGAGCCACCATCTCTCTCTCTCTCTCTCTCTCTTTCCACCCCACTCCATCCCAAGGGTCTGGTGAAATTCCCCTGGCTCACAAGGAGCCGTTGGGATAAACAGTATGCCGGCAACCCACAGGGTGAGAAACCCAGATGCCTGGGAAGCATGCATCCTGCCTGGCTGTGGATGGACACAGAGATGCTGTGTTGAGACCCAGAATGCCCGCCTGGGGCCCCCATTGTTGCATCGAACCTCGCTCTGGCAAGGATACGACCGTCGCAAGGTGGACTGCGAGGGGCCAGTAACATTTTCTCCTTCAGAATTAAAACCTCTTGCACCACAACCCACCCAAACCCCCTCGGGGAAGAAGGGGAGAACTGACCGTTGTTAGTCTGTGGAACTCCCTGCCCCAGGAGGTGGGGATGGCATCTGGCCTGGATGCCTTCAAAAGGGGACGGGACAGATTCCTGGAGGAAAAGTCCATCACAGATTACAAACCATGATGGAGATGTGTCATCTCCAGGCTTAAAACCGGGGTATTTCAAGGCCCAGATGCAGAGGAGTGGTATCAGGAGACAGAGATCTAGCCTCGTGCACTCCCAGACGCATCTGGTAGGGCAATTGTGAGATACAGGAAGTTGGACCAGATGGGCCTTTGGCCTGATCCAGCAGGGCTCTTCTTATGTTCTTATTATCCCACACAGCTACGCTTAGAGGGAACCAGGCTCGTCAACGGATGTTGCCTGGTTCTCTGTGGCAGGCAGGGGGAAAAGACACATCTATGAAGGAGCAGCTTTTGTGAACCGGCTTTCAAGATCGGTCAGAGCTTCTGCAAGTGGGGGGTGGCGGCTGCAGGAAGCTGGGGAGTGGATCAGAAGATTGGCACGTAAAAACCACCCCACGGAAGGTTTTTTTGACTACTGGCTCCTCCTTTAGCTGGACGTCTCAAACGGAATATGCTTCGCAAATCAATTCTCTTCGACTCTTTGTCCGGGAGCTCCTGTGTGCCTCTGCTAGCCCTGGTTCTGTGTAAAGTAACCCCCCACTCATCTATCGCGAGGGTTAGGGACTGACCTGACCCGCGATCATTGAAAATCTGCGATATGCGGGTGCAGGTCGGGTCGGGCCAGGGGTGTGTGCAATGTTTAAAATGTCTTTAAGCAATGGAGCCAGCGTGGCTCCGTTGCTTAAAGACATTTTAAACATCGCTTGCCGCCTCCCCTGTGCCCCGGGGTGTGGGATGGGTAGAAGCGGCAAGCGATATTTAAAATGACTTTAAGCAACAAAGGCAAGCACTTGGCTCTGTTGTTTAAAGTCATTTTAAACATGGCGCCGCTTCTCCCGACCACCCCCAGATGCAGGGGAGTGGCGCGCAATGCCTCCATGGAGGCAAGCCCTGAGCTCCAGCTGATTGGCGCTGGGGTGGGAGAGAAACACCTTTTGATTCCCCACCCCAGCGCCAATCAGCTGGAGCCCGGGGCTTGGGGAAGGAGGGGAAAGGTTTAAAAAGCCCTGGCTTTTAAAACCTTTCTCCCCCTCCCTCGAGCCCTTTCAGGGTCCTGCGGTCCCGCACCGCGAAAGGGCAGGGGACCACTGTACTTAGCGCACTCCAAATGCTTCTCCCACCCCGTGATGCACTCAAAAATCCTCACCGCCCAAAGCAAAACCAAAACAATGCTTTACTATTCTTATTGGGGGCAGGGCGGCAGCAGCAAGGGTCACACAGGTAGCCAACGGGACGAGCAGGAATTTTAATGATGCTACAACCAAGGGCACCCAAACACTCCCCCTGAGCATGAGAGACTCCCTGGAGTCGGCTACGGCCTGCACACTCCCGACGCCACGGGATCTAGGCCGAAAGGTGGTAGCTGAACTCTGAGATCAAGGGGGAGGGGGGAGGGGGAGGGGGGTGTCCCGGAGGTGACGGGAACTGCGAGAGAGGATCCTCCTCCTCCTCCTCCGGTGCCTGGACGGTCTCCTTCGGCCTGGGCTCCCGGTGGCGGACAGCTGGAGGCTCCCTCGGAGGGAGGGCGTCCGCCTCCTTCCGGCTGGCCAGGTGCCGGCAGTACTGGTTGTACTGGGTCTCAGTTCTCGAGAGGCGGGGGACAAAATCCTCATACCCTAAAAGAGGAATCAAAGCAAAAAAAGAAATGAAAGATGTGAGCAAGGGACAGGGCGCAAACGGCGCGGGCTGCTTCGCACAGAAGTTCGGGGAGGAGAGGTTGGATGCGTGGCCAGCGGGGGCCTCCACCCCCCCCCCAGGCGACCGACTGGCACCCCCAAATGGGAGACGGGCCTTAAGTTGGATCCGGCATGGCTCTGTCTATTTTCTCACGAGGTCCCAGGAGCAATTCCGACATGCCGGGGACAGGAAAACGGCCACGGGGGGGCCAAGGGCCTCATTTTTTCCTCTCTCCGCAGATGCAACTCCACGCTCATCCAGAATGGAAAAGCTGTCGCCGCAGCCCAAAGCAGGGCCGCGAGGTGGGGAGACCAGCCCCCACCACCACCACCACCCCGCTGCTCACCTCCCATGTAGAAGCTGGCTGTTTTACTCTTGTACTCCACAAACTTCACCGGCCTCTTCTTTCTCGGAGTGGCCCCCGGCGGGCTCCGGCCCCCTGCAGACTGGGGAGAAGCAGCAGCAGTAGCCCTGATAGCACTTTTCAGCCCAATGAAGATTCCCCAAACACGGGCGCAATTCCCAAACCTCTTGGGCTTTCCCCCAGAGGCTGCTTCCCAGACTTGGCTGCAATGAGCAGCCAACGCCGGAAGGCATCTTAGGTGGGATCCTTGGAAGACCTGGGAGCACCCCACAGTGACGTTAACTCAGCCTCCACCTACCCTGCCAGGACCCTGCCTGGCACAGAACCTGTCTCTGAGGGGTTAAATGGCGAAGAGCTGCTGGAGGAGCCTTGCAGCTCAAGTCAGCAGGCAGCTGGGTCTGATGACTCAGCTGAAAACATATCTTCTCCCCCTAGAAGGGCCATGAGCAGGATTCTGCAAGACGTGCTACCAGGAGAGCTAGGGAAAGGGTCTTTGATGTTAGACGGGGAATCAGGTCGGGAAGCCCTGAGTACTAGCAGAAGCCTTTCCAGAAGTAAGGGTGTGTTCCCTGTTTGGGGATAAAGCTGGTAAGCTCACCTTGAGCTCTCTGTGGGAGCAACGCATCATTTGAACTTGCAACCACGTTCCTGTCTGTGACCTTGGCTCTGTTTCCTGATTTTGGACTGGCTTCCTGGACAACGGCTTAATCTGTTCCCTTGGGTTTGGCATCTGGTTTCCGTGAGATATTCTGGTTTTGACTTGGACTGTTAATTGCTGGGAGTTGGATTCTGGTATTTATCTGGCACTTGATTGTTGGCAAAGGACTTGAACTTGCCTGGCTTTCCACTAAAGATCTTGGCAAAGAACTGAACCCTGTTTGTGTGTGTGCTCTGTGTGCGGGGCTTGACATACCCCCCACTAAGAGCATGCCTCTGCCAGGAGCTTTAACGGGCACCCCTTCTTTTCCTTGCCTGGAGGGAACTTGGGGTGCTTTTACATGACCCCTAAGATCCGTTGGCAACTGAAATTCGGACCAGAGATCATGGGGGTTTGCTCCTCTTGCTGTGTTCCCACCCCTCCGGGCTCCATTGCTCCTGTCTGCGGTGAGGGGAGGGAGAAAAAAAGGGAGAAAAGAATGCAGGCTCACCTCCGCTCTACCTTGGGGAGCTGCCCCAGGAAGCATTCCAGTCTCTTAAAGGGGCGGGGGGCAAAAAAACCAAACAAAAGGCAAGGACAGCCCGGCACTCACTGCTTTACAATCCGCATCAGAATTTTTTTTTACCTCCGGAGACCAGGTACTTTTAAAATGTGCTGGGGCGTGCTTAGGTGGGCGTGGTCATACTTAATTTTTTTTTAAGTGCGCAGCTGGTGGGAAAACAATTTTAAGCTAAGCATCTGGGAGCCCTATGCCTCGGATTATAGGGGTCATGTGGTGGGGAGGGAAGAGCCGGGATTCCTCCATGCCACAATCTATTTTGGGTGGGTGTGAGGACGGGCCCCTGCGAGAACAGACAACACCCAGCATCAGGAAACCCACGGCCCTAAGCTTTTGGACCCACTGCCTGCTCTGCTCTCTGGTTTCCTTTCACGACCCAGCTAAAGGATTCAATAGCGGGGTAGAAGCAAAGACCAAAGGCGTATAAATAAGAAAACAATGCCTGGAAACGATGCACAGGCTCCTTCGCCCGTCCCCAGAATGATCTGTCTCCTTCCCTGTAGCGCCCAAGGAAGCAAATAAGATAAGAGAGGTTTTAAAAAAAAAACAAGTTGGGAAGCCGTGTAGCCATCCCAAAAACCAAATACAAAAATAGACCAGGGGATACCGTTTAGGCTACTAGCAAAACAACAAAACAGTTACTAATATGTTTCTATTATATTATATCAGGGCTGTTCAACTTTGAACAGGCCGAGGTCTACGTTTTCCAGCCAAAAGTGCCTGAGGACTACGACACGAAAACCTCTACTTACGAAATTTATCCGTTCCGAGCAGATGCTTATAAGTAAAAACAATTGTAAGTAGAGCAGCAGTTTCCTATAGGAATGCATTGAAAACCAATTAATCTGTTCTGGAGGGAACAGATTTCAATGCACCATGGGCCGTGAACTGCCCCGCTCAGCTGAGACAGTGGGCTGGCAGACCCAGAACTTTGCTGGGGCAGTGGTGGTCTTTGGGGTGGGGGAGGGAGGGGCAGAGAACTTATCCCCTCACTTTTTTTTACTGATGGCTGGTGGGCTACATTTGAACCCTTCGTGGGCTACCGGCAGCCCGCGGTCTACCTGTTGTGCAGGCCTGTGTTATATTATATTCTGTTTATATTATACATTGCTAAATATTATAATAATATCTAGCAACTGTTTGGTTATTTTGCAAGTAGCCTAAAAGGTATCACCTGGTCTATTTTTGTAATTTTTTTAAACCAAAGCAACAAAATCAGTAAAGAAAAGAAAGTGGGTGAAGAGGGGAAAAGATGATTGAAAGCTCAATGCAGAGACAGAGGGCGTTTATACACGACCCCTAAACTCCGGGGCAAATGGCTCCCAGCTCCGAAGCTTAAAAATGTTTCCCCACCAGCTCCGGAGTTTACAGGAAATTAAGTGCGACCACGCTCACTTTAGCGCATCCCAGCGCACCTTTCAAGTACCTGCTCTCTGGAGGTGAAAATTCTTTGATGCGGTGTAACGATAGTGAGTGCGGGGCTCTCCTCGCTTCTGTTTGTTGTTTTTTTGGCTCCCGCCCCTTTAAGAGCTACTTAAGAGACTGGAATGTTGCCGCGGCAAGAGCGAGAGGCAGAACGGAGGTGAGCCACGTCTCTTTTCTTCCTTTTTTTTTCTCCCTCCCCTCAGGCAGCCAGCAGCCAGGAGTGCAGAGGGGGGTGGGAACGCAGGAACAGCGACAAACCCCTAAGATCTCTGGTCCGAATTTAAGTGGCCAGCGGATCTTAGGGGTGGTGTGAAAAGGCTCAGAGTGAGGGCTCTAAAACACACCCGTGTTCTTCTGGGTCAGGCATGGAAGGAGAGGCGGCCAGAGAAGGCAGCTTGCCTGGCAAAGCTCAGAGCTCCGGGATGTCCTACTTCCACGGTTTGTCTGAGCAGCCATGGATGGGACCGGCTCCGATGGGTTTCTCCTTCTGCTAACCTTATGCCCACCAGCGTTTCTACCAACAACAGCCCACTGGACGCCTTTGCCTGACACAACGCTAGAATTTCATCTGCCCTCGCGATCACACGCTTTGCTCTCCACGGTTTACTGCACTTGATGCGTGCGAGTGTCTTTCTGTACACCTGATCTGAAGAGAAGTCGGGGAACATCTCACAAATTTGGGCTAGGCAGGTCAACTTGGACAATGTTGTTGGGTGACAGCTTCTGGAATCCAGCTTGGAGAAGTTATCCAACATCTGGGGCAAGGTGGTACACTGGCTAGGACCACAAACTGGATGACTGCCTCCCTCCAAGCGGGAAGTCCTGGGTTTTTGTTTGGGGCAACCACCTCCTTTGCTGTCCTGCGTGCCTGCTCTGTTCAGCACCTCGGCAAGGTCAGGGGTCAGATGCCTCGCCAGCCCTGACCCTGAAAAGAGGCCAGAATAGACACGCCGGGCTCACCTTCTCTAAGCCGATTTTGGAAACACTTAGAGCTGGGATTACAACATCTTCTACGGGCAAGGGGGCCTTGATCTGGCTTGGGGCACTTCTTGAACCATTCTCCTTCCCGGGGACCTAAAGAGGGACACAACATAGAATCATACGAGTTGGAAGAGACCTCCAGGGCCATCCAGTCCAACCACCTGCCCCGCAGGAACCCCCAAGTACTCCCGACAGATGGCCATCCAGCCTCTGCTTAAAAACCTCCAAAGAAGGAGACTCCACCACCCTCCTTTGGGGCAGCATATTATTCCACTGCTGGACAGCTCTAACTGTCACGAAGTTCTTCCTAATGTTCAGATGGAATCTCTTTTCCTGGAGTTCCTCTTTTCCAACAATGAAACAATGAAGCGTGGAAGCAGGTTCTAAGACTCCAGAAGCTCACAGGAAAGTGTGTGTGTGTGTGGGGGGGGAGAGTACAGTCTGATCAACCTAGTGCGGTTTGCAAACCAATTCCCACCTTAGATGGTTCCTGGTGCATCTTTTGTACCTTTAAGACTTGCAAGGTCTACGGTAAACCTTAAGTCAGGCATGTCCAAACTTCGGCCCTCCAGATGTTTTGGACCGCAACTCCCACAGTCCTTTGTCACTGGCAATCTAAGCTTAGAATTCTGGGAGTTGTGGTCCAAAACATCAGAAGGGACGAAGTTTGGACATGCCTGCCTTAAGGGAAAATTATCCAATGTTTAGCGTTTCTTCCCAAGAAATTCTCCCTGGCAATTTCTGTATTGGATCACTCTGATCTTTCGGAAGGCATGTGACATGTGGCTGTAACCATTGATCTTGCTCTCTACCTATTCTTTGTCTTTAATACACCGATTATTATTGAATAGTTAAATCATTTCTGTTCTTAGGCTTAGGATATATTCAAAACTTTGAGTTGTGTTTTTTTTCTAAACGTGTCCTATGTCATGGTTATGTCTTACCACCTTGAACTCCAAGAAGTAAATGAGATATATAATGTGGGTTTTAAAATTAAATGCCTTAATTTTTACTGTCACTCACATAATTACAGCATCTTCAAAAGTACGTAGGCTAGGTCAGTGGTTCTCAACCTGTGGGTCCTCAGTTGTCCCTAGACTGCAACTCCCAGAAGCCTCCACCACTTGCTGTGATGGAAGGGGTTTCTGGGAGTTGCAGTCCAGGAACATCTGGGGACCCACAGGTGGAGAACCACTGGGCTAGGTGATACCAAAATGTAAGCTACGCTTTCAATAGCAACTTGCTATCTTTATCAAGGAGAGTCTTGAGAGTCCCCTGGACTGCAAGGAGATCAAACCAATCCATCCTGAAAGAAATCAACCCTGAATGTTCACTGGAAGGGCAGATTTTGAAGCTGAGGCTCCAGCACTTTGGCCACCTCCTGAGGAGAGAGGAGTCCTTGGAAAAATCCCTGATATTGGGGAAGATGGAAGGCAAAAAGAAAAGAGGACGGCAGAGAATGAGATGGTTGGACGGTGTCATCGATGCAACCAAGATGGATTTGACCAAACTCCGGGAGGCAGTGGAAGACAGGAAGGCCTGGCAAGCTCTGGTCCATGGGGTCACGAAGAGTCGGACCCGACTGAACAATAACAAATCTTTATCAAAGCATTATTACAGCATCTGCAACTCATTTACCTTCGTGCCAAATTTGTCCACGCTGGGGGCCTTCTGCACCATCAACGAAGGTAAGAACTTCTCTTTGCTCTCTGGCAGGAGTTCTCCGTCCGACAGAGCTTGGATGGCTTCCTTGGCCAGAGAGGTCACGGGGGCCAGGTGCAGAAGGCATGGGGAGAACAGCCGTTGCCTCCCCAAGTTCTCCTTGGAAGGCGCGTTCTCTCTCCGTCCCGGGCTGCATGGAACAAGAAGAGCATTGGGTCTCCGGTCACTTGGTGAAAAGCATCGCCAACCCCTTGACCCCAAAGTATTACAGTGGTCCCCCGCCCTTTCGCGGTTCATATATTGTGGTCCCGGTATATCGCGGGTCCGCATGGGATAAGGAGGAAATGCCTCCCCAGCCCTGTCGGAGGCCCCAAAAGTGCTTCCCCGCAAACCGGAAGTGACTTTTGGTAAACCGAAAGTGACCTCCGGATCACGAGAAAGCACTTTTGGGGCCTCCGAGGGCCCGGGAAGGCCCTTGCAGGCCCGTTTGGGGCAGCGCCAGGCCGGGGGTAAGTACAAGAGCCCCCAGAGAGCCCCCCCCCAGTCTCAACCCAACCCAGCATCCGCATATTGCGGATTTTCAATTACCGCTGGACAGGTTGGGTGCCCAACCCCCGCGATAGGCAGGGGTTTACTGTAACACATTGCTGTCGGAATGTGGCACAACGTGACAACGTCCTGGAGAGGTGAAGGCCCCGGGTCCTAAGCCAAAAGGCTTCAGGAGTCCTCGCTTTGCTTCCGGAGTGGGGGGGGGAGAGGATGTCACCTGGATAGGAGCCTTCTCCTGGGGGAGCATCCTTCCGGGGGCTTCCCCTTTCGTCCAATTGCAAACTGTTTGCAGACGCCGACTTACTTTGCTTTACTGACTGGGACCGGCTGGTTTTTCTTCAGATGAAGGAGGTAGGGCTGACCCCCGGTAGGAACTTTATTCGACTTTTTGGTTTTCTGTGGAATGAGATCGTCCCGTTGGTCAAGAGGTAGGGAGCCTGAAACCAACCACACCCCAGTGTTGGGATCAGACTATTTCTGCCCCTCCAAAAAAAATAAAACACAGGCTCACAGCATCCAGATGCCCGCAAACCGGAAGTGACTTTTGGTAAAGCGGAAGTGACCTCCGGATCACTAGAAAGCACTTTTGGGGCCTCCAAGGGCCTGGGAAGCCCCTTGCAGGCCCGTTCGGGGCAGCGCCAGGCCTGGGGTAAGTACAAGAGCCCCCAGAGAGCCCCCCCCCAAGTCTCGCCCCAACCCAGCAGCTGCATATTGCGGATTTTCAATTCCCGCGGGTCAGATCAGGTCCCTAACCCCCGCGATAGGCGGAAAGCCCCGGTTTGCGGCAGGCCCAGGACGGGTGGGGACCCAAGGAAGGGCCATCTTTGTTATCTGCTTCTCGGGGTGCCTCGGGCAGCCTTATTCCTTCATCCCAGAGGGATGATCAGGGCACCAGGAGCCCTCTTAACTACATGGAGACATTTCCGCCCAGCAGAGGGCAGATTCCTCTCTTGTTCGGCAAGGAGCTCAGCTTGTCGCCTCCTGGAACTGAGCAGGCAAGGATTTCTCCACACCTGCAAAATCCTGTTTGCTTTCAGACAAACCCAAGCAGAGCGCAAGGGCAGAGAGCAACCTGAAGCCCCGGTGACGCCCCTGGAAGGACGTATCCAGTCTGGCAGCAAAAGAGAGCTCGGGCCTTGCCGGAAGAAGACTCACCGTCTTGTGGTCCTTGCAAGACAGGATGCCTTCCAGTGCAAGCTGCTTCACGCGCATCTGCTCCGTGGACACTGCTCTAAAGAAGGGAATCAGGCCGTGAACGCCAACGGTGGAGACGAAGGGGCAACGGTGGTCCCAGTGGAGAACACTCGCCCTCTTTCCCACTGCTGAGTACATCGGAGGGAAATAGTGGGGGGAACCAGAAAGTTCACTGCCAAGATCCCATTCCTGACACCGGGATCCACTGACAGCCGAAAGACCCTCCCTCTCAGTTCTTGCTCTGCCCACCCATTCTTACACCAACCATGAACAAAGATCGTGCGGCCATTTCAACAATCCCCAGGCAAATCTAGAATACTTCACACCTCCACCACCAAGGCCATGGCTAGCGACTTATACTTTATGGGTGTCGGGAAGGTCATAAAGGGCGCTCTTACACGACCCCTAAGATCCGCTGGTCCCTTAAATTCGGACCAGAGATCTTAGGGGTTTGTCACTCTTCCTGTGTCCCCACCCCTCCACACTTCCTGGCTGCTGGCTGCGTGAGGGGAGGGAGAAAAAAAGGAAGAAAAGCATGCCGCTCCCCTCCGTTCTGGCTCTCGCTCTTGCCGCGGCAACATTCCTGTAGCTGTAAAGTAGCTCTTAAAGGGGCGGGAGCCGAAACAACAACAAACAGAAGCGAGGAGAGCCCCGCACTCACGATCGTTACACCGCATCAAGGAATTTTCACGAGGGAAGAGCAGGTACTTGAAAGGTGCGCTGGGACGCGCTAAAGTGGGCGTGGCCGCACTTCATTTCCTGTAAACTCCGGAGCTGGTGGGGAAACATTTGTAAGCTCCGGAGCTGGGAGCCATTTGCCCCGGAGTTTAGGGGTCGTGTGTAAACGCCCAAAGGTGGGCCATTGTCCACCTAATAAGCCTATTGTCCACCTAACGAGCTGGCCGTTATTCATCCCATGAGCCTATTTCAGAGCAGGGTGACATGAGGTCAAAATGAACTATAAAATGGCTTCCCTCCGACTGACGAAGCTGCTTGGGTGAGCAGCGAAACGTCTCAGTCTCTCAAGAAAAGAAGTCCAGTTGCCATGACTCAACTTCCAGATTAATAAAGGTGTAAGATTTCTATAATTTTAAAGCCATGGGGGGAAAATATTTGGGGGTGGGGGAATGGAAAAAATGAGGGAGACAGGAGAGTTTGTTTTGTTTTGTTTTGTTTTTACATTTCGCCACCCCAACCAAAGTTTCTGGAAATTTTACATCTCTAGCTATAACGAGGCCCACCCACCTACCCGTAGCGTTTTGGGATGACTTTAAGAAGCAATGGGAGCCCATAGAACCATAGAATCCTAGAGTTGGAAGAGACCTCAAGGGCCATCTAGTCCAACCCCCTGCCATGCAGGAACCCCCATCACAGTATTTCATGCTTGGCTGGAAAGAAAGAAAGAAAGAAAGAAAGAAAGAAAGAAAGAAAGAAAGAAAGAAAGAAAGAAAGAAAGAAAGAAAGGAAGGAAGGAAGGAAGGAAGGAAGGAAGGAAGGAAGGAAGGAAGGAAGGAAGGAAGGAAAACAGCCAAGCAAAATTCTCCCTAGGTGCCCACTGGTTTCACTGTAGAAGATCTTGTAAAGAAAGCATCGCCTCAGGCGTCCATCAGATGCTGGGTAGATGATGAGTGAAAGGGCAAGATTTCTAAGGATGGATCGGATGGTTGGAGGGAGGAAAGGAGGGAGAGATTGGAGGGATTGGACAGATGGGTTGGATTGGATTGGATGGATGGATGGATGGATGGATGGACAGAAGGAAGGAAGGAAGGAAGGAAGGAAGGAAGGAAGGAAGGAAGGAAGGAAGGAAGGAAGGAAGATGTTCAATAAAATCAGCAAACCCAGCAGAAATGAGGGTCTGCTTTCAACGACTGCCTGGCACGTGCTACCATGTGCCGCCTGCTGGCCATGAAAAGAATTATCTCCAAGCAGCGCCATTCAGAGACACCCCGTCAGGCTCACCCTGTGTGGGCCACTCGGTTAGGTAAGCCTGCCACTCACGCTTTTGGGGTCGACGTCTCCGGCCGCGGATGTCGGGGCCGCCTATCTGGGATCCACCGGAAGACCAAGTTTCCACAGGCAGTGGGGAAATCCAAGCCGTGTGCAGGAAATTCACCAAGCTCTGCCGTCTGTATGTGAAGGGTGGGACATCAGACCGTCAGAGAGGCCAACAAAACACCCCGTGGCTACATCCAGAGTCTGTAAAAGTCACCGAACGTAAGCAAGGAAGACGGTCTAAGTGCTCGTGGGTGCAGGTTGGGTCCCTGGTGACGTACAACCGCGCCTAGCCTGCCTTGGCAAAACTCTGGGTCTACATCTGAGTTTTCCATAACCTTGCAGAACACCGCGAGCGACAGAGAGCAAACCTCTTCCCTATCTTTAAATCATAAGTAGCTCTTTGGAGTTCAAGGCAGGGTCTAGGGAAGCTGGAGGGGGGGTTTGCTTTCCATTATCCATGCCTAAGTGTTTATTTGTTGGGAGGATGCTAATATAAATGATGACACCCACGGCATCATCACTATAGGCCAGTTTGCTTTGTGTGAGAATCGATCGAGTCAAGGTTTAGCTGATGAGTTGCTGTGAACCGGCCTTCATTGACACTTGTTCCTTTTAATCAGAGGGAAACGAAGGCAGGCGGTAAAATTAAACAACTATCGTTTCTCAGCCAGTTGAGAGAACAATCACGCCAACAGAACAACGAGGTGAGAAGCAAAGGAGGTGGGCTGCTCGGAAGACAAATCAAATAAGGTCCATACCAAGTCCCAAAGCGAATGGAAAATTAGGAATTCATAAAGCCAAGCGACACAAAAGGAGTTGGAGGACAAAGTACCAGTCACCGAAAGGAATTTACTTCACAGGGCTTGCTTTAGATCAGTGGTTCTCAACCTGCGGGTCCGCAGATGTTCCTGAACTGCAACTCCCAGAAACCCCTTCCAGCACAGCGAGTGGTGGAGGCTTCTGGGAGTTGCAGTCCAGCAACATCTGGAGACCCACAGGTTGAGAACCACTGCTTTAGATGCACGGTTAAATTTTGCCCATGGCGATGAGCTGCGTTGGTACAGCTCTGAATAACAGCATGTGATCAAATGATTTGCGGAGGTACAAATCTACCTCCTTTTAGAGCAGCAGCTACAAGGTCAAACAGGCTCTGGGGGTGGTCTCCTTTTGGCAGCCTTTCGGAGAACCATTCATTGCCCCCCCCCCCCCCGGGGAGCAGGATCCTGCACTTCTGAGAATCCCTGACTCCTGGAACCGACCAATTATTGGGCGCTTTTACACGACCCCTAAGATCCGCTGGCAACTTAAATTCGGACCAGAGATCTTGGGGGTTTGCTCCTCTTGTTGTGTTCCCATCCCTCTGCACTCCCTTGCTCCTGTCTGCGTGAGGGGAGGGAGGGAAAAAAGGGAGAAAAGAATGCAGGCTCACCTCCGCTCTACCATGGGGAGCTGCCCCGGGAAGCATTCCAGTCTCTTAAAGGGGCGGGGGGCAAAAAAAAAAAAACCAGAAGGGAGGAAAGCCTGGCACTCACTGCTTTGCAATCCGCATCAGAAAATTTTTCACCTTCGGAGACCAGGTACCTAGAAAATGCACTGGGATGCGCTTAGGTGGGCGTGGGCGTACTTAATTTTTTTTAAAGTCCGGAGCTGGTGGGAAAACAATTTTAAGCTCCGCATCTGGGAGCCCTTTGCCTTGGATTTTAGGGGCCGTGTAAAAACGCCCATTGTCACGCGCGAGCAAGGCGAGGCAAAGCACAGAAGAGAGTCAGGTATCACGGAGACAAACTGATGATCCAGGGGCCCGTGTGTTGTTCCCCAACCCGCTCAACTGCTGCCCTGAATCGGAGGAGTTCACTCACTTTCTCAGCTAGTCTCCAGGAGTGGAAGCTCAGGGTGGTGAAGTAGGGCGTGTGCGACCCCATCCTGGAGTTCAATCCGGGGAAAGGGTTCTTTTCAGAACTAGAAAGCAAACAAGAATGTGGGGAAAAGCAAGGCACCCAACGTAGGGCAGTGTGATACAGTAATCCCCCACCTATCGCGGGGGTTAGGGACCCGACCCGACCCGCGATAATTGAAAATCCGCGATATGGGGATGCCGAGTCAGGTCAGGACTGGGGGGGCATGGCACTGCCCCGAACGGGCCTCCAACAAGCTTCCCGGGGCCCAGAAGTGGTTTCTTGTAATCCGGAAATCGCTTCTGGTTTTTCGGAAGTCACTTCCGGTTTGTCGGAAACTTCCGGTTTGACAGGCCCGGGAAGCCCGTCGGAGGCCCATTTGGGGCAGCCTGTCAGGCCTGGGTTAAGTGCAGTAGGCCTCAAACAGGCCCAAGCAGCTTAACCCCGGGGGCCCTTGCCTTTCATATACTGCGGTCCCGCAATATACCGGGACCGCAGTATATGAACCACGAAATCGCGGGGGAGCACTGTTTATAAATATTCAGGCAGCAAAATGCATAGGGCAGGGCTGTCCAACTTTGAACAGGCCAAGGTCTACTTTTTCTGGCCCAAAGTGCCTGAGGGCTACTACACTAATACCTCTACTTACAAATGTTATCCATCCCAAGCACATGCTTGTAAGTAAAAAAAAAATGTAAGTAGAACAGTGGTTTCTCTTAGGAATGCATTGAAATCTGTTCCCTCTGGAATGAATTAATTGATTTTCAGTGCATGGGAAGGCTGACCATGCACCCGCTTCCCTTCCACCCGCTCAATCATCTGGCCAGTGGGGGGGAGCAGGGGCCTTGAACTGCTCCGCTTGGCTGAGACAGTGGGCTGGCAGACCCAGAACTTTGCTGGGGCAGTGGTGGTCCTTGGGATGGGGGGAGGGAGGGATGGAGAACTTATCCCCTCACTTTTTTATTGGTGGCTGGCGAGCTACTTTTGAACCCTTCGCGGGCTACCGATAGCCCACAGTCTACCTGTTGGGCAGGCTTGGCATAGGGGAAGGAACACACACACACAAAAAGAGGTGTTAGCCTGCCCAGGAGTATATAACGTGACCGCACCAGCCCCGCCGGTCCAAAAAAAGAGCATACGCTGACCTCAGCACTGAAGTGAGGGGGATCAAAGTTTCGTCCAAGGTAGAATTTGAAAGATAACTCCGGGCCTCTCTCATGCTGGAGATGGTCTTAGCGATGGAGGCAAAACTGGCGTTGCGTTTGATCCTCTCTCTTTGGGAATAATTGAGGGGAAGGTCGACAATCTTCAGCGTTGGCAGCTCCTCTGAAAGGCACAGAAACGGCAGTGAGGCCCGAAGAACAATTCTCTCGCTACGCAGAGAGAGAAAAAGAAAGCCAGCACCCCTTTTATCCATGTTCCAAGCATCACCACCGAGGGACAAAACAGATGACATGATAAAACAAAAGTATCACAGAAGAAGCCATGTTAGTTTTTGTAAACACAGCCAGACACAACTTAAAACAAAATAAAAAGCAACATTTGCTTTGTTATTATGTTTCTCTCCTCCCTTACATTTTTCTCCCCAAGCAAAAGGAAAACATGTTTCCACTTTTTTTCTTTATCCATTCCGTTCAAGGATCTCAAAGCAGGCTGTTTGACACGTGAAATTAAAAAATAAAACCAATGTAACAGACATTTCTCTCTCCTAGTCCCAGGTCAGCCCAACAGAGAAATGTATATCCTAGACCTAGAGTCAAAAGCTTCCTCCTAGGACATATGCAGGCAATGACAGAGTTATTTCTTTTTTTGGCTACTTGATCACTGCAGATAGCGACTGCAGCAATGAAATTAAAAGACGCCTGCTTCTTGGGAGGAAAGCAATGGCAAACCTAGATAGCATCCTAAAGAGCAGAGACATCACTTTGACAACTAAGGTCAGGATAGTCAAAGCTATGGTTTTTCCAGTAGTGATGGACGGAAGTGAGAGCTGGACTATAAAGAAGGCTGATCGCCGCAGAATCGATGCTTTTGAGCTGTGGTGCTGGAGGAGAGTCTTGAGAGTCCCCTGGACTGCAAGGAGATCAAACCTATATCCATCCTGAAAGAAATCAACCCCGAATGTTCCCTGGAAGGACAGATTTTGAAGCTGAGGGTCCAGTACTTTGGCCACCTCGTGAGGAGAGAGAGGACTCCTTGGAAAAGTCCCTGAGGTTGGGAAAGATTGAATGCAAAAGGAAAAGAGGACAGCAGAGAATGAGATGGTTGGACGGTGTCATTGATGCAACCCAGATGGATTTGACCAAACTCCGGGAGGCAGTGGAAGATAGGAAGGCCTGGCGAGCTCTGGTCCATGGGGTCACGAAGAGTCAGACACAACTGAACGACTGAACAACAACAACAAAAAGGACACATGTATACAGACGGTTTGAAACCGCTAAAAGTCTGCCGGCAACTAACGTCGGTCTCAAAGCCAACAGTCCGGCCCCTCTGAGTAATCCCAGATGATAAAAGGATCATGGAAGCAGAAACGTCTCTTCCAGCCAAATGGCTGTTCACCTTCGTGATCCGGCGACGATCTCTGAGCTGAGCTCAGGGTTCTCAGCGTGATCCGAGGGTGCCCGTTCTCGATCCTCCACATTGTCTCCCAACAGGGCGGGTGCTGGCAAGCCGTCATGCCGCACACGGTCTCGTCCCACCGGTGGGTGTCTACGGTCACCATTTTGGCAGCGACGCGCCGGGTGCAGGAAAAGGACTTTGCCGCTGCGAGTACAGAACGACAAGAGGCAAGAAACGACATTTTCGAGAGGCTCCCCCCAGCACGGGCTTCTTATTCCTGCTGAACGTTGGAGTATAACACCCAGGCATGGAGAGAAGGGAAAATGGTGTTTCTCCACCTGACGTGCATTACTGGTCCTGAAGGACGCCTTAATGCCCATGACATGAAAAGCTCAGCAGCAATTAACACGCCTGCATTTTGAAAGCCTGATGGGCAGATGGTTTTTTTCGGTGGGCAACCTACTTTCTCCTGGATTTTCCCATTTTAACCTCACTGAGTGAACATTCCTGGCCAGACCCTTCCCTTGCGAAGATCACAGGGTGAGGATTATGAGCCAGGGAGGTCACATCCTTGGTGAAAAGAATTGGAGAAAATGCTGCATTATGGCTGTTCATGTCTTTCTTCCTTCCTACCATCACCAGCTCCTTCCTTCCTACCATCATCACCTAGCTCCTTCATTCCTTCCTTCCATCATAAGCTCCTTCCTTCCATTATCAGCTCCTTCCTACTATTATGTTCTTTTCCTCCATCATCAGCTCCTTCCTTGCTTCCTACCTGCCATCATCACTTCCTTCCTTCCATCATCAGCTCCTTCCTACAATTATGAGTTCCTTTCCTCCATCAGCAGCTCCTTCATTGCTTTCTACCATCATGAGCTCCTTTCCTCCATCATCAGCTCCTTCGTTCTTCTTACCTCCCGTCATCACTTCCTTCCTTCCTTCCTTCCTTCCTTCCATCAAGATCTTCTTCCTACCATCAAGATCTCCTTCGTGCCATCATCTCCTTCCTACCATCAAGATCTTCTTCCTACCATCATCATCTCCTTCCTACCATCAAGATCTCCTTCCTGCCATCATCATCTCCTTCCTACCATCAAGATCTTCCTACCATCATCATCTCCTTCCTACCATCAAGATCTTCCTACCATCATCATCTTCTTCCTACCATCAAGATCTCCTTCCTGCCATCATCATCTCCTTCCTACCATCAAGATCTCCTTCCTGCCATCATCATCTCCTTCCTACCATCAAGATCTCCTTCCTGCCATCATCATCTCCTTCCTACCATCAAGATCTGCTTCCTACCATCATCAACTCCTTCCTACCATCATCATCTTCTTCCTACCATCATCATCTTCTTCCTACCATCATCATCTCCTTCCTACCATCAAGATCTCCTTCCTGCCATCATCATCTCCTTCCTACCATCAAGATCTGCTTCCTACCATCATCATCTCCTTCCTACCATCATCATCTTCTTCCTACCATCATCATCTCCTTCCTACCATCAAGATCTCCTTCATGCCATCATCACCCCATTCTCCTTCTGTTGACCTACTTTCCTCAGGACCCTTGGGATGAGACACATAAGGAAAGCTTTATTTTAAAAAGCCAAGTAGGAAAGCATCAGGATCTCAAGGAGCCTTGGAGAAGACGGTGGGGGGGGGAATAAATCTCCCCCCACCCCAATTTTGGAGGAAGCCCCCCTTCCCCCCCCCCATGGATTGCCTTCACCCCCCCTCACGGGCAGGAAGGGACCCACTGGGCCAGGGAGGGTGTGTGGCTCCCTCGGGGGGGGGGGGAGCACCGGGGTCAGGGGTCAAGGGACAAGGCCACGGCGCCCCTCCCCCACAGGGCTTCCTCCGTGGGAGGGAGGGCGGCCTGGTTGCGCCCCTCCCCCAACAGATGTTTCATTCGTTTATTTATTTGCATTAGCCATGGCCTTAGCAAAAGAGATAACATTTACATAGCTATAAAAAAATTTTCTGAAGGGGGGGAAAGGCGACAAACACGCGCCTCCCCAGCTAGGCCTCCCGACGCTCAACTAGGCCGCGGTTGCTAAGCGACGCCAAGCGCCCTTCTTTCCCAGAAGGCTCCGCGCGGCGGCCGCCCCAGTAGTAGAGGGAGAGGGGGGGAAAGGGGAAGAGGAGGAGGAGGAGGAGGAGGAGGAGGAGTCCGCCTCCCGCTCAGGAAGCTCATCGCTTCCGGTTCCCATTCGGCAGCGCCCCTCATAGGCGGGGCCGCCCAGCCGGGGAGCCCGCCCCGTGTGCTGGCTGGGACGGTGGTGCCGGAAGTGTGGCTCCGGCCCCCCGGTGGGCGGGGCTCTGGACGAAGCCTGCGCGGAGAAGCCCGAAAAAGCGCCCAGTCGCCGCCCTTCGCGCGCCTTTCGAGCGGAGCCTCCGCCGCCGCCGCCTGTGCGCTGCGGGGCCCGGTAAGCGGTGGGAGGGCGCTCGGTCCACTCCCAGAGGAAGGAAGGAAGGAAGGAAGGAAAGGAAGGAAAGGAAGGAAGGATGATAGAAGAAAGGAAAAGAAGGAGATGATGATGATGATGGAATGGAGGGAGGGAGGGAGAGGAAGAAGGAAGGAGAGGATTGTAAAAGGAAGGAAGGAGATGAGGATGATGGAAGGAAGGATGATAGAAGAAAGGAAAAGAAGGAGATGATGAGGATGATGGAATGGAGGGAGGGAGGGAGAGGAAGAAGGAAGGAGAGGATTGTAAAAGGAAGGAAGGAGATGAGGATGATGGAAGGAAGGATGATAGAAGAAAGGAAAAGAAGGAGATGATGAGGATGATGGAATGGAGGGAGGGAGGGAGAGGAAGAAGGAAGGAGAGGATTGTAAAAGGAAGGAAGGAGATGAGGATGATGGAAGGAAGGATGATAGAAGAAAGGAAAAGAAGGAGATGATGAGGATGATGGAATGGAGGGAGGGAGGGAGAGGAAGAAGGAAGGAGAGGATTGTAAAAGGAAGGAAGGAGATGAGGATGATGGAAGGAAGGATGATAGAAGAAAGGAAAAGAAGGAGATGATGAGGATGATGGAATGGAGGGAGGGAGAGGAAGAAAGGAGATGACTGTAAAAGGAAGGAAGGAGATGAGGATGATGGATGGATGGAAGGATGATAGAAGAAAGGAAAGAAAGGAGGTGGTGATGATGATGATGATGATGATGGGAAGGAGGGAAGGAAGGACATTGTAAAAGGAAGGAAGGAGATGAAGATGATGGAAGGAAGGATGATAGAAGAAAGGAAAGAAAGGAGGTGGTGATGATGATGATGATGATGATGATGATGATGATGATGATGATGATGATGATGGGAAGGAGGGAAGGAAGGAGATGATTGTAAAAGGAAGGAAGGAGATGAGGATGATGGAAGGAAGGAACAAAAGAGGTGGTAGTGGTGATGGGAGGGAGGAGATGCTTGTAAAAGGAAGGAAGGAGATGAAGAGGATGGAAGGAAGGAGGAGGAGGAGATGATGGCGGGAGGGAGGGAGGGAGGAGGAGATGATTGTAAAAGGCACGAAGGAGATGGGGATGATGGATGGAAGAAGGAAAGAGGAGCTGGTGGTGATGATGGGAGAGAGGAAGGAGAGGATTGTAAAAGGAAGGAAGGAGATGAGGATGATGGATGGAAGGAAGGAAGGAGGTGGTAGTGATGATGGGAGGGAGGAGATGATTGTAAAAGGAAGGAAGGAGATGAGGATGATGGAAGGAAGGAAGGTGGGAGGAGGTGTGTGTGGGGCGTCTCCCCAGGGGCACCTCCTTGACCCCACTGACCCCTCTCCATCCTCCGCTCTCCTCCAAGCTGCCTGCAATGGCCGAACGCCCAGAAGACCTAAACCTGCCCAACGCCGTCATCACCCGCATCATCAAGGAAGCCGTGAGTAAAAGAACCTGGGCCTGGGGTCGGGATCCTTCGGCCCTCTGAGACGAGGCGGCGGTGAGTTCCCCGGAGGGTGATGGGTGTCTCTCTTCCTTAGCTTCCGGAGGGTGTGAACATTTCCAAAGAAGCCCGCAGCGCCGTCTCGCGAGCCGCCAGTGTCTTCGTGCTCTACGCCACTTCCTGGTGAGTGCGTCCGGTTCTTCTGCTCCCCATTGTTTTGGGAACAACCCAGTTGAGTCCCCTGGTTTCCATTCAGATCGCTGGCAATTTTAAGAAAGCGTCTTTTGGAACGGGGACGCCTTTTCAGAGTGGAAAAACCCAGCGGCGGAAACCTCTCCGTCGACAAAACCTGGCCGTTTCCACGCGGTTTTCTCATTCTTCTTTCTGCCTCCTTCGTTAGTGCTAATAATTTTGCAATGAAGGGGAAAAGGAAGACGCTGAACGCTGGAGATGTCCTTTCGGCCATGGAGGAGATGGACTTCCAGAGATTTCTCACCCCGTTAAAAGAATCTTTAGAAGGTAACGGACATTGGGAGCTCCTTGTGATAAAGGAGGCTGCAGATGGGCTCTGTTCTCTGTTCCCTTGGCAGGAAAGTAGTTTGGCGGTGGCTTATCTTTCAGTGAATCACTACCCCCCCTTTTTTTTTTAATTGGTGGGGAGGTACCCAGATGGTGGTCAGGAGACATCCGGGCAGCCTCTGCCAGGTCCCAGCAGTGACTGCTGAGCCGAGCAGCATTTTTCCTCCAGCTTCAGCTTGGTGGCAGGAATCTGGAGACCGAGCTTACTTGCAAGTAAAACCGGAAGTCAGATTAAGACAGCAAAGTGTTCTTGGCTTTCAAGGCCAGGCAGGGGGATCAGGTGTGGGAGTTACCGTGTTTCCCTGAAAATAAGACAGTGTCTTATATTAATTTTTGCTCCCAAAGATGCGCTAGGTCTTATTTTCAGGGGATGTCTTATTTTTATATGAAGAAGAATACGGAACACTTTTATTGTTATTTCATTATCGGGGAGGCCTTATTTTCGGGGGATGTCTTATTTTTCAGCGAGAGGCAAAACCGTGAGTAGGTCTTATTTTCGGGGGATGTCTTATTTTTCGGGGAAACAGGGTACATAGAGGACAGGCTTTGGATGCACCGAGACCAGCTTTTCTGAGATCCTGCGTCTTGAGTCGGTTTTTGCCCTGTGCTTCTTTCCCTCTAGCTTACCGACAAGAGCAGAAGGGCAAAAGGGGAGGCGCTGAGCTGAAGAAAAAAGAAAAAGAGAGGAAGGAGGGCTCCGAACACCCGGACAAGAGCCGGGAGGAAGAGAACGAGGAAGAGGAGGAAAGGATGGAGGAAGATGAACACCACGAGGAGGGAGAGGAAGAAGAAGAGGAGGAGGAGGAGGTGGACAGCTGAAGCAAACGGGGCCGGCCTGCCAAACTGAGGCTCCGGTTGCTAGATTTGCAGCAAAAGCGTCAGCCCCCTGCCCCAATCCTCCTGCACACACCCCGCCCTGGATCGGAGCAGACCGCCTGCAGAAAAGAACCCCTCGCTTGCTGAGCTGAAGGGCACTGGGGTGGTGGTGGTCCGTTAATTGTACGTTGGCATTGGGGAGGGGTGGAGAAACCACACAAGTTGGGTGCAAATTAAAAACCACAACCCTGACTTATTTCTTTGTTGGCTTGGTTTGCCTGGCCGGGTTCGGAGAGGTGACACGCCGCTGCGATCGGGGAGGGGTCGGACAAAATCAGAGGGCACGAGGGGGGTCACTCTTTGGGGGGGTCCTCTCCCTCCCCTCCCCCCCCACAACCCCTCCATCCCGTCCCTCTTTGGTCTGAGGGTGCCCTGACTTGGCTCCAAACTCCGGTTGGCGCCACAGCTCTGGTGATCTCGGCGAGTTGGACGTCGGAGGCGCTCAAACTCCTTTCTCCAGTTTTTATTTCTCAGTTGAACAAACCTCCATTAAAGATGATAATGCAAGCTTCTGATTGCCCTTCTGTTTATTTATTTATTTTGAGTTTTTTTTTTACCCCACCTTTCTCCTTAGAAAAGGACCCAAGGCGGCTTACAGTAAGGAGAGACAATAAACAGTCCATTACCCTTAAGAAATGCTCCGTTTGAGAAAAGGGGAATTGAGGGGTATTTTACAGGATTAGAAGGCAATGTTAAAGCTAACAGCTGATAACATAGTGTCAATGCCATCACACAAGGAGAGAGATGAACACAAAGTTTTAAGTGGTTATAAACACAAAGTCTAGGCGATCGTGTATGGTAGTTTCCTATAAAAGATGCATAATAGGTAGTCCATCATTCCGGCAAAGGTTTTTGCCTGTTTCCAGAAAGACAGCAGAGATGGGGCAGTCCTGGTCTCCTCCTGCATGTGATATTGCTGTCAAATGAGAATACGTGGCACCTTGTATAAAGGAATTAATTCGTTCCAAAGGAAATTCTGTTCAGTAAATTTCCCTTTATACAAATTTCCCATAGGAATGCATTGAAAACGGAGTAATCTCTAATTGCGACCATTTTTGTGTTGTACGGATTCGCCCCATAGGCGATTCTGTTAAGCAAATTTCCCCTATTCGGAATTTTTTATGTTGTACAAACCATTTGTTATAGGAGGGCCCACTTGTATGTGATATTGTCCTTTGACAGGATATCACCCTGCTGTTACTTTCTTTCTTTTTGCACCTAGTAGTTCGTCTGGACGTTGAGTCATGGCAACTGGGCTTCTTTTTCTTGAGTCCACCTGCCCTGGCTCCACTTCCAGATAAACTCACCGGGACGACTAAGAATCATCACAGACATTTTACCCCTAGCTGCAAGGGATCCTTGCATTCCAGCTCCTCCAGAGCCACAGAGTCGGGTTGGGCAGACAGGCCCAGCGTGTGGCGCACGGGGCCTCTCTCCCTGGGCTTTGTCCTCTTTCCCACGTCTCGGTGGTGTTAACCCTCGGTATCCCGGTGGCCGAAGCGAAGGTGCTGGTCCTGCGCCTCCCTCGCAGCAGGAGCGGCCGCCTGGCCCCTTTAAGAGCGGGGCGGGGCCATGCAGATGAAGGGGCGGGGCGCGGGAAAAGCTGCTTTCCCCGGGGTTCCCGCGCTGGGAGGGTCTAGTCCGGCTGCAGAAGGAGGCGTAGCGGAGGTGGTAGGTCGGATAAGAGGAGGGCAATTTTTCTGCCCCGGGGGGGCAACGGATCGGGGCATCCGTGGCAGGAGTGGGGCTGATCCCCGTCCTGGGATTTATTTATTTTATTTATTTTTCTATTTATATCCCGCCGGATTGTCCTAGAAGGAACTCAAGGCGGTTAACAGGTATAAAAAATTCCATAATGCAGACAACAACAAAATCAATCGGTTCCAAGGATAAATCTTGAGCCAGGGGTGGGTGGGTTTCCTTGGGGGTGGGGGTGGGGGGCTCATGCTTCTTGACGGCCGTTAAATGAAAAGTTCCCGTCTGGGAAAATCTGGCGGCATATAAATATAAAAAAAACCCCAATAAATATAAATGAATTAAATGTGTGTAGCGGGGGTTGGGTGGGGAAAACAGCCTGGGACTTTTCCTGCGAGGGGTGCTGGGGGGGGGGAGGGCAGCGCGCCCCGTCGCCTCCTTTCCGATCCTGCTGGATCGATCCCACCGAAACGCTTCCCCCCTCCCCCTGTCCAGCCGACCCCCTTCCTTCTGAGCCCCAGGGGAGCCAAAGAGAGACGGCTCTTCGCCCCCACCCACCTCCACCCCCACCCCGTGACCGTGCATGCATTCCGGGGAAGGCCCTCTGCACATGCTTCAAGGACCTCGGCTCTCCTGAGCCTCAAAGCCCCAGCGGATCGGATGACGGAGCCCTAAATTCTCTTGCCTGTAGCTTTACTGAGGGTGGTGTCCTGGGGGGGGGTATGGTCGCCCCGCATAAACAGGGCAGGGGGGGGGGGCTGGCTTTATCTTGTGTAGCCTGCATACTGCTATTAAAAAACTTTAAACCGCCCAGACAGTACTTGAAGCGGTATAGGGCGGTATAGTATAAGCAGAACATTTTGCTTTTTTATTTTATTTTATTTTATTTATTTTTGCTTTCTCTCCACCAGCCAGTGCGACCTGTCCTGGGCTGCAAAGGGAACAGGGCAGCTTCTCAGGAGGGGGGGGGGTTCAGGTGGAGAGACATTGACCAGGTTCAAGATCCCAGGCCCAGGGGTCCGGTGGTGCTCCTGTCGAAGCAAACGGATCTCCCCACCGTTCCTAGGTCCTTGCTGTGAAGCGTCAGTGGCCTTCTCCCCTGGAATCCCGAAACATGCAGCCCGAGTCTCTCCTGCACAGCGGTTACTTCCACCCCGTCCTGCGCTCGTGGCAGGCCACGGCAGCCGCCTGGGACGCCGGCCACCTCATCTACCCCATCTTCGTCACGTAAGTGTCATAAGTGCGGGCTTAGGGCTTGGCAGACCCCTGGAGCAAGGGGAGGGGGGTGTCCAGCAGCCTTCTGCCCTTTCTCATCCTGGAAGCTCCCTCCTGGAGAGAAGGAACCTGGTGGGGGACAGTGACAAGGGATTGATTCCCTGTGGCTTCTGAGCTGCCCTACCCCCACCCCGGCCTCTGCTTTTCAGCCACTCTTTTTTTAAAAAAAAAAAATTAATTTTATATGTATATATATTTATTTATTTACAAGGCAAGTTAAGGTTATAGTACAAAAGCATCTCATTATTTATACATTCTATAAGACCAATATCCATTTCAGTATCCACCCACTAATTCATCTTCCAACATAGCTAATTGGGGCACACACACAAATAAATGAATTCTTTTAAAATTTTACATTCCGGCAGTCACTCGGAATCTCCCTTGGCCTCTCCCCTTTAATTTTTTTTTTCCAGGGACACTCCCGATGCTGTGGAACCTATTCCGAGCCTGCCTGGCCAAGCCCGGTAAGTGAGCAGATCCCGGATTGCTAGCGTTTGCGAAATCGCCTCGTACGGACCCAAACCGGACGCTCGCACCCGGGCGGCTGCTCTTCCCACCGGCTCAGAAGCTTTGCCCGACTTTTGGCACAGGAGGACTGTTTACTTTGCCAGCCGAGATGTGCTGGGGCTTGAACTGGCGGCCCACGCCTGCATGCCAAGGAGGGGCCCGGCTTCTGGGCTGCCACCTGAGGCCGGCCGAGCCTCCTCCTTGTAGGCCTGCAGCCCTTCAGACCCTGCGTTCCTTCTCTAGCGGTGGTTTTCCGAGACCACCCCCTCTCCCCACCCTTGAGAAGAACCTCCTTTGGCAAAACCCCAGGCCTTATTTAAGGCCTGGCTTTGGCGCCACCTTGGCTGATCAATGGGTTTTTCTTTTTATCCGTCCCTTCTGCAATTCTCAGCCAAGGTCAAAGGGAAGGAAGGAAACCATCACCTCTGTTTGGGTGCCCGTGGCATTGACAGGGGAGCAGGGGCGGGGGGGGCTGGCTCTTCCTCTCTTCCCCCCCACAAAGGCCCTTCTTGTTCCACGCACCCCAAATCAGCCCTCTCCAGTTGTGCACGTTGGCCATTTATTTATTTATTTATTTATTTATTTATTTATTTATTTATTTACAGTGGTACCTTGTATAAAGGAATTAATTCGTTCCAAATGAAATTCTGTTAAGCAAATTTTCCTTTATACCAATTCCCATAGGAATGCATTGAAAATGGAGTAATCCCATTTTTATGTTGTACGGATTGGCCCCATAGGCGATTATGTTAAGCAATTTTATCCTATCTCTGGAATTTTCTACGTTGGACAGATTTTATGTTATACAAACTGTTTGTTATACAAGGGTCCACTGTACACAAACATGTGGCACCTTAAAGACTAACTTCCATATTTTAACGTGACGTTTCGTGCCCATGTGCACTTCTTCAGACATATCGGCCTGGCCAGGAGGCCTGAGATAGGGGCTTTTTCCGTTGGCGGGTGCCTCTCGGGGAGGAGAGATAAGGCTCCTTGACAGCTCCCGGCCCACCCGTTGTGGGGGGAGTGCAGATGGTGTCTGGCCAGGCCCACGCCCACCCCATCCCTCTGTGGTTGGAGGCACAAACTCCTTCCCAGTTTGAGACCCCCTTTCTAGCCAACGGGGTGGGTCTGTTGAGGTTTGTTGAGGTCTGTTGCTGAAAGCAGTCGCCTTTGTCAGTCTGCTGTTTCATCTGTTCAACTGGAAGTAAATGAAACCTTTTTTAAAAAAAAATCCTATTGATGTCTCAGAAGCATTATTGTGACGGCAAATGCCAGCTAATGAGGAAAGGAGTGGACTCCTCTAGGAAACTTGAAGCTGTTCGGGTCTGGGAATCTGTCCACTCTGGGCTGCACAGCTAGAGGAGTTTAATCAAAAAAATGCAAAGCTCTCCAAGAGTTTTAAACTGGTCTTTTCAATCTGCTTTCGATCATAATTTTAAGGCACCATAATCGTACCTTTAAGCCAGCTTACAAGTATACCTATGGTCCCTTACCAGGAAGGTGTAATAGGGAGAGTAATAAATAAAGGGCCCCGTGACTTCTTATTAATCCATGGGGCTTGGTCAGAGAACAGCCCCCCCCCGCGTGCCACTGGTGGCCAGAATTTGCTCAGAATCCCAAACCTGAGACTGGTTTTTAGGGACCTAGCGCCCTTCCTTTTGCTCACGGGTGTCCCCACCACCCCCAGGTACGGCGTCAAGAGGCTGGAAGAGCTGCTGCGCCCACTGGTGGCCGACGGGCTGAAGTGCGTCCTGATTTTCGGGGTCCCCAGCAACGCCGCCAAGGTGGGGGGAAAGGGAGGGAGGCCACTGCAGCCCCTCTGCATGTGGGGTGTACCACTGAGGGCCACTTCCGTGCCTCGGGAGGAGGAGGTGGGAAGAGAGGTTTTGCGTAAAGTGGATAGAGGGACGCTCTTCTCCTTCTCACAAAACACCAGAACTAGGGGACATCCACTCAAATTGAGGGTTGGGAGAGTAAGAACAGGCTAAAGAAAAAAAATTCGTACCCAGTGTGATGTTAGTTTGTGGAACTCCCTGCCACAGGAGGTGGGGATGGTGCCTGGCCTGGATGCCTTTAAAAGGGGATTGGACAGATTCCTGGAGGAAAAGTCCATCACGGGTGACAAACCATGATGGAGATGGGTCATCTCCAGGCTTAAAACTTGAGTACTTCAAGGGCCAGATGCAGGGGAGTGGGATCAGGAGACAGAGATCTAGTCTCGTGCGCCACTGGGAGATACAGGAAGCTGGACTCGATGCGCCTTTGGCCTGACCCAGCAGGGCTCTTCTTATGTTCTTATGAGCATCCATATTGTCGGTTCCTTCCTGTCCCACCTCGCAGGATGAGCGTGGCTCCGCGGCGGATGCCGAAGACACACCGGTCATCCAGGCCATCCGAACCATCCGCTCCTCCTTCCCCGAGCTGCTGATTGCCTGCGACGTTTGCCTCTGCCCGTACACCTCGCATGGACACTGCGGTAAGAGCCGTGAGGCAGGGCTTCTGGTCCGGCGCCAACCCTTTGGCGCCCATCCTGCCGGTCAGATCCCCCTCGTGACGCCAGTAGCCTTCCCTGCTGTCAGGAATAAGCTCAGCACCATGAGGGGCCCCATCCCGGTTGATGTGCTAGAGCAGTGGTTCTCCACCGGTGGGTCCCCAGGTGTTCCTGGACTGCAACTCCCAGAAGTCCTCATCACCAGCTGAGCTGGCCAGGATTTCTGGGAGTTGCAGTCCAGGAACATCTGGAGACCCACCGCTGGAGAACCACTGTTGTAAATCAAATGCAATAACTCATCGCCTGCCCAGGTTCCCCCTGGTCGAATGTGGCACCAGGCTGTTAGATTGTTTTCCCTGCACTGTACGTGGTGGACTAGCAACTTGGTTTTCATGTTTCTCTTGGGCAGGAATTGTGTGACAGTCTCCCCTGGAGAGAGAAGCCAAGCGGAGGCCAGGGGGGAGGAAGGGGGGAGGAAGGAAGCGGGACAGCGTGCCTCCATCCCTCACATCCACGGCTCGTGGAGGGGGGGGGTTCAACCTTTGCGACTTACCATTCCAGGTCTCCTTCGGCAGGACGGCTCCCTCCAGAATGAGGCCAGTTGCCAGAGGCTAGCGGAAGTGGCGCTGGCCTATGCCAAGGCAGGTGAGGTGTAAACAGTGCTCTCCGGAGGTCCTGTCCAAAGGGGAAACCGAGGTGCAAAGGGCATCCCGAACCCCGCTCCCATCCTAAGACTCTGGAGCCTCCCACGGAACCCGGGCAGCAGCCGCCTCTGGACGGAGCGAACACGTGGGTTATACTGGCCGGTTGATTGTGGAACTCTCTGCCACTGGAGGTGCTGATGGCCGCCCGGTGGAGATGGCCTGAAGGCCAGATTAGATCGACGGAAAGAGGTGGAGAGGCCAGAGGTGCTGTTTAAGCCGGGCTCAAAGCTGCAGCCGCTGGCCTCCGTGTGCCACCCGGAGGGGTTGGCCGGACTGAGCCGGCCGTGGGGCCGTGGCGCCGTCGTTCAGCCGACGGGGACAGTAGGGGGCGAGGGGTAAGAACGGGGAGCGCCCCGGCAGGAGCAAACGGAGCCTTGACGGCGTCCTGCTCGTCTCTGCCGTGAAAGCGGATCCGTTCGGCTTCCCCTTCCCATCCTTCCCCTCCCGCCTTCCAGGATGTCACATCGTGGCTCCCTCGGACATGATGGACGGACGCATCCGGGCCATCAAGGAGGCGCTGATGGCCAACGACCTGGGGAACAAGGTGGGTTTTGGGGTGCCACAGAGCAGGGCGCCTCCTCCACCGCAGCCTCGGCTCTCTAGGCCAGACCCAGGCCTGGGAATCTCTCGGGCCACGGGCCACGGGGTAGGCTAGGATCATCTGAGAGTCCCTGGGCTTTGGCTAACGTCTATCCCAACTTCCTGCAAGGGGATGGGGGGGAACGACACAGTTTTTTAAACTCTCCTAGCCAGGGCCTCGGGATACCCTTGTGCTGCTGTGGTCCCCGAGCCTCCGACCCTGAGCCCCGCGGTCGGGCTACCGTTTGCCATGACTAGGGGGTTTGGGGATGGTGGCTAAGGATGCTGCTGCTTGTAACTTTGAAGGAACAGGGAGGGAAGGAGGTGAGATAAGAAAGCCCGGTTACTTGTTTTTGAAGAGAGAGAGAGAGAGAGAGAGAGCGTTTATACACGACCCCTAAACTCCGGGGCAAATGGCTCCCAGCTCCGGAGCTTAAAAATGTTTACCCACCAGCTCCAGAGTTAACAGGAAATTAAGTGCGACCCCGCCCACTTTAGCGTGTCCCAGCGCACCTTTCAAGTACCTGCTCTTTGGAGGTGAAAATTATTTGATCTGGTGTAATGATAGTGAGTGCGGGGCTCTCCTTGCTTCTGTTTGTTGTTTTTTGGCTCCCGCCCCTTTAAGAGCTACTTTTACAGAGACGAGAGGCAGAACGAGGTGAGCGGCATGCTTTTCTTTCTCTTTTTCTCCCTCCCCTCACGCAGCCAGCAGCCAGGAAGTGCGGAGGGGGTGGGGACACAGGAAGAGCGACAAACCCCTAAGATATCTGGTCTGAATTTAAGTGGCCAGCGGATCTTAGGGGTCGTGTAAAAAGGCCCAGACACACACACACACACACACACACACAGGTGGCCTGCCACCGTCTTACATGTCCTTTGTGTCTGTAGGTTTCGGTCCTGAGCTACAGTGCGAAATTCGCTTCCTGCTTCTATGGACCTTTCAGGTAAAGTCCTCTTCGGAGGGCGTGGTGTGTCTTTCCTGGCCTTTCTAAGCTAGCTGGGAGGGTGGGTGCAGGTGTCCGGATGAAGCCAGGCGTGTCTCTGGTCTGGGGTTTGGCCGAAGCCCTAGGGTGGTTCCCCCCCCTCCCACCTCTCAAGCGGCCGGTCTTGCGACGCCCCCTAAATCAGCATACACCTCCAGGGTGTAAAGAAAGTCACCGCGTGTCCACCGGACTGCGCTGACCCCCTGGGTCTTGAGCGGGAGGGCAAGCCAGGAGACGGAATAAGCTGTCGGGAAGAAGGGGAGATTATCAGCAGCTCAGACTTACCCTACCGTTTTGCCCCTCCGCAGAGACGCGGCTTTGTCGAAACCTGCGTTTGGCGACCGCCGGTGTTACCAACTCCCACCGGGATCCCGGGGTCTGGCTCAGCGGGCGGTGGTAAGCAGGAGGAACCAAGGAACCAGGCTGGCTTGAGAAGGGTTTCCTCCTTTGCTCTGTCCTCTTAGGAGATGTCGGTGGGAGGGAGGGCATTTCCTGCGGAGGTCCTGGCCCCCAACAGGGCAGAGCTGGCGAGAATCCCGGACCCTGCCCCAGGAGCAGAGATCCTCTTAGTAGCCTTAGCGCGTCTGGGGCTGAGGATTACAGCTTGATCCTGCGACCAGCCAAGGGTCCCCGGGCAGCTTTCCTGATTATTTTTTTTTACAGCTCCACTTTGGCTCTTCCAGCAGGCTCTTCCTCCGAGGATAAGGCACCCTATGGAGGGAGGGAGAACAGACCTGTTGGGAGGCTGAGGCCAAGTAGACACCTCTCACCGTCAGAGATCGGGTGTTGGGGGGAAATCAGCCCCTGGGATTTCCACCGGGAGGAACTGAGTTGATGCCTCTTATAGGGCGTTTATACACGACCCCTAAGCTCCGCCGCAAATGGCTGCAAGGTCCGGACCTTAAAAATGTTTACCCACCAGCTCCGGACTTTGCAGACAATTAAGTGCGACCCCGCCCACTTTAGCAAGACCAAACAGCAGTTTTCTTGTACCTGCTTTTTGGAGGTGACAAATATTTGATCCGGTGTAAGGATAGTGAGTGCGGGGCTCTCCTGGCTTCCGTTTGTTCTTTTTTTGCGCCCCGCCCCTTTAAGAGATCTGAATGCTGCCGGGAACAAAACGGAGGTAAACCGGCATTCTTTTCTTTCTTTTTTCTCCCTCCCTCAGGCAGCCAGCAACCAGGAAGTGCGGAGGGGGGTGGGGACAGAGGAAGAGCAGGAACCCCTAAGATCTCTGGTCCGAATTTAAGTGGCCAGCGGATCTTAGGGGTCGTGTAAAAAGGCCCTTAGAGCACCACTTGTCAGAGAAGGAGGCGGCTGCCACCCGCTTTTATCGGTGGCGGCTCCCTCATAAAGACCTGGAGCAAAATGGAAGTAGCATCACTCAGGCAGGTCCAAACTTCAGCCCTCCTGATGTTTTGGACCACCACTCCCAGAATTCCAAGCCTGTATTTCCAACGGCAAAGGACTGTGGGAGTGGTGGTCCCAAAACATCTGGAGGGCCAAAGTTTGGGCATTTCCCCTGACTTTCTCTCCACCTCACAGGACCGGGACGTGCGCGAGGGAGCCGACATGCTGATGGTGAAACCGGGAATGCCTTACCTGGACCTGGTGCGGGAAGTGAAAGACCGAGTAAGCCACCCGACGTGGGGGAGACTTGGGGTTCCCTGGCTGGGGCGCTGCCTTCCCTGCAGCTTCTCGGGGCTATCAGCGAGAGAAGCGCTCCGGGTCACGCTGGGTTGTGACTTTCTGGAAAATCAGGGAAATGGGTCTGGGGTCAGGGAAAGTCAGGGAAATGGGTCTGGGGTCAGGGAAAGTCAGGGAAATTGCTCTAAAGTCAGGGAAAGTCAGGGAAATTGTTCCAAAGTCAGGGAAAGTCAGGGAAATTGTTCCAAAGTCAGGGAAAGTCAGGGAAATTGTTCCAAAGTCAGGGAAATTGTTCCAAAGTCAGGGAAATTGCTCTAAAGTCAGGGAAAGTCAGGGAAATTGCTCTAAAGTCAGGGAAATTGCTCTAAAGTCAGGACAATTGTGATTATAATATATTCAAGCGATGGATTTTTGACCTGCTGCTGTAAGAACATGGATCTTGTGGCAACTGGCGCAGAGAATTAGCAAAATGCAAGTAAAACACAACAAATGCCCTTTCTCAGTTCCACCCTCAGCAACCGGCCTAAAGCGTTTGTTGAGCTCTGTTCCTCTATGATTTCCAAGGTCCACCTATAGCATTGACAAAGCAAGGCTGGTTTAAACGTTTGGCACTGTACAAGCGTTAAACTTTTAACTTACATCTGAAGATGCTTTTGGGTCACGCTCGTGCCTGGGATGGAAGTCTTGTCTACCGCTGAAACCAGCACGGGGTCAGAGGAATTGACTGATGCGGGTCGGGGAAATGAAGAATAAAATTTTAGCGGCGACGCTGGGCCTTTTCACACGACCCCTAAGATCCACTGGCCCCTTAAATTCGGACCAGAGATCTTGGGGGTTCGTTGCTCTTCCTTCCTCCCCACCACTCCGCACTTCCTTGCTTCTGTCTGCGTGAGGGGAGGGAGGAAAAAAAGCCTTAAAAAGGGACAAAAGAATAAAGTCTTACCTCAGGTGCCGGTGGAAGTTGCTCCGAGCCCCAGTCACTTCCTGGTTCCTCTTAAAGGGGCGGGAGGCAAAAAAACAACAACACAAGAAGCGAGGAGAGCTCGGCACTCTCCGCATCAAAATTTTTCACTCTCCCAGAGCAGGTACTTGAAAGCTGTGCTGGGTCGCGCTTAGGTGCGCGGGGTCGCACTTAATTTTCTGTTAGCTCCGGAGCTGGTGGGGAAACATTTTTAAGCTCCAGAGCTGGGAGCCATTTGCAGCGGAGCTTAGGGGTCGTGTATAAATGCCCCCTGTCATGCGTATGTGTTTGTGTTTGTGTGTGCGTGTATCCCAGCACCCCAACCACCCTCTCGCCGTCTACCACGTCTCTGGGGAGTTTGCCATGCTGTGGCACGGAGCGCAAGCCGGCGCTTTTGACCTGAAAGCGGTGGTCCTGGAAGCCATGGCCGGGTTTAGACGTGCAGGTGAGATGGGGAAGAAGAACCAGGCAAGGAGGCAGGGAGGGACCGCCGTTTCCCAAGGCCCAGCCTGCCCATTGCCAAGGATGGACTAAGGAACGCCCACCACCCCAGAATATTTGCATGCACCTCTTGGTTTTGCTTCTTCAAATGAGCCTCGTGGCGCAGTGGTTAAATGCCTGTACTGCAGGTAAAACTGTGCTCACGACCTGGGTTCAATCCCCGGTAGCAGGCTCAAGGTTCACTCAGCCTTCCATCCTTCCGAGGTCGGTAAAATGAGTACCCAGCTCGCGGGGGGGGGGGGGGCAATGTGTAGCCTGCACACTGTAATCAAAATTGTAAACCGCCCAGAGACTACTTGTGGTATGGGGCGGTATATAAGCAGAACACTTTTGCTTTTTTCAATATACATATTTTTTCTCTCTCTCTCAGGGGCCGATGTTATCATCACTTACTACGTGCCACAGCTCCTGCAGTGGCTGAAAGAAGACCGGGCGTGAGGCAACCACATTCTTCTGGAACTGGGAGACGCCGCCACATGTGGAAATGTCGACCCTAACCCTAAATAACACCGCCACCCCCTGCAGACACGGATTTCAACAGCCCTGATAAATGATAAAGTGGACCCCTCAGCCCCTCTGAGGGTTTTTATCCCCCTCCAGCTGGTTTGGTTGCCTCCATCGGCCAAGGGCTTCCAACCCCCTCCTTGGCAACTGAGAGAATGATTAACCACTAGGAATGACTTCCGGCCCCAGGCTGGGTTACAGATTAACTCGAGAGAGGCTTAGGGTGAAAGCTAGTTTATTATTATTATTATTATTCCTTTTTAAAGGATTATACACTACCACCTCCATGCTGCTGTTTTAAAGCCAGCCTCTGGGGCTGAGGCCTAGTTGCCCCCAGGCTTGGCGCTGTGTGGTTCCTAGGAGGCAGGAATTTTTCCCCTTTTGATTTGGGCTACAAAAGATTACCCCTTCCTCCAAAAAAACCCCAAAAGTCCATTGCAGCCATTTTGTCCTCCTGTGATTTCCCCAGCCTCGAACAGCCCCGGTGCTCAACCCCAAAAGAGGGGGAGCGTTTCCTGAAAGGAGGTCAAGAGATATTTTAAAGAGGACAGATCAATATTTTTCCTCGTTGCAGCGCCCCGGAAACAGAAATATATATATATATCCCCCCCCCAAAAAAAAGATTAAGGGAGCCCTGCAAAAGTGTGCATGGAGGGGATATAACTTTTCCTTTCTTTTCTTGGAAGTAGCTGTTGTGCCTTATTTTTTAAAAAAGTGGGGTTCGAGTGGGGAGGGTTCCTTCGGCAGGAACGTGGCAGAGAGACTTGGGTAGAGTTCAGATATATTTACCTCCATGCACAGACCCTCACCATCTGTGGGACAACTAACTCTCTCTCTCTCTCTCTCTCTCTATCTATCTATCTATCTATCTATCTATCTCTCATACACACAGAAATAGCCAGATTGTGCTTGTCAGCATGTTGCTATTTAGAAAAAATATATATGCCGGAAGACCAATAAAAATGTTCAATCTTTAGAATGTTTTAAATATTTTTTACCCCGACTTTCTCCTTGGGAAAAAGGACCCCAGGCAGCCTACAGGAAGAAGGAGAGACAATATATACAGCGGGTTACAATTAAGACACCATCGGTTTGAGAAATATTGAATTGAGGGGCATCCTACAGCATTAGAAGGCAATATTAAAGCTAACGATTGAATAACAAAGTGTCCATGCCACCACACAAGGAGAGAGATAAATACAAAGTTATAAGTGGTTATAACTGGCCATAAACACAAAAGTCTGTGTGGTCATGTCTGGTAGATTCAGAAAAAGACAAAGTAGTTATGTTGGGCCATGGAAGCTGATAACTAGAATCTGTACGAAAGCTACCTGGGGACTATTTATTTATTTATTTTATTTAGAGTATTTTTTTTTTACCCTGCCTTTATCCTTGGAAAAGGACCCAAGGCAGCTTACAGTAATGAGGGACAATAGACAGTCCAGTACAATTAAGACATGTTCAAGTACAGTGGTACCTCAACTTACGAATTTAATCCCTTCTGGATGCATGCTCTTATGTTGAACGACTCTTAAATCGGGGTACCTATCTAAAATACAGTGGATCCTCATATAACAAACGGTTTGTGTAATATAAAATCTGTACAACATAAAAAATTCCGGAGATAGGGGGAAATTTGCTTAACAGGATCGCCAATGGGGCCAATCTGTACAACATAAAAATGGTCGGTACTCTCTTTTCAATGCAATCCTATGGGAAATTTGTATACAGGAAAATTTGCTTAACAGAATTTGATTTGGAATGAATTCCTTTATACAAGGTACCACTGTATTGAAAGAAATAAGTTTAAAAAATGAAAAAAATATATATTTGGAAGTCGAGCAGACCATATCTAAAATGTGTAAGGCGGCAGTTAAAATGGCAACAGTTTTCCGCTCTTAAGTCCAATCGTTCTTAAGTCGAGCTGCTCTTAAGTCGGGGTGCCACTGTATTTGAGAACAAGGAATGGAGGGGACATCTCTTATAGCATTAATAGACAAAACAGGACAAGGGCTTCCCACCTGCCCCAGGGGCAGGCAGGAGAAAGATGGATTTTCATGGGAAGGGAACATGGGGGTTGTAGCAGGCAAAAAAATAAAAAGGGGGGATCTCAGGGCTTGATCCCAAGGAACCCTGCCCTGAGTCGCTTGGCCTCGGGGGGCAGCAGCTCCTGGGACGGCAACACTAGGGTTGGGGGGGGGGGTTCTGAGGCCATGGGCTAGCCAGATCCACGACCAGTTCGCCAGGCTGGGCTGCTGGGCAAGCTTCCCCCCCCCCCGGGGGTGGGGATTGGGAACAGTCGCCCGCTTTGGGCCGCATTCCCACGTGCAAGGGAAGACACGCGTCCCCGCCACTAAGGGCAAGATCCAGGGGGAAGGGCGGAAGCGAGGCTTCGGGCGGGGGCGGGGCCGGCGCGGCGCATGCTCACTCGGAGTGGGGGCCCCCCCGGTCCTTAACGGTAGGTCGATGTACAACAGGTGCAGCTTCTCTTCCTCCACCTCCTCCTCCTCCCTCCCTCCCGGACCCGCTTTCCCCGGGCAAGCTCCCGGTTCGCGTGTCGCCTTTGCACCCATTCAGACGCGGCCAGCGCTCTGCACGTGCTCAGAGGCACCCCCGTCTTTGCTAAGTGTTTGGGGGAAGGGGAGGCGGCGGCGTGCAATAGGGCGGGAGGGGTGGGGTGGGGTGGGGTGGGGGCCTTCCTAAAAGAGGTGGATGCCATAGGCCCCCCATTCAGCAGCTTAGACCCCCCCCAAAAAAAAAAACCTTATTGGCTCTTGTTTTTTGTATTTTAGTCTTTGTGGTTTTTATTCTTTGCGGTTTTTAATGTTCTGGGCTGTCTATTGTCCCTTATTATTGTAAGTCACCATGGGTCCTTTTCCAAGGAGAAAAGGGGGGTAAAAGTACAGTATTCTGGATAGATAGATAGATAGATAGATAGATAGATAGATAGGAAAGAAGGAAGTGCTAGATAGATAGATAGATAGATAGATAGATAGATAGATAGATAGATAGATAGATAGATAGATAGGAAAGAAGGTATAGACAGACAGACAGACAGATATAGATATAGATATACTGTAGATATATACAGTATATAGATTCTTTTGTTCACCGCCTTGAGTTGTTTGTTTGTTTGTTTGTTTTAACACAAGCAATTTTTCCAAAGGGAACTCTGGGTGGGTGGTTTACGTAAGAAAAACAGGTAAATATAGAAAGCTGAATATCCAAATTCAATACAGTACAATAAAAAACATTATTATTATTATTATTATTATTATTATTTAACCACACAGCTATCTACGCTGGATTTTATATTACCAATCACTAGTCGAACGCTTCCCAAGCGTTTAGGACTCAGTGATGTATCAGCGAATTATGCGAGCAGATTATTATTATTATTATTATTATTATTATTATTATTATTATTATTATTATTATTATTATTATTATTATTATTATTATTATTATTATGGAGTTGCAGTCCAAACCGTGACTCTCTGTGTCCGCCCTGGGCCTGGTGCTGCAGTCCCACCATGGTGACGGCAGCGGCGGCAGCATCAAGAGGCCAACCGGTTGAGCGGGTTTATTGTGTCCTACAAACTGGAATGACCACCTTTTCCTGCTGAGCAATTTAAGAGGCAAACAAGGAACAACAGTTCACCTGCAGGAACCTGATCGGGGCACGCAGTGGGCAGGGAATTTTTTTTCCCCCAGGAAGATGTCCAGTATGTGCTCACCATTGGTGAGCCATAACCAAGTCTTTTCTTCATCTACTTTTCCTTTGATTTTTTTTTTTTGAGGAACTGCCCATGCAGTGCTTTACTATGCCAGCTATCAGCTCATATTTGCATCATTGTTCTCCTGTAAAGTAAAGTTTGCTTTACTTTAAACACCTCCCTGTTCTTAACCTCCATTAAT
The DNA here is from genome assembly GCA_037367305.1 of Phrynocephalus vlangalii. Classification (NCBI taxonomy): domain Eukaryota; kingdom Metazoa; phylum Chordata; class Lepidosauria; order Squamata; family Agamidae; genus Phrynocephalus; species Phrynocephalus vlangalii. The sequence continues at coordinate 7,641,984 of JAWVWN010002679.1, forward strand.
GCTGGCTCTGTATTATTATTATTATTATTATTAAAAGCAAAGTGTTCTGCTTATATACCGCCCCATACCACTACAAGTCGTCTCTAGGCAGTTTACATTTTTAATTACAGTGTGCAGGCTACACATTGCCCCCCCCCCAGCAAGCAGGGTACTCATTTGACCGACCTCGGAAGGATGGAAGGCTGAGTGAACCTTGAGCCGGCTACCAGGGATTGAACCCAGGTCGTGAGCACAGTTTTACCTGCAGTACAGGCATTTAACCACTGCGCCACGAGGCTCTTTTATTATTATTATTATTATTATTATTATTATTATTATTATTATTATTATTATTATTATTAACCACACAGCTAACTACGCTGGATTTTGTAATACTAATCACTAGTCGAACACTTCCCAAGCATTTAGGACTCAGTGATGTATCAGCGAATTATGCGAGCAGATCCCAGTAAGGTGGCTTTCTGCAGCCGACTGACTGATGGTGACTTTGTCAACTCCAGTTTTTTTTTCTAAATACTTGCTTAGCTCTTTAGGCACCGCACCCAGCGTGCCGATTACCGCTGGGGCCACCTGTACCGGTTTATGCCAGCGTCTCTGAAGTTCAATTTTCAGATCCTGATATCAGGTAATTTTTTTCAAGTTGTTTCTCAGTGACTCTACTATCTTCTGGTATAGCAACATCAATGATCCACACTTTTTTCTTCTCCACAATCACAATATCCGGGTTGTTGTTATTGTTGTTGTTGTTGTTGTTGTTGTTGTTGTTGTCGTCGTCGTCGTCGTCGTCATCGTCGTCATTGTCGTTGTTGTTGTTGTTGTTGTTGTTAGGGTAGTGGGCAGCATATAAGTTGTATATAAATAAAATAAAATAAAATAAAATAAAATAAATAAATATTGTTGTTATTATTCTCTCCTTCCAAGCCGGCCGGAGCTTCGTGAATTGATGTCTCCGGCGATGGCGAAGCTGCGTCTGCAGCTGCTGACGTGGGACGTCAAAGACACCCTCCTCCGCCTCCGCACCCCGGTGGGCAGGAGCTATGCGGCCGAGGCCCAGGCTCACGGCCTCCAGATCTCGGCAGACGGCCTCCAGCAGGCTTTCCGCCAAGCCTACCAGGCCCAAACGCAACGCTTCCCCAACTACGGGCTCCGGAGCGGCCTCACCTCCCGGCAGTGGTGGTCGGAAGTGGCAGCCGACACTTTCCGCCGCTCCGGCCTGACCGACGAAGGCCTCCTCCGGCCCTTAGTGGAGAAGCTCTACTGGGATTACAGCACGGCCCGGAACTGGGAGTTGCTCCCGGGAGCCCGGGAAACGCTCCGGGAGTGCCAGCGCCTCGGCATTCCCATGGGGGTGGTCTCCAACTTCGACCGGAGGCTCCCCGACATTCTTTCCCGTCTGGACCTCCAGCGGCACTTCCGGTTCGTCCTGACGTCGGAAGAGGTCGGGGCGGCCAAGCCGGACCGGCGGATCTTTCTGGAAGCCCTCCGGCGCTCAGGGGTGGCCCCTAGCCTCGCCGCCCATGTGGGGGACCACTACGAAAACGACTACAAGGCCGCCCGGGAGGTGGGGATGCACAGCTTTCTGCTAGAGGATCCCGACCGGCCAAGCCAGGGGGAGGCGGAAGTACCCAAGGCTCATCGCCTGCCATCCCTCCCTCACCTGCTGTCGCTTGTAGAGCGAGGGTGACGGGGGAGCAGGGTGCGCTGTGGGTGCGTCATTTGGACCCGCAACAACAACAGCCATACAATGGAACTGCCTCCCTTCAACACCACTCCTGGATGATGGAAGAATCTCCTGGACCAACCGATATATCTATCTAATAATTATAATAATATTGTATAATAAAAATTATATATCAGCCCCCTGAACCCTTGTACTTATGGTTTCAGGGTTCTAATCCAAGAAGATCTGTAAGGTTTTTCCTGGAGGAAAAGTTCATCATCCCAGGTTGCAAACCATGATGGAGATGTGTCATCTTCAGGCTTAAAACCAGGGTCCTTCAAGGGCCAAATGCAGGGGAGTGGTATCAGGAGACAGAGATCTAGTCTCGTGCGCTCCCAGACGCATCTGGTGGGGCCACTGTGAGATACAGGAAGCTGGACTCGATGGGCCTTTGGCCTGATCCAGCAGGGCTCTTCTTAGGTTCTTATGTTCTAAACCTTCTCCTAAAAGCCAAGCAATCTGGCTCAAAGGCAGCTCTTCCTATGATCTGCTACAGTGTCCCCAAAGTAATTCCTTGTTACCAGTTACAGTGGTTAAAAGGTAACTTGTGTTACTTCCCCGGCAGCTTTGTTTTTTGGTTGGTCTTGCTTTATAAAACATATACATAGTATAAGAAAACTTGAAACAAAGTATTGCCCAATGCTTAAAAAAAACCCCAAAATTTTAAAAGTAACACCGGGAAATGTTAAATTGTAACACGAATGCAGCAACTAGATTTCCATTTGGGACCTTTGAAGTTACTTCTCCTTACAAGCAAAATGCCTACATTTGTTGCAGGCTGCTTTTGCCTCTTTCCTTGTGAGTTCTGCCCTTCAAGGGCCAGATGCAGGGGAGGGGGATCAGGAGACAGAGATCGAGTCTCATGGGCTCCCAGAGGCATTTGGTGGGGCCACTGTGAGATCCAGGAAGCTGGACTAGATGGGCCTTTGGCCTGATCCAGCAGGGCTCTTCTTAGGTTCTTAAGGTTTTGGGGACGGGTACTTTGGAGTTTGCAAGAGATAGTTGGGAACAAGTGAGGGACCACTCAGTATCCTTTCCCGGTCACAAAAGTCATTCCCGACTAGCAAAATTTGAGATGTCCACAAGGGGAATTTCATCTCTCTCTCTCTGTCTCTCTCTCTCTCTCTCTTTTATATAGTCTGCTGGGAGGGTCCAATGAAACGAAAACAAACCAAAAGTTTTGGGATGCTACCCTGAAATAGAAATGACCCTGATTGGTCCACAGTCCAGATGGGGAATTACCCTACACAAGGGGAGGACGTAGAGTTCCCCCCGATGGCCAAGGGGACCTCTGCCCCACACCCAGGCACCTGCTCCACTGCCATTTCCTGGCTGGCTTGAAACGCAGGCCCGGGTTTAACTTAATTGACGCAATCTCTTTCAAACCCTGCCTTTCCCCTGCCGTGTACACAGGGGACTTGCTTATACCAGGAAATAAAAACACACCTTGTGGACAAGCTCGTTTCTTTTTTTTTTCCTTTAAAAAAAAAGGGAATTGCATAAATTATTGAAAGAGGAAGCAGCCCATATTAGAATAGAATAAGGCACAGTCCTGCGCACAGCGGTTTGTTTTTCGGGATCCAGCTTTCCTAGAGGCGGCTGCTCGGTTTCCCCCAAAGAGACCACCGGGAGGGGTCGTCGCCTGTCCTGTTCTACCTGTCTACCCCTCCGAAGCAGCGCCACCATTTGAGACAGGGTGCAGTGCGCGTGAGAAGACCTGGACCCTCGCAGCTTTTCACGCTTCTAGCCACAGACGGACACGTTGCAGGGAGACCCCCGAAGACCATCGCATTAGCTGCCTTGCATGGATGTGAATTCAGAGAAGCAGCCCTCCCAGCCAGAGATCTCCTCCACGCTCCTCTCTGGACATTGCACCTTTTCCTATCAAATATTGAGGGTTGCTGTAACTCCATTGGGTCATCCCAGGGTTTTGGGATGGCGGCTGAAAACCTAAGGCCATCTTAAGAAGGAAGGAAGAGTGTCCACTCAACACCTACCGGTTTAAGCAACCTTCCCTTCCTTTCTGATAAGGACCATGCACGTTGGCAGGGTGTGTATGGGCGCTTTTACACGAACCCTAAAATCCGAGGCAAAGGGCTCCCAGATGCGGAGCTTAAAATTGTTTTCCCACCGGCTCCGGACTTTAAAGAAAATTAAGTGCGACCACACCCACCTAAGCGCATCCCAGCACATTTTCCAAGTACCTGGTCTCCGAAGGTGAAAAATTTCTGATGCAGATGTAAAGCAGTGACTGCCGGGGTCTCCTTGCCTTGTGTTTCTTTCTTTCTTTCTTTCTTTCTTTCTTTCTTTTTGCCCCCGCCCCTTTAAGAGACTGAAAGAGACTCGAATGCTTCCCGGGGCAGCTCAACAGCAGAGCGGAAGTGAGCCTGCATTCTTTTCTCCCTTTTTTCCTCCCTCCCCTCACGCAAACAGGAGCAAGGGAGTGCGGAGGGGTGGGAACACAGGAAGAGCCACAAACCCCCAAGATCTCTGGTCCGAATTTAAGTTGCCAGCGGATCTTAGGGGTCGTGTAAAAGCACCCTATGTGTGTGTGTGTGAGAGAGAGAGACATCTTCTATCCATCTCTACTCCAGTGGGACTCCCCTCACTCACATCACATCAGAGAGATGCTCTGATCAGCCACGGCCAGGGCTGGATAGATGGGGCCAGTGAATTTTTCCCGGTGCGTGTGGAGAATCACGCCAGATTCGGGGTCATAGAAGAGCAGTCCGCCAGCGTCTAAGTCCACCAGCACCCCGATTTCCGCCGGGCACTTGAGGAGGTCCACGTCCTGGTGGGTGTCGTCGTGGGAGAACTGGAACTCTCTGTCGTAACGGGAGAAGACCCAAGAGGCAGGGTTGCAGCCCAGGCGGGCTTCCGGGCCGGCCCCCTTGCGCTGCAGGGAGGCGCTGGCCACCCCCAGCTTGTAGGCGCCGCTTCCGCTCACACGGACTCGCCACGCGTGGATCCCGGCGCAGAAGCATTCCTCCGCCAGGGCGTTGGGCCAGTGGTCAAACCGGGCGGGCCCGTCCAGCTGTTTCTGAACCTTCCGGGGGTTGAAGGTCAGTGTTTTCTTGTCTTCGGACAGCGTCAGGAGGGGGCTGACCGTCTTTTCGTCCACGTGGATGTTATCTGGCAGGAGAAGCAAACGGGTCAAGGTGCACGGCGTGGATAGACCGCAGAGGAATCAGGGAGCCCAAGCAGGCATTTTGATGCCAGGGCATGAAATATTGGCAACTTGGCACCCATATATATATACCGTGTTTCCCCGAAAATAAGACACTGTCTTATATTTATTTTTTCCAAAGAAGACACACTAGGGCTTATTTTCAGGGGATGTCTTATTTTATTAAGTATAATATGCTTAAATGTCAGCCCTGCACACAACCATAGCCACGCCCGTCACTAGGTCTTATTATCAGGGTAGGGCTTATATTTAACAAATGCTGCTAGGGCTTATTTTTTGGGGAGGTCTTATTTTCAGGGAAACAGGGTATATTTATTTATTTATTTATTTATTTATTTTAATATTTATATACCGCCAGTCTTCCGAAGGAACTCCGGGCGGTTTACAACAACAACAACAACAACAACAACAACAACAACAACAACAACAACAATAACAATAATAATAATAATAATAATAATAATAATAATAATAATAATAATAATAATAATAATAATAATAATGATAATAATGATGATGAAAAAACAATTGTACTGTAACATCGTTAAAATTCACTGGCAAGAAGGTGGGACAAAAAAATAATTAAATTAATGTTCGCCAAATGCCTCGCGAAAAAGCCAGGTCTTTAAGGCTTTTTTAAAGGCTGGCAGGGGCTGTGCAAGGCGCAACTCACTCGGGAGATGGTTCCAGAGCACAGAACCAGCCAGTTTTGACGTAACAGGGCTCCAACATTTAATCAATTAAAAGTGTTTATTTGCTTCTGCCGACATCTGGTAAGCTGGTCCCTTAAATTGCATGGGCGCATGCAGCTACAGGTCTGGTTAAGAAGGAAGAGGCAGAGGTAGTCTGGGCCTCACTGGTCTTTTTCCCCCCGCAGAAGAAAACACTGACCTGCAGCCTGGGAGAGAACAGCCAAGGCCCACAGACGGCTCAGCAGTGGACTCTGAATGCACTGCGGATTAAAATTTAACTTCTCCGACTCCTGGGGGTTCAAGATGCCCTCGGCTTCCTCCATCCTGTTGAAGAGAAGAACGCAAGTGCTGTAAGCAGAACCTGCAGGCAGGAATGGACGGGCGGTTCCTCGCTCCCTGTGTGAGTAGCACTGGGCCTTTAGCCTTTATCGTGGAGTCGGTCTTGAGGACTAGCACCCCATCTTTGTCTCCTCAATCATAACACAGCAAGGAAGGCTGTCGTATCACGTTCAGACGTTTAAAAAAAGGGAAAGGCGCTGTAGAAACGCAGTCATGAGCTACCCTCAGGATCTGCTCAGGGGGGAATCAGAGAATCACAGAGTTGGAAGAGACCTCAAAGGCCATCCAGTTCGACCCCCTGCCGTGCAGGAACCCCCATCCCAGTATTTCTAACAGGTGGCCATCCAGGCTCTGCTTAAAAACCTCCAAAGAAGGAGACGCCGCCACCCTCCTTTGCGGCAGCATCTTCCACTGCCGGACAGAACTATTTATTTATTCATTCATTTATTTTTATACTTATTAACCACCCCAACTTTCCCTCAGGAACTCTGAGCAGTGTACAGTACAACAAAATGTAATGTAATGTTTGTCTGTTAATACCGTAAGACAGGCATGTCCAAACTTCGGCCCTCCTGATGTTTTGGACCACAACTCCCAGAATTCTAAGCTTAGATTGCCAGTGGCAAAGGACGATGGGAGTTGCTGTCTGTCCAAAACATCTGGAGGGCCGAAGTTCGGACGTGCCTGCTGTAAGATGTCCCTCGATTTCTTATTCTCAAATATTTGAACAAGCCTTAATTGTACCGGACTTCTATTATCCCTCATTACTGTAAGCCGCCTTGGGTGCTTTTCAAAGGAGAAAGGCAGGGTAAAACTACTCTAAAATAAATAAATAAGTAAATAAATAAATGAAACAACCTGTCCAAAAGAAAGCAAAACCCCAACAATAAACCCCAAACCATAAATAACCTCTAACCGCCAGGAAGTTTCCCCCCTAACGTTTGCATCTCTTTGCCTGCCGTTTGAGACCATTGCCCCGCATCCTAGGGCGCTTTTACATGACCCCTAAGATCCGCTGGCCACTTAAATTCGGACCAGAAATCTTAGGAGCTTGTCGCTCTTCCTGTGTCCCCACCCTGGCTGCTGGCTGCGTGAGGGGAGGGAGAAAAAAAAGGAAGAAAAGATCGTGGCTCACCTCCGGCCTCCGTTCTTGCTGCAGCAACATTCCTGTCTCTGTAAAGTAGCTCTTAAAGGGGAGGGAGCCAAAAAAAACAACAAACAGAAGCGAGGAGAGCCCTGCACTCACTATCGTTACACTGCATCAAGCAATTTTCACTCCGGAAGAGCAGGTACTTGAAAGGTGCGCTGGGACGCGCTAAAGTGGGCATGGCCGCACTTAATTTCCTGTAAACTCCGGAGCTGGTGGGGAAACATTTTTAAGCTCCGGAGCTGGGAGCCATTTGCCCCGGAGTTTAGGGGTCGTGTATAAATGCCCTTAGTCTCTAAAGCCATGGAAAACAAGCCTGCCCCCTCTTCAATCGGAGATCCTTTCCAATATTGAAACATGGCGATCGTATCCCCTCTCAGCCTTCTTTTAGTAAGGCTAAACATTCCCAGCTCCCTAAGCCGCTTCCAGATCTTGCGTCGTGCCACCCACGGCCACGGCCATGCACCAGAGCCTTGGTCCAGGAGGATTCTGCATCATGTCCCCTCCAGGGAGGGCTGCGGGGGGTGGGATGAGACCCTCTCCGGGGGTCGCTCTGAACTAGACTCACCTTTCAAAGATTTCCCGTTCTGCCTGCTGGACAGAAAGAGAAGGAGAGAGAGGGGGGGAGTTACAAGACATCAAGGCATGCTCCCCAGTCCCCGTTGCTAACAAACCTGAAGGACCACCTCCTTCCCTATGAACCTACCCGGCAATTAAGATCCAGCCAGGGAGCCCTCCTGAAAGAGCCATCCCTCAAGGAGATAAAAGGGATGTCTTGTAGGAACAGGGCCTTTACGGCAGCTGCCCCCAAGCTATGGAACGCCCTCCCAAGTGAGATCCGCCTGGCGCCAACATTGATGACATTCCAGCGCCAGGTAAAAACATTGCTGTTCCAGAATTTTTTTACCTGATTATTGTGGGTCCCGATGGCGATTTTAGTGTTGTATTTTAATATATTGTATTTAAATGTTTTATTGTTGTAATGTTGCTGCAATTTGATGTTTTAATCATTTGAATTGTTTACTTTTGATTGTGAGCCGCCCAGAGACCTTTGGGTAGTGGGTGGCATACAAGCTATATAAATAAATAAATATAAATAAATAAACCAGCATGGGTCTGCTGAGCCTCCTGGGAGAAGCGGGGTGGGGAGGGTGTGTGTGCGCCCCCCTTTGTTACAGAATCCGGCTACGAGCGGGGTCCCTTGTAACCGGTCCCCAGCCCTTACCACCAAGCCGTGGTCATCCGTGGACGTGATCACAGCCACCATGTAGGTGCGGAGGGACTCCAGCTTCTTCTGGGCCTCCTTCCAGTGCGCCCGCTGGGTCAGGATGCTCTGGTGGGCCCTCTCCTCCTCCACCTGGGCCGCCTCCAGCAGCCGCTGCTCCTCCCCCTCGCAGGCGCTCCGCACCAGGTTCAGGCGCCGGATCAGGACTCCGGCTTGTGGCCTCTCCTGTCCGAAGGAGGCACGGGACAGCGAATCACCTGCGGGTCGACCAGGTCGACGCCTTAATAAGCCTCACGCTTCTCTGGAGGCTCACTGCGCTGCCCGGGAACGGGTAGACCAAGATGGAAGCGAAGTGAACCTGGCGAGAGACCAGTCAGCGTTCCTGCGGGACCCTTTAACAGCCACGGCTCCTGGGAGGTCGGGCTGCCCACCGGTGCCAAGGTGGCGGGCAGAGAAAGCGTATCCTCAGGCCTCCCAGGTAGAGACGCCGGAACTTGAACCCAGAACCGTTGGCACGGAAGGCTTTTTGACCTCCTCCTGCACACAACGCCTTGCCCGTTTAACCACTGAGCCTCATGGTGCAGGGGTTCAATGCCTGTCCTGCAGGTAAAACTCTGCTCACGACCTGGGGTTTCAATCCCAGGTAGCCGGCTCAAGGTTCACTCCGCCTTCCATCCTTCCGGGGTCCATAAAATGAGTACCCAGCTTGCTTGGGGTGGGGTGAGGGGCAATGTGTAGCCTGCATACTGTAATTAAACTGTAAACCGCCCAGAGACTACTTGAAGTGATTATGGGGCGGTATATAAGCAGAACACTTTGCCTTTTCCGTACTAACCATTCTGACCAAGGGAGGGCCTGTAGCCGCTATAATTCAGTGGCCAAACTGGCACGATGCTCCCCCATGCCTGGTTGAAGCTTCGGCAGCTCCAGGTGAGGCCAAGAAGGACACACACACACACACACACACACACACACCAATTCTGGAAACCCAGCACAGCAAGGACAACGGCCTGTCCCTAGGGATAGTTTTAAGCCGGAGGGGCCAAACTCCTCCTTATCTTTTATGCCTACCTGGGGTCTGAAGTCTCGCCACTGGCCAGAATAAAAAAAGGGGGGACATTTTGGGGGAAAAGGATCACCCAGAAAGATAGCAGGAAAGAGCAGTAAAAAATGGGAAATCCCGCCTATTATGGGACACTTGACAGGTATGGCCCGGGATGCTCCCAGGTTAGGAGGAGGGGATGTGATAGCAGGACAGCCGAGGCAGGAGACTCAGGGCCCATTTACCATGCAGTAGAGAGGGAGGGAGGATGGGAGGCTGGGCCCCCACACAAACACCCATTCCCGATCTCCCCAGACCAGCCCTCCTCACCACCACACTTCGCTCCTTCTCTGCCAGCACCTCCGAGACAAACTTGGCAATGGCGGTGCTTTGCAGCTGTAGCTTCTCGCACTGATCCACCACCGTGTTCTGGAACAAAACCCAAAACGGTCAACGTGAGAGGTGCCCATCAGACCCTAATTGGGGACAGAAACTGGTTGGGAGTAACCCCCACCCGTGACCCCCAATCTCCTTCACAATCCGGGAGGTGTTTGGACAGAAAAGTCCCGGGCACCATGGCCCAGAAAGCCAACTTTCTACGCAGTGCTTCGTCCTCTGCCTTGTCGTGAGTCGGACCCAAACCCGGAGCGCATCCTGAGCCGGCCTCGCCAGCCGACGGCCAGGCCGGTCGCTGCTGCTCAGGGTTATGACCTGCAAAACCCAGAGGTGGGGGGGTGTCGAACCTGGAGTAAGTCGGACCCCCAAAAAACGCCAGCCCTGCCAAGTTGCGGTGCTTCTGAGCATGTCCAAAGGGCTCTTCTCTTGCTCACTGCCCAGAGTTTAACTACGAAAGCCACTGTTTGGCCCAGGGAAACCACCACCCACAAACTTTCCCTATGGGAAAATCGGGCGGTCAATACGTACAAAAATAAATAAATAAATAAATAAATAAATAAATAAATAAATAAATAAATAAATAAATAAACTTCTTGAACCTGCATCAGTCTTGGCATGGATTTAAAGTGTAAATCTTCACGGAAACCAAGCCTGGACAGTGGTAAAACCGGACCCAGAGCTTCCCTTATCACACTGTTAATCCCTGAGCCAAAACGCACTCTGTGTGTGCCCAGAAACCCGTCTTCCTTGACGTGCTCAGCAGACCCCAACCAGAAGACGTCCTATTTTAAAAACCAGCTCATAAAGACAGGTGGGGCTTCTCTCCCCCCCCCCCCAGGGCAGGACCAAGGGGGGGGTAGGACAGGAGGGGGGGCAAGTGAACTGCCCACCCACCCCCTCTCCCCAGAGGGAACTCAGGGCAGGGATCACCAGGGCTGGAGATGTAGAAAGAGCCTTGAAAGAGGTTTGGGGGGGGCTGAGCCACCCCCTTAAAAAACCCCACCCCACGGCCTTCTCTCCCCCCCCCCGTCTCACCCGTCGGTCCGTGGCTTCCTGAGCCAAGGGGCGCACTCGGTGGCCGTGGCAAGCTCCCTGGCGCCAGCACTGGCCACAGACGGGGCGCCGCTGGCTGGCGCAGAACCAGTCCAAGGGAAGGCGGTGGTCCGGGCAGGTTTGGGGAGCCCAGATCTCGGCCCCTGTGGCCGACGGCTCCACTAGGCGCTGCTGCCCTTGAGCTCCGGGCTGCTCCTCCTGAGCCATGGCCGAGAGGAAAGGAGGAAGCCCAGCAGGGAGTGGAGGCAGGCCGGGCGCGCCCAGGAGAGGCACCTGTCGCTGCCGCCCGAGGAGGGCGGGTCGGTCCCGCGGAGCCGCCCTCCTCCGCCGCCGTCGTGCCGGGGACCCGCCCCGACAGCTCCGGCCGCGAAGGAGCCCGTCCTCGGCGCCGATCCTCCAGGGGCAAGAGAAGTCTACCCCAGCCCAGGACGGATCTCCAGGAGAGGGAAGCGCGCCCCTCTTGGCTCCAGGGATGGGAGAGGTCCAGAGGAGGTGCCTCTCCAGCGCCAAGGGTGTGTGTGTGGGGGGCGGGGGAGGAGGTTGGCTCCTTGCAGGCCGAAATCCAGCCGGTGCAGCGCCCAGGAAGGGAGGAAAGCGCTCCTCCGGGATCCCCCGGGGGCAGAAGGAGGAGGAGGAGCGCGCGCCCTCTCCAGCGCCAAGGATAGTGGTGTGTGTTGTGTGTGTGTGGGGGGGGGGGGGAGGTTGGCTCCTTGCAGGCCGAAATCCAGCCGGTGTAGCGCCCAGGAAGCGAGGAAAGCGCTCCTCCGGGATCCCCCGGGGGCAGAAGGAGGAGGAGGAGCTCGCCCGTCTCCCGTGCGCTCCGTCCATCATGGTACCCCCAGCGCATCCTTCTCCGGGCTGGTCCTCGAGGGAGCGGGCGGCGGCCATGGGAGACAACGAGGAGGATGCTGGCGCGTTGGGGGGTGGGGGCAGGAGGCGGATCGGGCAAGGGCAGGGGGGTAGACGGGGGAAGGGAGACGGGGCGCCCCCCATCCCCAAATGGGGAACCCCCCCTTCCTAGCCTCCCCCCCACTTCCCTGTCGCCTACTCCGGCTTGGGCAGCGGCAAGGGTGGCGAGGGGGCTGCAAGACTGGTTGCAGCCCCCCCCCCCAAGAGGCAAGGCGGACGGGGCACATCCTCTTGCCTGGCAAGGGAGGGGGGAAGGGGCACCCCCAAGGAGGAGGGGGCGCAGGGCGCGGTGGTGCATGTGTGTGCGTGCGTGTGTGTGCGCGGGGAGTCGGAGTGGAAATTTCCCCTGCCTCCCCCCCCTTTCTCCAAATTGTGCCCTCCCCCTCCAAACAAAACAAAACAAAAACAAAACAAACATCTGGGCGTTGCCAAGCCTTGAAAAGCAAGTCCTGGCTGGGAAAAAGGCAAGAGGAAAGGGTGGGGGGGGGGCGGGTGGGGGTGAAAAAGAGGCCCAACAATTCCCTTGGTGGCTCCTGATGCCTGGTGGAGCCTCCCCTCTCAGGAGCAGTGAACTGGCCACAAGCGGAAATTGGGGTGCGTTGCCATGGTGAGGGAGGCCTGCTGCCCCTACCTCAGTCTTACCCCCTACCACTGTTTTCCATCATCCCGTCTGTTAGGTACCTTATTCCCTTGGAAACATTTTTTTTATTTTTCAAAAGGAATTCACCAAAATAATAATAATAATAATAATAATAATAATAATAATAATAATAATAATAATAATAATAATAATAATAATAATAATAATAATAATAATCCCATCAAGAAACAGTTTGGCCAAGACTTCTCCTGTGGCTGGAAATCAGTGGGGAAGGGTGGGGGGGAATCCCAATGATGTGTCCTGCTGTTTGCACCCAGCCGCTGAGACGCCAAGGTAGACTACCCCTGGAGCTGGAGGCTCCAGACTGGCCTGGAAGCCTGAAGCCTGGTCCTTCTGTCTTTTACAGGGTCCCTTGTGGATTAGGAGGGCAGAAGTGGCCCCTTCCCTGCCAGGAAGCATGGAGGTTAAGTCTGGGAAGCCTCGCGCTGAGGGCTGTGTGTCCACAAAGTGGGATATTGCTTCCCCTCTAAACCCGTTCCGCTGTGGAAGCGCGCAAGGCTTAAGCGGGTCTTATTGCTGACTTAGTGGAGGGGATCGCTGGGGTAAAATTAGCACCGCTTTCTAGAACACATAGCCTTGGCGGCCTCCCGGGAGCAGAGCAGCGTCTGTGGACGTCTGGAGAAGCCCACCCCCCCCCGCCCACCGTCCTTCTCAAGGAGGCTTGGAAACGTGGATCCAACAGCCTTATTTTGTTTCCTGAGATCCAAAAGGTAAACTCCGGCTTGGCTTTTCCAGTTGCACAGGGCGAGGAGGGCGGCCTAGGGGGACAGTAGTGTTGCTTTTATAGTCCTCATTCAATCGCACACGTGCGTGCGCACACAGGCCTGGCTAAGGCAATGGGCGTGCCTCGTTCCCTTTCTTTGATGGGCCACCCCACCCCACCCCACCCACCCCTCGCCCTCCTACCCTCACTTCTCCTGGGAGGCCCTTTGTGGCTGCAAAGGTTAAGTTTTTGCAGGAGATGGAGCAGGGCTCCATCCTTGGTCCCCTTTTGCTGCTGCTGTCACCATGTGGACCCCTCAAATCTCACCTTGATGCCCCATGCCCTGCCAGGAGCACATTTTTACCCACTGGTGGGGGGCCGCAGGCGTGCCACTTCATTTCCCAGCCTGGAATTGGAGACAGCTCTCCAAAGTTCTTCGGGGTTTTGAAAGGCACGGCCGGCTGAGTGTCAGCTGCCAGCGTGCTTCTCATCACCATCACCCTTTATTTATTCCAAACACCGCATTTTTCCTTCTATAAGACGCCCCCCATATATAAGACTGGAGTCTTATACATGGGGGCGTCTCATAGAAGGAAAAAGACTGGAGTTTTATACCAGAGTCTTAACCGCCCGAATTTCCTTTGGGAAGACGTGCGGTAGAGAAATGCATAAATAAATAATAAATAAAGAAAATACGATGACTGTTTGTGGAGACAAGTTCTGCTTCCGTGTATAAGATGACCCTCCCTTTTTAGTCTAATGGTTTGAGGCCCAAATAGTCTTATACGTGGGAAATTATGGCACGGTGGTACCTCGTATAAAGGAATCAATTCCTTCCAAATGAAATTCTGTTGAGCAAATTTTCCTTTGTACAATAGAGCAGGGGGTTGGACTTGATCTCCTTGCAAGGTCCCTTCCCACTGCCCACTTCTGTGATCCTATGATTTATATTTTTCCTGACTGGTCCTGATGGTGTTTCTCTCGTTTTCAGCGCCTTCCGATGGAGGCTCTGTGTTTGTTTCTAACACGAAGGGTCTATTCTCACATTTTAGTGTTGTTTAAAAAAAAAGGTTTGCTTTTGCTGCATTTTGAGTAGCGTGGAAGATGACGATGTGTATAACATTCTAATTTCCCGTTGGACATCTAATTTCCCGTTGGACATTCAGTTGTTTGGAATTAAGCAGAGAGAGAGAGAGAGAGAGAGAGAGAGAGAGAGAGAGAGCATATGTGTGTCGCGTTGGGCCACTAGCCAGCAGCTAATCGACACCTGCTGAGATGTGGGTAAACAACGAAAGTTAAGTAATTAGTTACCCTAATTCCTTCTTGTCTTTCTGCCAAGGGTTCCTACCAGGGAAAGGGTTGCCCTCCCCTATAACATGGGGTCGCGGCACAGCAAATCAAGGTGCAGGTCCTCTACCAAGTACAGGTAAGGGAAGCACAGGTGGGGTGACCTCCCCCCTCTCACCAGGTGACGTCTGTCATGAGCCACCAAGTCGCCGCGGACTTATGGAGACCCTAGTAACGTTTCACGGCCCGTGGGACAGTCATCACGTGGTCTGACCAGGGACACCCTTTGGCCGCTTTCCTCGCCCAGGGGGTGCTGTGATGAGTCTTCCTCTGAGGCTCCTTCCACCCCAACCCTCGAACAAATCCGTCCCCCACTCCAACCCTAACCCCTGGGGCTTCTTTCCTGCCGGCGTGGCTGTGGCCCTCGGAGCCGTTTCTGCTTTGCGTGGCTGTTCTGGTCTGAGAGCAAGTAGGTTGCTCACGCGTGGCCCCCTTCTCAGGCAGGCCCACCCCAGGGTGGCCTCTCCGGCAGGAATCCCTTGGGTGCCAACGGGTGGTGGTGGTGGTGGTGGTGGTGGTGATTGTTGTTGTTGTTGTTGTTGTTGTTGTTGTTGTTGTTGTTGTTGTTGTTGTTATTTATTATTATTATTTCTTACACTTATTAACCACCCGATTTTCCCATAGGGAACTCTGGGCGGTGTACAGACGTCACCCAACAGTGACTACCCAAATACAAACAAACCCCAACAATCATAAAAAATCAAAACCTAACAAATACAATACCCGTATATACTCGAGTATAAGTCGACCCAAGTATAAGCCGGGACCCCTAATTTAAACCCCCCAAAACTGGGAACATTTATTGACTCAGGGTGGGAAATGCAGCAGGGCCTGGCAACTCCTCCTTTGTGAGCTGGGGGAGCCGTGTGAGATGTTTAAAATGACTTTTAGCCACCGAGGCAAGTGCTTGAGTTGGTGGCTAAAAGTCATTTTAAACATTGTTTTAAAATGACCTTTTAAAAAGTCATTTTAAACATGGGGGGGGGGGTCAGGAGAAGTGGCGCACAATGTTTAAAATGACTTTTAGCCACTGACCCAAACTTGCCTCAGTGGCTAAAAGTATTGACCCCGCACATAAGCTGAGGACCCCTTTTTTTCAGCCCAAAATTAGGGCTGAAAAACTAGGCTTATACTCGAGTATATACAGTAATTTGTTAGGCTCTTGGTGGGTTCTCTTTGCCCACCGAGAGCCTCGGAGGAGGCGCCTCCGAACTAGGCCGCTGGGAGGGTTTAGGGAGGACTGATCTATTGGACGGACAAACAGCACATTTTCGGGGCCTCCTTTGTTTCGCGAGAGGTCTGTGGATGATGGGAATTGGGATGGGGGGCAACGCGAACTTTGCCAGACTGTCAGCCTTCCTCTTTCTTTTCGGCATGGCTCAGAGCGGAAGGAACCCAGCACCCTTCGTCCACCGCAACGGCCGTGCGGGACCAGCCTGCTCACACAGACGCTGTGGCTTCTGTTGCCTCCCTGGGCCCCGATTGCTGCGTGTCAGGTGGAAAAGACAAGGTCAGAATTATTTGCGGGGTGGGGTGGGGGGGTCACATATCAAGCAAAGCTGCTGTTGTACAGCCCCACCCTACGGTGCTTAAAGCACTCTCTGGGTGGTTTGCAATTTAATTATGCAGGCTACACATGGCTCCCTGCAGCTCTAAAGGCTGGAAGGCTGGCTGAACCTCGAGCCGGCTGCCTGGGACTGAACCCGGGTCGT
Source organism: Phrynocephalus vlangalii (assembly GCA_037367305.1). Taxonomy (NCBI): domain Eukaryota; kingdom Metazoa; phylum Chordata; class Lepidosauria; order Squamata; family Agamidae; genus Phrynocephalus; species Phrynocephalus vlangalii. The sequence continues at coordinate 7,658,117 of JAWVWN010002679.1, forward strand.
GAATAGAGTAGAGTACATGAACTACGTGTTTATTTGCTTATTTTACTTCTTTGTTCTCCTGTCTATTTAATTTGCATTGTTGTTTGTTTCGTATTTTGCATTTATGTAAACCGCCCAGAGTCCCTTCTGGGAAATTGGTGCGGTATAAAAATGCAATCAATCAATCAATCAATCAATCAATAAATTTTCCCCTGTTCTGTACTGAACTACCATTTTATGGGGTTGCTTTTTCATTAAGATTGTGGATGATGCAGACTTATAAATGGAAATGAAGACGATGTTATACAACACAGCTCCTGGAGTGAAATTTCACCCGTCCTTTCCTTGCAGGCTGTCATTGTGTGTAACTGGCAGCGTGGTGCCGTGGTGAGGAAGTTCTGGGGTCACGAACAGGAAGTTACTAAGGTAAACTTGTGTGGTAGGTGGCACCCAAGGCCACACTTGCTGTCCCTGTCCAAACCACTGGCCTGTCCAGGCTCTTCATTGATTTTTTTATACTTTTTATTTTTTGACTTTTTTGAAAATTTAACATAATACTATAACATAGACTACAGTAAAGAAAAACATTTAAAGACACAAAAACAAGCAGACAAAAAGCAAAGGTCAATACATCATTGGATCATATAATACATCAATTATAAATTGCCTTATATATTTTCAATGAGTCAATAAAGGGCTTCCATATATCTGTGTAGATATCCTCTCGTAGTTGCTTTCTATATGATATTCGTTCAAACGAAGCTAGTTGTCGCAGATCTTCTGACCATTGTGTGAACGGTGGAGGATGGTTATCCTTCCAGGCCTTTAATATAAGTCTTTTTGCCACCATGAGAGCTCTCAAAATCCAGTTTCGTTGACCTTTAGTTAGACCCCATACAGTGGGGATATAATTTAAGATAACATGAATATCCTCAAATAACAGAGATTTCCCCAAAACTTTATTAATATAGGCAAGAACTTCCATCCACAATAAGTATATTACTAGACATTTCCAAAGCATATGTATTAAGGAAGCGTTTATACTATTGCATCTCCAGCATCTGTCTGAATTTATCAATTTCTTTTTAAACAGTCGTTGTGGGGTCCAATATATTCTGAACAGGCTCTTCATTGATGCTTGGATCGTGGCGGGAACCTGGGGAAGCCCCAGAAAAGCAGAACCTCTTTATTTATCTATTTAAAATATTTCTTGCCCCCACTTTTCTCTCTAAAAAGGACCCAAGGCAATCAATCGGTAAAGATGAAATCAACCACAACGGTTTGCATTCATTAAAAGGCAATATTGAACCCTAAGAACAGTGAGGATAAAGGGGCAGCGTGCATCCTTAAAGGACCATCTTAAAGCTAAGAAGAAACATGAGCCACCAAATCGAGGCAAAGCACCGGCGGTATTAAAGGCCCAGAGCAGTAATGCAATAACGGCCCATCTTTAAAAATAAAAAAAATCACACACTGGTAGCTAGTTCCCGAGGGAAGGCTGGCTGGAAGACAGAGGTCTTTGCCTGCTGGTGGACGGACAGGAAAAAAAACGGGGACCACTCTGGCCTCCAGTGGCAGGGAGTTCCAAAGTCTAGGGGCAGGCACAGAGAAGATCCAATCCCGTGTCCCTGTGAAAAGATGGAGGGACCAGAAGTAAGGCTTCCCCCATGGAAAATAAAAATAAAAAAAGGCTTCTCCCATGGATGGTTCAAGGCTGAGTGAGGAGTGACTCCCCTCTGCTGAGCCGTCCTTGGGGAGAGACAAAAGCATGACCCGGGAGGCATCATCCTGCCATCCGTGGAGGGCCTGCCTCCTGCCACGGCCCCCTGCCTAGGGGAGGAAGAATATAATAGAATTTATTGTCATTGAATAAAGTACAACGAGATTAAAAAGTGCCATCCAGTCCCCTCATTCACACACCCCAGGATAAAAATCCAAGACGTAAAATCTACCATTTAAGAACAAACATCCATACACCTACTCCTACATTCACAAGCAGAACATCTCTTGTACTCATTTAAAACGGACATAAAAACCAAACGTACACGCACACACAGCCCTACACTCTCTCGCCTGAGAGCATTCATACCCAACGCATAAAAATTACAATTTAAAAAACAACCACCACCATACACAATACCCCATACAATATACAGTAGGACCCCGGTATCTGCTGGGGATTGGTTCCAAAGGCCTTCCCGTGGATAATGAAAACTGTGGATAAGCTTGCTTTATGGCTGCTGTTTTGAGACAGTAGCTTGCTTTAAGGCTGCTGTTTTGAGACAGTAGCTTGCTTTATGGCTGCTGTTTGTGACAGTAGTCTGCTTTACAGATGCTATTTGTGACAATAGCTTGCTTTACAGCTGCTGTTTGAGACAACAGCTTGCTTTGTGGCTGCTGAATTATTTATTTTTTTCCTCTGCCCACTGTGGTTAACTGAATCAGTGGATACTGAATCAGTGGATAGGGGGGTCCTACTGTACATGTTACGGGATATACAAGCCACGGACACCTGTGCTCCTTCTCCGCCAGGTCTGTTGCCTTCCCGAGTGGCTGTTCAGCGCCTCTCGGGACAAGACGGTGAGGATGTGGGGCTTGCTCCACGGAGCGTCCGGGGCCGCCCGGTGCTTTTCCGGCCATGAGCTGGTGGTCAGCGGCGTAGCTGTCAGCCCAGGTGAGGCAGCCACCCTTGCAGAATTCTCCCTCGCAGCCTTGCTCGGCTCTGCCACTCTCTTTTTTCTCGCTCTCTTTCTGCGCCTACGCCCGAAGCTTTCCTGCAGCTCTGCACGGGGTCCCGCGACAACTGCGTCCGCACCTGGGACTTAGAAACCGGGGCCTGTTTGCGCCGAGCGTCCATTTCCAGGAATGTGGTAAGAGCATTTTGGGGAAAGGAGACCTAGAAACCCTTTAAGGAAAAACCGAGAGCCTTGTAGTGGGAGCTGAAGGGAACCTCCCTCTTCCAAAGCAGTCTACCTCAGAATACCAGGGTCTGCGGTGTGTGTGTGGGGGGGAGTGTTCTATTTGTTCTCAGGGGATGCGTCACGGATCTACCCGTGTTTCCCTGAAAATAAGACAGTGTCTTATATTAATTTTTGCTCCCAAAGATGCGCTAGGTCTTATTTTCAGGGGATGTCTTATTTTTCCATGAAGAAGAATACGGAACACATTTATTGTTATCTTATTATCGGGGAGGCCTTATTTTCAGGGGGGATGCCTTATATCTCAGCGAGAGGCAAAACCGTAAGTAGGTCTTATTTTCGGGGGATGTCTTATTTTCAGGGAAACGGGCCATCTGTTGCTGAAAGAGGGTTAAAACAGAGGGAGAGCCTTAGGCCAAGCCTAGTAGCTGTCAGTCTTGGTCTCAAATCCTTGTTGCTGATATTGCCTTACATATTTGACCTTGCTCTTGCTTCTCCCCACTGACCCACCCATTAGAATGGCTTCAAATATATCTAGATTTATTTAGATCTTTGGGTAGTGGGCGGCATATAAGTGGGATAGATAGATAGATAGATAGATAGATAGATAGATAGATAGATAGATAGAGATAGGAAGGAAGGAAGGAAGGAAGGAAGGAAGGAAGGAAGGTAAAGAAAGAAAGATAGATAGATAGATAGATAGATAGATAGATAGATAGATAGATAGATAGATAGATAGATAGATAGATAGGGGTGTATGCCATCGCCCCCCCATTCTGCAGCTTAGACCCCCCCCAAAAAAAAACCTTATTGGCTCTTGGTTTTTGTATTTTTAGTCTTTGTGGGTTTTATTCTTTGCGGGTTTTAATGTTCTGGGCTGTATATTGTCCCTTATTGTTGTCAGTCACCTTGGGTCCTTTTCCAAGGAGAAAAGGGGGGTAAAAGTACAGTATTCTGGATGGATAGATAGATAGATAGATAGATAGATAGATAGATAGATAGATAGATAGGAAAGAAGACACAGATAGAGAGAGAGAGAGAGAGAGAGAGAGAGAGAGAGAGAGAGGAAAGAAGGAAGGCACAGATAGATAGATAGATAGATAGATAGATAGATAGATAGATAGATAGATAGATAGATAGATAGATAGATAGATAGATAGATAGAAAAGAAGGAAGGTAAAGATGGATAGATAGATAGATAGATAGATAGATAGATAGATAGATAGATAGATAGATAGATAGATAGATAGATAGGAAAGAAGACACAGATAGAGAGAGAGAGAGAGAGAGAGAGAGAGAGAGAGAGGAAAGAAGGAAGGCACAGATAGATAGATAGATAGATAGATAGATAGATAGATAGATAGATAGATAGATAGATAGATAGATAGATAGATAGATAGATAGATAGATAGATAGAAAAGAAGGAAGGTAAAGATGGATAGATAGATAGATAGATAGATAGATAGATAGATAGATAGATAGATAGATAGATAGATAGATAGATAGATAGATAGATAGATCAGACCTTTACTCTTTCCCCCCCTCCCTCGCCTGCAGGTAACGCACCTCTGCTGGGTCCCCGGGGAGCCCTACATCGCTCAGGCATCTGAAGATAAAACCATCAGGTAACCAAGAAGCAGGGATCAACTTTACCCAGATCCTGCATTTCTCCTTAATGTAATTCTCTGAAGGCCAACGCTTGCTAATTCCCAAGAAGGAGTCCTGTTAAGTATCTTATGGTTTTAAAAAAAAATGTAAAAAGAAAAAGAAAACTGCCTATTGGAGCATTTTTAAAAGCCAATTAAGGATGTTCCTGCCTGTTTATTTTCTTTTTTTTCTGGTCTTTTCTTTTATCCCCCTCTGATATAACAAGCTTGCAAGTTTCGCTTCCAATCCAAACGTAAAATTGCAGAGGGGTTTTCTTGCGGGCTTTAGAGGTGGCAGCCTTTACCTGAGTGTGTTTTTTTAAAATATTGACTTATTTATCCTCTCTGTTCCTAACCTGGAAGGGCTAATTCAGTGGTTCTCAACTGGTGGGTCCCCAGATGTTCCTGGACTGCAACTCCCAGAAGCCTCTACCACCCACTGTGCTGGAAGGGTTTTTTGGGGAGTTGCAGTCCAGGAACATCTGGGGACCCACCGGTCGAGAACCACTGGGCGAATTGATCTGTGCCGTTCTTGCGTCCCACCTTGTGGTCCTACAGCCCAGACCATCCAGTCCTAAATAACCTGTGATGGTGGTGGGGGGAGGCGTCCTCCCCGAAAGGCCGATTTATAAATGTGTCCAAATTCCAGTGGTGCTGGGCAGGCTGCTAAGAAAGGCGTGTGCTAGTCTCCTCATCCGTTTTCATTGAATCTCAAGAAAGACATAGTGCAACTGGAAAAGGTGCAGAAGAGAGCGGCCAAAATGATTACTGGGCTGGGGCACCTCCCTTATGAGGAAAGGCTAAAACATTTGGGGCTCTTTAGTCTGGAAAAAAGGCGCCTGAGGGGGGATAGGATTGAGACGTACCAAATAATGCAGGGCATGAGTCAAGTGGGTAGAGGGACGCTCTTCTCCCTCTCACAAAATACCAGAACTCGGGGACATCCACTCAGATTGAGGGCTGGGAGAGTAAGAACAGATAAAAGAAAATATTTTTCCACCCAGTGCGTTGTTAGTCCGTGGAACTCCCTGCCACAGGAGGTGGTGATGGCATCTGGCCTGGATGCCTTCAAAAGGGGGATTGGATATAGTCCTGGAGGGAAAAGTCCATCCCAGGTGACAAACCATGATGGAGATGTGTCATCTCCGGGCTTAAAACTTACTTCAAGTGTCAGATGCAGGGGAGTGGGACCAGAAGACAGAGATCTAGTCTCGTGCGCTCCCGGAGGCATCTGGTGGGGCCACTGTGAGATCCAGGAAGCTGGACCAGATGGGCCTTTGGCCTGATCCAGCAGGGCTCTTCTTATGTTCTTATGTTCTTATGAGGTTATGTATGGGGCGTTTTTTGGGGGGGGGGGGGCAAACGGGGTCAGGAAATGTCTCAGAAGGATTTCAGCACGTCTGCTGGTCTCCTTTCCGAGAGCTGTCTTTATTTCTTGTTGCAGACTCTGGGACACCCGAGGGTTGGAGGTGGCTCACCTCTTCCCCGCCAAGAAGCAGATCCAGACCTTCTGCGACGTGAGCCCTGATGGGTGCTACTGCCTTAGCACCAGCAGCGGATGCGGCCACGAAGGGGGGGAGGCGACGGTGAGTTGACCACCTGTTGGCAAGCAGAGTGGCAGCGGTGCTCACTCTCTCTCTCTCTCTCTCTCTCTCACTCTCTCTTTCTGGTTTTGCCGAGGGTGGTGGCTTCCGTCTCCTTTCCAAATGCATTGGAGGGCTGCAGCTTCCAAGGTAGAATCATAGACTCATAAAACCATAGAGTTGGAAGAGACCTCCAAGGCCATCCAGTCCAACCCCCTGCCATGCAGGAACCCCCATCACAGGACTCCTGACAGATGACCATCCAGCCTCTGCTTAAAAACCTCCAAAGAAGGAGACTCCACCACCCTCCATCATCAGCTCATTCCTCCCTCCCTCTCTCCATCATCAGCTCCTTCTTTCCTTCCTTCCATCAATCCCTCCATCATCAGCTCCTTCCTTCCTTCCTTCCTTCCCTCCATCATCAGCTCCTTCCTTCCTTCCTTCCTTCCTTCCCTCCATCATCAGCTCCTTCCTTCCTTCCTTCCTTCCTTCCTTTTCCTATATGCATCTGAGCTCGCTTCCTTCATTCTCATTACCATAGGTTAGAGACCTCAAGCCTTCCTATCCTTCCTTCCTTCCTTCCTCCCCTTCACTTCTTCCATCACACTCCTTTCCTTCCTTCTTCCTTCCACTCCATCCTCCCTCCATCATCAGCTCCATTCCTTCCTCCTTCTTCTCCATCATCAGCTCATTCCTTCCTTCCTTCCTTCCTTCCTTCCTTCCTTCCTTCCTTCCTTCCTCCATCATCAGCTCCTTCCTTCCTTCCTTCCTTCCTTCCTTCCTTCCTTCCTTCCTTCCTTCCTTCCCTCCTCCATCATCAGCTCCTTCTTTCCTTCCTTCCTTCCATCAATCTCTCCACCATCAGCTCCTTCCTCCCTCCCTCCCTCCTTTCCTTCCAAAAAGCATCCCTCAGAAGGCATATCACAATCTTTTTTTTAAAAAAAAAGGCATATAACCATGGAGTTGGAATCATAGAATCGTAGAATCATAGAGTTGGAAGAGACCTCCAGGGCCATCTAGTCCAACCCCCCTGCCATGCAGGAACCCCATCACAATATTTCCGACAGATGGCCATCCAGCTTCTGCTTAAAAACCTCCAAAGAAGGAGACTCCACCACCCTCCTTTGTGGCAGCATCTTCCTAATGTTGGACAGAAGCAACAAAAATCCTTAGGGAAGTAGCCAAGCCATCCCCCCAAATGCCCCCCCCCAAAAAAAGGATTAAGTAACAAAACACTGAACTATGATGCATGGGTGAGAATTTATTTACAGTGGAACCTCGTATAACAAATGGTTTATAGAATCTGTACAACATAAAAAATTCCGGAGACAGGGGAAATTTGCTTGACAGAATCGCCAATGGGGCGAATCCGTCCAACATAAAAATGGTCGCAGTGAGGGGTTACAGTGGTACCTTGTATAAAGGAATTAATTTGTTCCAAATGAAATTATGTTCAGCAAATTTCCCTTTATACAAATTTCCCATAAGAATGCATTGAAAACAGAGTAATCCCTCATCGCGGCCATTTTTATGTTGTACGGATTCGCCCCATAGGCGATTCTGTTAAGCAAATTTCCCCCACCTCCAGAATGTTTTATGTTGTACGAATTTTCTGTTATACAAACCGTTTGTTACATCAGGGTCCACTGTACTCTGTTTTCAATGCATTCCGATGGGAAATTTGTATAAAGGAAATTTTGCTGAACAGAATTTCATTTGGAAGGAATTTATTCCTTTATACAAGGTACCACTGTATTTATTTTATCATTTATTGTTGGGTCTGCCGTGTTCTCCACTGCCTGTTGCTTTTTCGCTGCTGGGCATCTAGAGGCAAAGAAGCCAGCCCCACTGGCGGCTTACCTAGGACTTTCCCCGGGCAGCCGAGAGCGGGTTTGGTGGCCTTCAAGTGGGTTTATTTATTTATTTATTTATTGTTATATTTATATCCCGCTTATCTTCTAAACAGAACTCTAAGCGGCGAACAAACGGGCGAGCAAGCGCCAGAACAAACAATAATAATATGTAATACAATAATAGTCAGATAGAGACAACAACAATATAAAAACACATGTAACACAAAAAATCCTAGTACATCCCAAAACGCCGGCAAGGCGTAAATCCTAACAATTAAATATTAAAACACCAATGGTCAGCGATCAGTAAAAATCAGTAGCGATGACAGGGTTAAAAAAAAAATTAACACGTCTCTCTCTCCTTCCCAGCTCTGGGACCTCCGACAGACGAAGGGCAGAGTACGTGAATTCTGGGGCCACACGCAAACAACCTCGTGCGGCGTCTTTCTCCCTCACGGCCCTGACGGCTTCCCTGCAATAGCCACCGCAGCGCACGATGGCACAGCCAAAGTGTGGAGCCTGGAGACCGGAGGTAGCGGGACGTGGATAGGTGGCGGATGGCGGATCTTGAGATCAAATGCAGGGGCATCTCTTCTGGATCAGATTCATCCAGAATGCTGTTTCCAGATGCCGCGGGGTGTGTATGTGTGTGAAGATATAGGGAAAGCCCTCCCCAGGAGGGAGCCTTCTGTATAATGAGGGTTCGTCCTCAACCCCTAGCAGTCAGAGGTTGGCTGCTCCTGATAGGGGAGGCTCCACTGAGCTCCCATGCCAATTCTCCACTGATAAGAAGAACCCCTGTTAGTCTTTGATACACTGCAGTAATCTTGCTTATTGAATGGTCAGCATGCTGAGACAGAAGAGCGTGGCTCCTTCTTTGAAGTTTATACACATCACTGTCCCTTTTTTACCCCCTTCTGAGTGAGGCACAAATCCCTTCTGGAAAGATGTACTTTGTTCCCATTTAGCCAAAGGAAGAGAGAGAGAGAGAGTGTGTGTGTGTGTGTGTGTTGTGTTGTGTCATTACAGTCGTGACTGACTCTTCGTGACCCCATGTCCATGGATTGTTCCTGGCAGGAACACTGGAATAGCTTGCCAGTTCCTACTCCAGGTGCCTACAGCACCTGGTATTCCCTGGTGGTCTCCCATCCAAGTACTAACCAGGGCTAACCCTGCTTAGCTTCCAAAATCAGGCGAGATTGGATGTTGTTAGGGCATCTACCCTGTTTCCCCAAAAATAAGACATCCCCCGAAAATAAGACCTAATTACAGTTTTGCCTCTCACTGAAATATAAGCCATCCCCCCAAAAATAAGGCCTCCCCGATAATAACAATAAATGTGTACCATATTCTTCTTCATAGAAAAATAAGACATCCCCTGAAAATAAGACCTAGCGCATCTTTGGGAGCAAAAATTAATATAAGACACTGTCTTATTTTCGGGGAAACACGGTAGGAAGTGACAAATCTGAGAGTTAGATGGACCCTCTATGGTTTGGTGCAGTGTGCTCTCAAGCAGCAGTCAATGGGAACTGCCATCACCACCTCCCCAAAGGGCAAACTGTCACCCCTGTGTCCTATAATTGGAGCAAACCAGAATGGGAAACAGGGTATTCACCTGGGCAAAAACAGGACTCTCCCAGTGGGACCTTTTCTTCTGCAAGGGAAAACCCAATCCAGCTGGTTTCTGATGAGCCAAAGTTCCCCACCCCCACGGGCACCCCTTTTGGAGCTTCATAACTCAGCTTGCTGAACCCCAAAACTTTCCAAATTTCATGGGGCTTGCAGGGAAGAACTTGAGGAAGTTCCCCCACCATTTCTTCTAGAATGAATCGTTTAGTTCTAGGAAAAAACAGTGTTTCGTTTCGTAACGAAACACTAGCGGCCGTTTCGCTTCGCTTCGAAACGATTCGAAACCTTACGGCAGGACGAAACCGAGTGTCGTTTTTCATACGGTGCTCCTCCCTAGCCCGGAGCTGTTTGGGGTTGCAAAGGTGATGCGGGAAGGGGTGGGGTGGGTGAATCAGGGTCCCTGAGCAGCAACCGATATGTCTGCTCTCTCTCGGCAGCCTGCCTCTCCACCGCCTTCCTCGAAGGAGCAGGGCCGCTGTCTTCTCTGGCACCGTGCGGGAAGGCGGCTCTCCTCTGCGTCAGCAGCGCTCCTTGGATCCGCTTGATGAGGGTCAGCCTGGCCAAAGAAATGGACCTCCAAGAAGTGGCGAGGTTCTGAGCGCCCGCGAGACTCGTCCCCAGAGGAGAAAAATGTCAGGCCCCTGCCAGAACCTATTCCAGAGATTAAAGAGTGAATGCCTGAAGAAGCCCCAGATGGGGTTTCTGAGCTGTCAGTTCCTCCAGAAGCTGCAGAGGAGAGTGACTCAGCATCTTCAGGGGATTCTCTACCCCCACAGAGGGCTGCTTGTCCAAGGCCGCAAAGATTTACAACCAGGAGAAGCAGAGACAAGCTTTATCTGAGCAACTGACGTCTACATTTAGGGAGTCCTGAGTTTTGACAGGTTTAGTTTCTGGGGAAGTTATGTTGCTCTCTGGAGACATAAATTAAGCATTTGGGACTGAGGCAAAATGCAGGAGCAGGGGGTTGATACGACAACTTGCTACTGCTTTCCTGCTTGGCGTGACCCTGGACCTCTTGGCTCTGGACTTTCTCAGTGGACCTGGCATAAGCTACCATTGGCATTCTGACTTTGACCTCTGGACCATTTATCTTGGACTCTGCTTTGCTCTCTGGATAGGCGTGACCTTGTTATAGGTTTCGTGGACTCTGATTTACTTCTGGTTTGCTGTACTGGGGTTTGGCTCTGAGTTTCCAGTAAAAGCCTGAACTTACCTGTGTGTGTGAGTCTGTGGGTCGTGACAAAAAACATGGACCGGAGAAGGGAGGGACGAGCCGAATGGAGAGAAATGGCCACATGCAGCAGGAGTGAGTCTTTCAGTGACGGGGTGCAAAGCCGGTCTAGCAGGAGTCGAAACCCGGAGCCGGAAAGCCTGGTTCCCAAACGGTTCCATGCAGACTTCTGGCGGCACTGAGATTAAAGCTGTTTTTTTTCCCAGCTGACGTTCACCACATCCTGGACCACTTCCGATGGAAGCAAAACAAGTTGGGCAGCCTTGTAGCCATCCCAAAAAATAAATAAGGTACCTCCCGGTCTAGTTTTGTATTGGACTACTTCTGCTAACTTTCACCCACAGGAATGGAAGGGGCTGCAAGAGAAGCCATCACACTTTAAACCAATTTCATTAGAATGTAACTGTGCAGCAATTCTTTTTTAAAACCAGTATATGAAAGCTGGCCTTAATTCCCTTCTGTTGTTTACATCTTTTGTGCAATGCATTTCTTCAAAACCTTCCGTCTCACCCATCGTTTCTGAGTAAAATGCTTTGTTTTTTGTTCCTAGAATGTAATAAAAGATTTATACAGTAGCTGTAGTTGCTGGAAGTTTTATAACTTATAGCTAGGTGACATTTTTTGAAATCTGAAATTTAAAAAAAGTTTAAGAACTCCTTCCTGGATTTTTAATGTCTCGGGACAAGCTGTTTCAGAAACTAGTTACAGTATATAAAATTACATTGAATCCCATAGTGTTGTTTACTTCATTGTCTGTGCAAGAGAAACAATGTTTTAGGTTGAAACCATAGTCTCGTGTTTTGCTTACGGCCTGAAAACACGGGATGTTTTCAATACCAGCTGTATCTTTTATGTGTATTCTCCAGGCTACTTCCTTGCCTGCTCTGCAATGAACTCCAGAGATCCTAAGTCTAAATCACTCAGAATCTGATAAGGTACTCCAACTTTTTGATGCAGATCAATAAAGAAATATATATGCTTCCCTTTCTGCAACAGATTTGGGTCCAAATGGATCAGCATTTCCCCTTCTAATTTCGCTCTTTTTAGAAGGCCAAACGGTGCTGAACATAGGAACATAAGAACCTAAGAAGAGCCCTGCTGGATCAGGCCAAAGGCCCATCGAGTCCAGCTTCCTGTATCTCACAGTGGCCCCACCATATGCGTCTGGAAGCGCATGAGACTAGATCTCTGTCTCCTGATACCACTCCCCTGTATCTGGCCCTGGAAGTACCCTGGTTTTAAGCCTGGAGATGACACATCTCCATCATGGCTTGTCACCTGTGGTGGTGGACTTCTCCTCCAGGAACCTGTCCAATCCCCTTTTGAAGGCATCCAGGCCAGATGGCATCACCACCTCCTGTGGCTACCTGGAGCCACGCAATTCACGGGGAAGCCTCGTGAGACTCATGGTCTCTCTCTGCCTTACAGGGTTGTCGTGAGGGCAAACAAACAACAATCCATCATCTGAACTGTTGAGACAACAATCCCACCCAGGGGTTCAGAGGAGGGATCTTTTGATTCGAACTTTAGAACAAAATCACTGGCATGGAAAATAAATGCCCTGAATACGGATTCAAGACAAGGATCAACCGCTTCCACCTGTGTGCGCGGAAAATTTCAGCCGATTCCAGGAAACTCCCAACACACGTACCCCTCAATAGTCAAGAGAATTTGGGCTTTTGGGGGGTTGATAATCCAGATTAAATTTTTTTTTTGTCCACTAATAACTTTATTTCTCAAGCGTTGGGTGAATTTTCAGGCTTGCCCAAAGACATTCCCCCATCAAGCACCCCCAAGATTTTGGACTCTAGTTCCCATCCACCTGCTTTTCCAAGGATGATGGGTCTGGAGTCAAGCAGATACCCAAAGTGGAAGTTTTGATAGGTGGAGGATGTTTGTAAAGCCACCAGGCCCGGCAAGATATGCCCAATTAAGCCCCGTTGGCTGACAAGGAGCCAGGAGCCCGGATTTTATTTTGCTTCCTTGCAGAAAAGATGGAGAGAGTTGGGAGGAACCAGAGGAATCTGGCTTGATCTCCCATTATCCATAAAGAGTGGGAAGTTAAATGTTATTTCCTTAAACCCAACATAATGATCTTGTCCCAAGGACCAAGAACCCAAGAGAAAGTCAGCTAGGGAAATAAATCTCTCTCTTATAAAAAAATAAAGAGCTAACGTTTCAATATATGACAAGACCAGAAGGGAGAGGTTTTTGGAGATGATGGAAGTTTACTCATGGGCAGGGAGGAGGTTTTTTTTGGGGGGGGTGGGATCCGTCAGTCTTTGGCCCCCGCCCTCTGCAACCGGGTCTCGTCCGAGTATTCCACCGGCTCGTCGCCCGTCTCGTTGAGGAGGATGGTTCTCATGATGGCCTCCGTCACCGCATAGGGGTCGCAGTTGGCCGACGGGCGGCGGTCTTCAAAGTAGCCGCACCCGTCCTGCCCGACCTGGCGGGGGATCCGGATGCTGGCCCCTCGGTTGGCCACACCGGCGGAAAATTCGAAGATGCTGGAGGTCTCGTGCTGGCCCGTCAGGCGTCGGGTGTTGTCCTGTCCTCCCCGGGGATCGTACATCCGGATGTGGTACTGGTGCCTCTTGCTCAGCTTCTCAATGGCAGCCTCGATGAACCTGAGCGGGGCAGAAAAGTTATGGCGGTGACCCTCAAAAGCAGGTTTTGCTTTCCATCGATGGCTTTGCAGATGACAACAGAGCAGAGGTCATGCTGATCAAATGGTGGGAAGCAGGTCTTTTATAAAGTGAACGGCTCTTAATGGCCTGCCCCAAAGCAAATGCAAATTTGTCTAAACCAGGGCAATTATACTTGAGACTGGATCGGATAAGACTTGCTGGAAAAGGCAGCAATACTGGGGAGGGGAGAGGTCGGAAGCTGAATGTAGCCTGACGAGAGGAAGGCCAAATGGGAAAGGGACCGACTCCCTGAAGGAAGCCACGGGGTTGAGACTGCAAGAGCTGAGGAGAGCATAGTGGTGATCGCTCATTCATGGCGTCAGGGGAGATGTGGTGGTGTCTTGCAACACAACCAACGTTCATTTCTTGTTTGTGGTGTATTTGGGGAAGGTTCTGCTGTTGACCGATGGTGAGAATAAATAAATAAAGCAAAAATAATATTTTAAAAAATATATTTTTTAAAAAAAATTAAAAAATATTTTACATTTTTTAAATTTATTTTTTAATTTATTTTAAAAATATTTTAAATTTTTTTTCTAAAAAAATAATATTTTAAAAAATAATGTTTGGGAAAAAATTTAAAAAGCAAAAAAAAAAGTAAGTCAGCCCTTGATCTTTGGCTCCACCCATCATCCCTCACTAGTCCCTCCCCCGTGGATCCCAGCCAATGAAGAGCAGGATTTATCCCCCTCCCGGCTCCTCCTACTTACTTGATCCCTCCTTTCTGCCTCGACTCCGCCGTGCTGACGTTGGTGTGGCATCCGGCGCCGTTCCAGTTCCCGGTCATGGGCTTGGGATCCAAGGTGGCCACCACCCCAAAGTCTTCGCACACCCGGTGCAGGATGTATCTGGCCATCCACAGGTGGTCGCCCATTGCGATCCCTTCACAAGGGCCCACCTGGAATTCCCACTAGGAGGAGACAGGAGGAAGTGGTGAAATACTTCTGCCACCCTTTCCCCCCCCCCCCGGAAGGGACACGTGGGGCTGGGCCGGAGTTCCCATCCTCCCCAGCCGTCCGGGGTTGATGGCCAAGGATCATGGGAGTTGTAGTCCAGACACCGATGTGGTGTGGCAATTGAAACGCCAGATTGTTTGCGTGAGACATCCCACACTTTTGGTCCCCAAAAAGCCAGGGGATTGAGATATTCTCAGCCAGTTGGCGCTCCTCTAGCCGGTCCTACCTGCCAGGGTTGTTGTGAGAATGAAGCTAAGCTTTAGTCTAGGGCTCTCAGGAGGAAAAACATGGGGCGTTCAGGGTAGCCACGGGGGAAAACCCAACACCCACCGACAGAAAAGAGTGCTGGAGAAGGTGGAGCCAGCTAGAGCTGGGGACGCAATACACAACAGCACTGGTTAGCAACTGGGAGCCTGCAGGCCTCAGCCAGCCCTGAAATGGGTCCATTTGTATCTCAGATTTTTCTAGCCTTTGCCACTGAGGGACGTCCGAAGGGTGATCGGGAAGAACCAGCATCGTGCTTTAAAGTCCTGAACTGTGGCTTGAGAGACAACGGGTACAAATTCCCCGCCGACCCATCCCCCTTGCCAGTTCAGCCTGTCCTCCCTTGGGGGGGGGGGTCCGTTGTGATGATGAGACAGGGAGGATAAAGCCATCGACGCACGCCCGGGTTTCCACCAGGCAGGCTATATAGCTGCTCCATCAGCATAACAATAAGAACATAGGAACATAAGAAGAGCCCTGCTGGATCTAGTCCAGCTTCCTGTATCTCACAGTGGCCCCACCAGATGTGTCTGGGAGCACATGAGACTAGATCTCTGTCTCCTGATGCCACTCCCCTGCATCTGGCCCTTGAAGTACCCCGGTTTTAAGCCTGGAGATGACACACATCTCCATCATGGTTTGTCACCTGGGATGGACTTTTCCCTCCAGGAATCTGTCCAATCCCCTTTGGAAGGCATCCAGGCCAGAGGCCATCCCCACCTCCTGTGGCAGGGAGTTCCACAGACTAAGAAATAAGAAATGAGGACGGGCCGGGAAAACCGTCCACCCGCCTGCCCCGCTCGGGAAATACGATACCTGAGATGGCATAACCTCTGCATTGGTGCCGCCGATCTCGACTCCGGCGTAAAGGCAGGCTTTGTAGTGGGCTTCCACGATGTCCCGGGCATACACTTTGTTTGCTCCGACCCCACAGTAATAGGGTCCTAGAAAATAAGTCATAAATTCAGTCGGGCTACCCATTGCATCCTAGCCGGCTGCCTCAAAAAAATGAGTTCTGCTTCTGCTTATATACCGCCCCATACCACTACAAGTCGTCTCTGGGCGGTTTACAAGTTTAATTACAGTGTGCAGGCTACACATTGCCCCCACCCCCAGCAAGCTGGGTACTCATTTTACCGACCCCGGAAGGATGGAAGGCTGAGTGAACCTTGAGCCTGCTACCAGGGATTGAACCCAGGTCGTGAGCACAGTTTTACCTGCAGTACAGGCATTTAACCACTCTCTCCCCTACGCCTGCCCCTTCTGTTCCTTCCCACTATCCTTCTCAGCAGGATGATGTTGTGGCAGGCATGCCACCTGAGCCAGGTGGGGCCACCAGGTAGCTGTCGGAGGCCTGCAGTAGCCGACGGCCATTTGCTTTCGACGGCCTTGGTGAGCCATCATCAAAGCCAAGAACAGCCACGGGTGTGTACTTAAGATGGTTCTCTCTCCAAACTGACAGCCTGACTTTAATGTACATTGGGCCCTTGTACAACAAACGGTTTGTATGTCATAAAATCTGTACAACATAAAAAATTCCGGAGATAGGGGGAAATTTGCTTAACAGAATCGCCTACGGGGCGAATCCGTACAACCCGTAAAAATGGGATTACTCCATTTTCAATGTATTCCTATGGGAACTTTGGATAAAGGAAAATTTGCTTAACATAATTTCATTTGGAACGAATTAATTCCCTTAAACAAGGTACCACTGTACATTTAAAGTGGCTTTCAGAGGATGTGCGCTTAATAACAACAAATGAATGAATGGATGGATGGATGGATGGTTGAATGGATCGATGGATCGATGGATCGATCAATCAATCAATCAATGTTTTTGCTCTTTCTCTACCTTACCAGCATGCAGGATAATTTCCACTGTTCTACTGCTTGCCGCTGATTCTTTTATATGTTACTTTGTGGAACCGATTATTACTTATTTTGACTTCTTGTATGCTATACCTGTTAACCGCCCTGAGTTCCTGTCCGGGAAAATCCGGTGGTATATAAATATAAATATAAATATAAACACATAAATAAAATAATTTCTCCCACTTCTAACCTCCTTTC
Source organism: Phrynocephalus vlangalii (assembly GCA_037367305.1). Taxonomy (NCBI): domain Eukaryota; kingdom Metazoa; phylum Chordata; class Lepidosauria; order Squamata; family Agamidae; genus Phrynocephalus; species Phrynocephalus vlangalii. The sequence goes on from JAWVWN010002679.1 coordinate 7,674,936, forward strand.
CATCGGGCAGACCAGATTTACTAGCTGAAGAACAGTGCTGTTTCTGGTTTTTAATTTGTACCGTATTTGTTTATTTAGTTAGTATCAAGTGCTTCTGGTTTGTTAGGATGGGGTGGCACCAGGGATTCGGCAACAGCTCTTACCTTGCGGGCCTGGGAACCCATTTTCCGGCCAGCCGTATGGGTGTCCATCGATCCCTAACAAGGTGTACTCCTGTTCCATCCCGAACCAAGGCTGGCTGGCCTTCACCATCTCCATAACCTTTTCACAGCTGTTCCTCAGGTTGGTCTCTGAGAGGAGTTAAAGAGGTTTGGTCATCCTCATTTGATTTCTGAGTTGAAACAAGGGTGTCCCCCCCCCCATCTCCCCGGCTTCCAAAGAAAATCTCCAGAGGCAAAAAAAAAAAAGGGGGGGGGGAAGCAGACGGTTTAGAGCAGTGGTTCTCATCCTGTGGGTCCCCAGATGTTCCTGGACTGCAACTCCCAGAAACCCTTTCCAGCACAGCGAGTGGCAGAGGCTTCTGGGAATTGCAGTCGAGGAACATCTGGGGACCCACAGGTTGAGAACCATTGGTTTAGAGATTCCCGTTATGCATCCAATATTTAGGAAGGGAATTTGGGCCAACTGGATTTATCTAAGTCAGTGATGTCCAAACTTCGGCTATCCAGATGTTTTGGACCACAACTCCCGCTGTCCTTTGTCATGGGCAATACAGGCTTGGAATTCTGGGCGATGTGGTCCAGAACATCTGGAGGGTTGAAGTGTGGACACCCCTGATCTAAGTGATGATAAAGTGACGGGCGCATCTTACCAGTCACTTTAGGGTCAGTTACATGCTACCCTGGCCTAGCCTAATTTATAGGACTGTCATGAACATAATAGAAATGGCACAAATCACATGGAAAGGTCATAATAAACAGTGGCCATTTGAACATAAGAACCTAAGAAGAGCCCTGCTGGATCAGGCCAAAGGCCCATCTAGTCCAGCTTCCTGTATCTCACAGAGGCCCCACCAGATGCATCTGGGAGGGTAAGAGACTAGATCTCTGTCTCCTGATCCCATTCCCCTGCATCTGACCCTTGAAGGACCCTGGTTTTAAGCCTGGAGATGACACATCTCCATCATAGTTTGTAACCTGTGATGGACTTCTCCTCCAGGAATCTGTCCAATCCCCTTTTGAAGGCATCCAGGCCAGATGCCATCACCACACGCTATGGCAGGGAGTTCCACAGACTTACAACATGCTGGGTTAAAAAAATATTTTCTTTTGTCTGTTCTCAATCTTCCTATCTCAACAGTGGTTCCCCCTCAGGGGCCGCCATGTTGTCTACTTATTTTGACTAATTTGAGGCAAAAACTCGAGGAGGGCGGGAGTCCCTTTCGGAACGATAGCTCTCAGGCATGGTAGCCAGGAACCGGATGGAAACAGAAGGGGCAGAAAACCCACCTGCTCTTTTGCGGTTGTATTTCAGCACCTCGCACAGCACCAGTTTGTTAGGGTCCAGGCAGAAAGGGTCTCTGAAGATCCTCACCGGAATCAGGAACATGTCACTGTTGGAGCCCTCCGCTTGGCCCGTGCTGGAGCCATCAAAATTCCACTCGGGGAGATCTGGAAAAAAATGTCAAAGGTAATCACAGCTTCAGGGACATGGTGGCTCAGCGGGCTAGAGCACTGAAACTGTCGGCTGCAAAGCCGGCAGCTCGGCGGTTCGAATTCCGGGCGCCGCCACGCTCCTGCTGTTCACCCCAGCTCCTGCCAACGTAGCCGTTCAAAAGCATGTAAATGAAAATGGATAAATAGGTACCGCTGTAAAAAGCAGGAAGGTAAAACAGTGTTCCTGGCACAGAAATGCGTTTGGTCATGCCGGCCACGTGGCCACGGACTTGCACAACACTGGTTCTTTGGCTCAGAAATGGAGTTGAGCCCCACTGTGCGGGGGGACCCTACCTTTTTAATCACGGCCCTAAACTGAGGATCGGGGTAGATTTTGGGGCGTCGCATAACCAACGTTGCTGCCAAGGGAATCCCAAGGGGGTGGGACGACCATATACAAAAATGACCCAAACCCCCCCAGGACACACCTTGTGCGGACAAGCCACACTACACACCTGGTCATCAATTCTTGTTGTTTCCGCATAGGGTATGTGAGGGGTGGAACCCTTTCCTGAAAACCTGAATCGACATTCAGTTCGGATTGTGACTGTTCACTTCTGGCGTTTGTGTTTACCGGAGTCAAACAAGATTTAATCTGATCCTCGCCTCCTGGTAACTTATCCCTGTTAGAAGGGACCTTGTTGACGTAAGGAGTACGGCCAGTTAGTCCCGGTTCCTCCGCCCCTCATGGTTAGGGTTATCCACCAGCAACTTAACTCTCCTGATAACCGAGGGGGCACCAGCCACCTTGTTTTCCTCTACCAGGAACTACGAATCACTGCGCAAACTTCACAAGGAGGTAACATTAAAGGGAAGTTATGTGTGTGCGCCAAGCAAAACCAAACCCAGCTGTCCGGATCACGCAAGACTTCTCCTCCTCTGGAATGCTTGATCGTCTTTCTACCGTTTCCCCGAAAATAAGACATCCCCCGAAAATAAGACCTACTTACAGTTTTGCCTCTCACTGAAATATAAGGCATCCCTCCCCCGAAAATAAGGCCTCCCTGATAATAAGATAACCATAAATGTGCACCTTATTCTTCTTCAAAGAAAAATAAGACATCCCCTGAAAATAAGACCTAGCGCATCTTTGGGAGCAAAAATTAATATAAGACACCGTCTTATTTTTGGGGAAACACAGTAGCTCTTCTGCTAGGGCGGCCGCTTGGAAACAGCGCCACAGCGATAGGGCGCCACTCCGGGCGGCCTGGAAATCGGCCACCGAAAGGTACCACGTCATCAAAGTTACCCAACACCTGTAACAGACTTACCTTTCAGGCTTTTCGGTTCATAGCTCAAGGTTCTGGTCTTACAGCGGAGGCCTTCCCCGGTTCCATCGATCCAAATGTAGGTCGCCAACACCTTTTCCCCTTGAGGTAGCTTCATGTACTGGTCCCGGACACCCTTGTTTAACTTCGAACTGTGTGACACAGACATGGTGGCAAACTGGAGAGTAAGAGAAACAGAAAGTGGCAGGGGTGAGACCCACTGTTGGGAACTGTTTTGGGTACACAATATCATCCATTTCTCGTGCCTCCAATGCGTGTGCAGGTGACGTTCCGGTGCTTAGCTCTTCTGTTTCAGCTTCTCAGCAGCCCTGCAGGTCAGGCTGAGCTTTCAAAGGGATTTTTTTTTAAAAAAAGCAATTTTATTTATTTATTTATTTATTTATTGGATTTTTACCCCGCCCATCTTCCAGGACGGAACTCTGGGCAGCTTCCAAATAGCTGAGCGAGTCAGCAAGCAATACAATATAATAATAACAACGACAACGATAAAAACAGCATTTGAACAACTAGGGCATCTTAGCATTAAGACTTATGGTCGCAGCACAGCAGCAATAATGATGACACATGTATAGCTGGAGGGGGGGGGGAAACAAAAAACCTAAGTTGCGCCGCCGTAAGCCTCGCTAAACAGTAGGGTTTTTAGTGCTCGGTGGAAGGCTGGTTGCTGGTTTTTAAACTGAACTCTCCAGTATTTTAAAGCTCTTTCTGCACATGATTCGTTCTTGGCCCACCTGTTGTTTTATCAGTTTGACCCTAATTCTCACCCCCACCTCCACCAACCCGGTGATCATCCAGAAGGAACCGGGATGGAAAAGACTGCTCTAACCACTACACCACGCCGCAAGTGACACCATCTTTAGGAGATCGCTTTCCTTTCGAGAAATGGGACAACAGCATAGATTGACGGAGCGTTTGCTACTTTTTTTCTTTTAAAAATTTGTTTTAAAAGCAAAAAAAGAAAGTGTTCTGCTTATATACCGCCCCATACCACTTCAAGTCGTCTCCAGGCGGTTTACAGTTTTTAATTACAGTATGGAGGCTACACATTGCCCCCCCCCCCCAGCAAGCTGGGTCCTCATTTTACCGACCTCAGAAGGATGGAAGGCTGAGTGAACCTTGAGCCGGCTACCGGGGATTGAACCCCAGGTCATGAGCACATTTTTACTTGCAGTTCAGGCATTTAACCCTTGTGCCACAAATTCTTCAAACATTCTGCAGCCTGATTGTCAGACATGACGTGTTGGGCCATGAAAAGAGCTAATTCCCCCCCCCCCCAAGCACCTAACATCCATTAAATGCAGCTTGGATCCAAACCGATGCTACTTCTAAGGGGGTCCACTGGAATTGTTTGTACGTGCTCCCACGGATCAATATTCTAACACCTCCAACCTTCCTGGGGCTCCTGTTTTCCTCATCCTTTCTATGGATCGTCCCCACTATGGTCTTGGCGGGGGGGGGGGGGCGGAGGGAAGCATGGGAAGTATGCTTCTTCCCCCACCCACCCCCACCCTGCTGACATCCCGCTGGAGATGATGGGAGGGAGTCAAGATCTCCAGCCTGATAGAGATCAACTAGATCAACCAATAAAGCAGGCGTTCTCATGTAAATAAGCTTGCTTGAAGCAAAGTAGCATCTGCAGATGTTAATGTAAGGCCACCCACCCCTAAGGCTCTCTGCAGAGGTTAATCGGATTACAAACCTTGTGGAGGCAAAGAGAGGCAAAAGTAGGTTAAAGTTTATTTAGAACCAGATCACGCCCATGGACGGCATGAATGAATTAACATCCCCCATAGGCAATGGGGTGGGGTCCTTCAGAGGGGCCAACAGCCCATCTCTCTCCCTCTCTCTTCTTCCCCAAACCGCCTCTAGGGCCTTGCAAGAACCTTGAGGAGCAGAAAAAGGAGACAATCTTCACCCACTTCCTTTGGGGAAGGGCAACTCCTTTTTGGACTTGGCTTCGCCAACATTTATTTTTATCTATTTGCATTTTTTTTCCTTTCTTTTTAACCTGGCCGGGTCTCCTTCAAAAGGACCCGGGGTGGCCTCAAAGACAACATTTAAAGCTATAAAAAATCAACAAACCAAAAGCAGCTTACACCAATATTGAAAAAGACGAAGCTTACAAATGCTGAAAAGGACAAAGCCAGCGCCTCTAAGAAAGAGTAAACAAAAACAAGGTGTGCTCTAAGCACTAAGGCACACAAAAAAAGTAATCTGTTTTAAAAATCCCATTTTAGCAGCTATATAGTCCCTCGGAGAAAGCTGGTCTGGAGAGAAAGGTTTATAACAGGCATGTCCAGACTTTGACCTTCCTGATGTTTTGGACCACAACTCCCAGAGTTCAAAGCCTGTATTGCCAATGACAAAGGACTGTGGGAGTTGTGGTCCAAAACATCTGGAGGGCCAAAGTTTGGCCATGCCTGGTTTATAAGGTCTGCTTGCAGAAGGATAGCAAACCTGCCCCAGGATTTCACACGTTTCCAAAACTGCCCCTTGGAAGACCTGAAGTATGTCCTGCACAGTTAAGCCTGGTGCCTCTCCGACTGCCGTGGGTCCATCCTCCGGAATGATGGGATTTGTAGTTTCCAGGAGACCCTCAAGGATTCGCAGGGGGGGGGGAGGCCCACAGCGGCCGGCCGAGCTGAAGCTTTTAAGGGCCGGACTACAAATCCCAGCCTTTCTTGGGATGGAGACATCCCGGTTACAAAGGCATCGCTCGGATGCAGCCTTCGAGTCCTGACATGCTCCATGCAGAGGTGTGTGTGTGTTATCTATCTGTCGCAGGGACCGATGGGGGCGCCCGGTGAGCGGTGGCTTTTAAGTACAACAGCAGTCTGAGACAAGGCGGAGAAAAAGGCCAGGAAGAACCAGGAACTACTAAACTAACACAGGAAGGAAGGAGCTGGAAAAACAAACAGATTTAAAACAACTGATTTAAAAAAGATCCAAGGTGTTGTTTTTGTAGCCAAGGTGACCATTGGCTTGTAAGCTTGGCAAGAGCCAGCTCAAAAAAACCCTAACACCCCCTCCCCGTTTCACGAGCAAGCTTTAAAGTCCAACAGAACACTTCCTTAGGCAGAGCTCTGAAAGGTCTCCCCACTGCACCCCCGAGTCTCTCTTGGACTACAAAACCTAGATCTCTGAGCCAGTACCATCTCCAGGCATGTCCAAACTTCAGCCCTCCAGATGCTTTGGACCACAACTGCCACAGTCCTTTGCCATTGGAAATACAGGCTTGGAATTCTAGGAATTGTGGTCCAAAACATCCCGAGGGCCGAAGTTTGGACAGGCCTACGGCCTAAACCAGTGGTGGCCAAACTCCGGCCCTCCAGATGTTTTTGGACCACAACTCCCACAGTCCTTAGTCACTAGAAATACAGGCTTGGAATTCTAGGAATTGTGGTCTAAAACATCTGGAGGGCCGAAGTTTGGCCACCACTGATCTACCCACTTCCCGGACTCCAGCTGGCTAGTAAGCGTTAAGGATGAGAAAAGAAAAACTGAAACAGGTGGTGGGATACAGAGAGAGAGAAGATTAGCAATGCCATCAAAACCCACATGGGTGACTCAGGGTCAACCGCTTTTTCTCCCAAGCTGGCCTACCTCGCAGGTTTGTTGTGTGGAGGAGCACGGGAGGCGAAAGGCCATACACCCACCCACACACCAGGCAAACGGGATGAAAATATAAGTAGCTGATCAGTGTCTTTCCACCCTTTGTACATTAATGAGTCATTACTACACTAATCAGACAGAACAATGTTATATTCAAAAGAAGCATACAGAAATGGTATGGGGGGTGCTTTTAAAGTAGGTAGGTTGTAAAGAACTCAACTCCAGGCACACACACCCCACACACAGTTATTTCCCAGTTCCATTGGCTATTTTAATTACTTTTAGCAAGGCTGCTCCCCTAGTTTGTTTCGGGATTGTTTCTGTTTGCCCAAAAAAGGTTGTTTAAGACTTGGAACACTTCCTGGTTCGGATTACAGCCCTGTTTGCAGAAGTGAAACTAAACATGATAAAAGTAATCAGAAAGTCCTCTCGCACCTTGAAAGACTAATGCATTGGGGGGTGGGGGTGGGGTTGTTGTCAAAGTGACCTGTGAGGCTCTGAAGGCTGACACGTTTATTAGAGCATGAGTTTTGGGGAGGAGCAGAAGTCCTCAGCTTTCGCATCAGGTGCCCCATGAAACACTAATGGGATAAATTACTAAATAAATAAATAAATAAATAAAAACACCCTTTCTTCAAATTTGTCATGAAAAGCCTGTAATCCAGGGATGGCCAAACATTGGCCCTCCAGATGTTTTGGACCACAACTCCCACAGTCCTTTGTCATTGGCAATACAGGCTTGGAATTCTGGGAGTGGTGGTCCAAAACATCTGGAGGGCCGAAGTGTGGCGAACACTGCTGTAATCTGTTTAAACTCCTCAACGGGACACTGGCCACCGATCCACAGTCTGGAATGTCAGCTATGGGAGTCTGGAGACAGACAGATACACAACCACACACGTAGCCACCATGCTCATCCATCTCATCGCTGACGCACCAACACGCGGAGAGGCGAGCAAAAAGGCGGAGGTTGTCCCACAAGCCGCAAAGCAAAAGCAGCAGCAAAACAACTGCGCCAGCTTCGGAAGCCACGGATCTCTTTTGCTCGAGCATCTGAAGAACTCTTGAGAACCTCCGAAGCCTGAACACTTTAATTCTGCGCTTTTCCCCACCAGCTGAAGAACGGCATCTCCGCCCTGCAAGGGCCAGGATGGTGTGGCGGATGGGAGTGTGGGCCAATGACTCAGAATGTGCGGGTTCAAATCCGGACGAGATGGCCAGAGGGAACCACTAGTTGGGCATCTCACATGCCTCAGCATCTTTAATGGTTAAGTGGAGAGGACACAGGTGGTCCGGAAACGGCCACTACCTTAAATTTTTTGGAAAAGCTGGTTTAACACCACCACCACCACCCCACACACACACATCTACAAGTATACCAGCAGCGTGGGGCCAGAGGGGAGTAGAAATTATTAACAAACGTTGTACCTCCTGGCGGTGCCACAGAGCGCTTGGTGGCGGTGCTACCAACCCAGATCTAACTGGGTTTCTCCGAGATTCAAGGGAAGGGTCCAGAGGTTTTCAAGCTCCCGATGGGGACCTCCAGAAAGAGGTGGCCAACTTTTTTTCCTTTTTTTTCTTTTCTTTTTTGCAAAACCATGTCTTTTCACCTGGGCGATACGCACGGCCCTCTCGCGATGGCCACCATTTTCACCTCTCCCCAGGAGTGGGGCTTGGGCAGATCCACCGGGACGCCCGAGGCAGGGTCGACCCCCTTGCACCATCGGTGTCCCTTTGCTTCTCACCTCCAAGGACAGGGAAGAGGCGGCGGGTGGGGGGGGGGGAGAGAGACGGCGCCTCCCGGAGCGAAGTTTTGGAAAAAGAAGGAAGGTTTGCGAGGAGAGGACCCGCAGCCAGGTCGCTGGCGCGGCCGGAAAAGGGGTCGATCGACCAAGCCCATTCTTCCAAGCAATCCCAGGAGCCAAAAATTGACGGCCGGGTCTACGTTGTAAGGGTAGAGACCACGGATCGGGGCCGGGGAGAAGGAAAAGCCGGCTTGGGGGGGTGGGGGAATAAGCCGTCGCTTTTCCCAAAATGAAAAAGGAATCCAGCCCCGGTGGGTGGTTCGCGTCCGTCGATGGGTCGTGCCCTCGCAAAGGGAAGAAATATCGGGGGAAAGGCCAGGCCAGGAGCATCTTCCTAGCTGCCACCCCCCCCAAAAAAAAAAAGCCAAGGGAAAAAGGTAGGCGCGCCTTGGCACCCGATCCCGCCGTGCGCCTTTACGCACGCCGCCTGGAAAAAAATACTGTACATTGGCATGCCCGCGAAGGCTCCCGATCGAAGCCGGGGTTTTACTCAGAAGGAGATTTAAGCCCCGTCCGGTCTGGTGGCTGATTTGCTGGAGGGACAGCGGAGAAACCGACCCAAAGTTCCCCCCGGCTGCGCGCTTACCTTTTGAGGCTGCGCTTCGACGGTGCGCGCTCGCTACCTCCTTTCCAGCTCTGGTTCCAAACCGGCACCTCCTCCCGTTTGGCTCCGCCAGGCTCTTTTATAGCCGGCCTCGCTCTCCACCCCGCTGGCCTCCCCTCCCCCGATCAACTGGAGGAGCTGGAGCCTGAGGTGGAGTCGGGAAGAGAGGCTGGCTGGAGCCTTGAGTCACCCGAGGCTAAAAATTGATTCAACAGGTGAAGCGGGTACATAAGAACATAAGAGCCCTGCTGGATCAGACCAAAAGGCCCATCTAGTCCAGCTTCCTGGATCTCACAGTGGCCCCACCAGGTGCATCTGGTAGCGCAGGAGAATATCTCTGTCTCCTGATACCACTCCCCTGCATCTGGTCCTTGAGGTACCCAGGTTTTAAGCTTGGAGATGATACATCTCTCTCATGGTTTGTAACTTGTGATGGACTTTTCCTCCAGGAATCTGTCCAATCCCCTTTTGAAGGCCTCCAGGCCAGATGCCATCCCCACTTCCTCTGGCAGACAGTTCCACAGACTAACAACGCGCTGGGTGAAAAAATATTTTCTTTTGTCTGTTCTTACTCTCCCAGCCCTCAATTTGAGTGGATGTCCCCTAGTTCTGGTATTTTGTGAGAGGGAGAAGAGCTTCCCTCTATCCACTTGACTCATGCCCTGCATTGTTTTGTACGTCTCAATCCTATCCCCCCCTCAGGCACTTTTTTCCAGACTAAAGAGCTTCAAATGTTTTAACCTTTCTTCATAAGGGAGGTGCCCCAGCCCAGTAATCATTTTAGTCACTCTCTTCTGCACCTTTTCCAGTTCCACTATGTCTTTTTTGAGATGCGGAGACCAGAATTGTACACAATACTCCTAGGTAGGAGCTGCCCAGCAAGCCAGGCGCACGCAGGGTTGGGTTTTAGGTGCGACCAGTAAAATTTTGGAAGTCTGGGTCCCTTTACCTAACTGGTACCCTGCGCAAGAGTCCAAAATGCGGTTGGGTCCATCCAGATCAACACATGAGGGACTTTGGTAAGGTTAATGGCTCTTAATTGCATAATAGCCAAGACCAAACCACACATTAGTACAGGATCAGCTTGGAATGATACCTGATCCCCGGGGAAATCCATGGGTATTACTGCAGCTAATCTCAGTGGAAACAGGGAAGTTTATGTCTATGGGACTCCCTGCCAGAAGAAGGGGTGACCGCTGTCAGCCTTGACAGCTTTAAGAAAGGATTGGGCAACTTCATGGAGAACAAGGGTATCAATGGCTCTCATGATGGATGCCTAAGGACAACTTTCCAGGTTGGAGAGCTAGGCGAGAGATCTCTCAATGCCATTTGCGGGGAATCGTAAGAAGGTGAAGACATCTGCTTGGGAATACCCTGAAGCAAATGGTGTGCCACTGTGTGAGACAGAATGCTGGACTGGATCGGCTGTGGCCTGTTCCGGCAAGGCTGTTCTTCGGTTCTTAGGTTCTGAAGTTTGAAGGGTGATGTGGTTTTTCCTGCTAGTTGGAAGGCCTCTGGGCTTTGGACTCTATAAACCCAGGGTCTCCTGCAGGGTTAGGAAAAGGTAGATGCCCAGAAGGATTAAAAGAGCTTGTAGTAAGTAAATCATGCAGACAGGAGGGTCACTGGGCAGATTGTTACAGCTGATCATTCGAGGCAAATGAAAGTAGCCATGAGCAAAGGCCTAGGACAAGCCTAACAGGTGTTTCTGAGGTCTGTGGGTTGACATCGCCGCCTCTGCAGCGAGGTTCTACACCCAAAACAAGGATTTGAACCCAGACCTGATGCCCCCATCCCATGTTGCCTCTCCTATGGGGCTTTATTGATAGAGTATTCGGCAATATATGTTGGTTTCATCTGCATGTTTCCTTTCTGGCTCTTCCGTTACCTGTCTACAACACCTTAAAAGAAAAAAAAAGGACGGAGGAGGCAGTTTGAGGGAGGCCTCAGTGCCAGCATTTAACACCAGGATAAACTTCCTGACATCCTGACATGCTAGCCAGAGCTGACACTGCCCATCTAGAGGTGTGGCTCAAAAGACTGTCTGCATCCGTCTATCCCATCGTCCCCCAAACCATGATCAAAGCCTCTGACCTGTTCTCATGACGTGTTGGAAAACAACGGCGGTCAGTCGACCAGGGTTTGTTGTTTTTTTGTTTTTAATCAGCCCTCCTCATGGTGGTTGGATGGCGCAGGAGCAGAGATCACTTGGGACGCTGGTAAGAGAGAGAGAGTATAAAGAGAGAGAAGAGGAGGAGGAGGAGGAGGAGGAGACAGGAAATAAAACAATCCGTGATGTCACAACCAGAACAATTGAATTGGAATCCCAATGGTAGACAGCATAGAATCCTAGAATCCTAGAGTTGGAAGAGACCTCAAGGGCCATCTAGTCCAACCCCCCCCCCCCCGCCATGCAGGAACCCCCATCACAGTATTTCCGACAGATGGCCATCCAGCCTCTGTTTAAAAACCTCCAAAGAAGGAGACTCAACCACCCTCCTTTGTGGAAGCATATTCCACTGCCGAACAGCTCTAACTGTCAAGAAGTTCTTCCTAATGTTCAAATGGAATCTGTTTTCCTGTAGTTTGAAACCATTGCCCCGCGTCCTAGTCTCTGAAGCCATGGAAAACAAACCTGTTCCCTCTTCAATAGGACATCCTTTCAAATATTTAAACATAGCTATCATATCCCTCCTCAGCCTTCTTTTTGAAAGGCTAAACATTCCCAGTTCCCTAAGCCGTTCTTCATAAGACATTTCTTCCAGCCCCTCAACCATCCCGGTCACCCTCCTCTGCACCCGCTCGAGGTTGTCAACATCCTTTTTAAATTGAGGTGCTCAGAACTGGACACGGGACTCCAGGTGGGGTCTGACCAGAGCAGAATAGAGTGGTACTATCACTTCCCTTGATCTAGACACTATGGTTCTGTTGATACAACCAAGAATTGCATTGGATGAACGTTACCGTTCCTAGTGCCGGGGAATTGGGAGTTCATTTCTAAGGTCATTGTTATTATTATTACAGTATTATTATAAAGCATGGGGTGCGGAACCTTCAGCCCTCCAGATGTTTGCGGCCACCGCTCCCACAGTCCTTGATCCCTTGGCAGCAGAGGCTTAAGAATTCTGAGAGCTGGGGGGGTCCAAAACATCTGGAGGGCCAAAGGCTCCCCACCCCAGCGGTAAAGCACCTACCTCAGTGGTGGCCAAACTCCAGCCCTCCAGATGCTTTGGACCGCAGCTCCCAGAATTCCAAGCCTGTATTGCCAATGACAAAGGACGGTGGGAATTGCGGTCCAAAACATCTGGAGGGCCGAAGTTTGGCCACAACTGATCTACCTGTTTTCAGGGAAACGTCTTCGAAACACACAGGTACACATTCTCAGGTCAGCAGCTGGCTTTGCAACCCTTTTCTAGAATGCCATATGTTGTTGCTATGGGTTCACATTGGGGCCCAGCATCCAGACATGATCAATTGTGTGTGTTGGGGGCAGGGTTTCCCCAAAAGAGGGATATTTTTTAAAAAACCATGTCCACTACCAGCCAGACGAAAGCCCTCAAAAGGTACAGAGGAAACACGCTCCCTGATCAGCAACCACCTCCTTTACGTACGCCGAATCTCAGCTCTGAGGGACTCTGATCAAGCAGGTACGGCAAACATCACGGTGCCTGGTGGCTCCAGGCGGAGGCCTCAAGGCCACGCCGAGGAACGCAACCGGGGAGCCAGAAGCGAAACAGACACTTTCCTCTCCTTGGGAACAAAAGTTCGGCGAGATTTAATCGGAGGGTGTGGGGAAGGGCCTTGCCGGAGCCGTGTTAGCGTTGCGAAAAAGGGACGTGCCCGACCGTTTTGGGGGAACGACACGCCTGGGTATGCTTGTGTTCCGCCGACACCCGTTGTCTCGGCAGAGCTGCAGAGATCAGAAAAGGGGAGGGGGATGAAATTAGTCTGGTGGGGCTGTTTCTGGGACAGTATTGTTCCTCCCTCCCCCAAGCACTCTCCTGTCCAATTTGAGTTACTACTGACTGCATTGACAGAGCCATTTGCTTCCTGGGAGCTCAAGGTGGATTTTGCTTTCTTTCCAGTTCCTAAGGGAAAGAAAATCAGCCTGTTCCCATCCAGTGGGTTTTTGTAGTTCTGTAAGGATCTGACTCCAGGCCTCACAAATCCAACCCTGGCACTCTCGTTGCTGTTTTGAGCACTGGCGGGTCGATCCACGGTCACAGGTACGCTAAAACCCCTATCCCAGCGGTGGCGAACCTTCGGCAACTCCAGATGTTTTGGACCACAACTCCTATAATTCCGAGCCTAGATTGCCAATGGCAAAGGACTGTGGGAGTTGGGGTCCAAAACATCTGGAGGGCTGAAGGTTCACTACCACTGCCCCATTCCATTTGATTCTCGTGAAATGGGAGAGATTTGGTGGTGGGGGGTCACAGTTTAGCAGTAAAGGAGAAGCGAAAAAAACAAAAAAAAATCCCGTTCGGAAAACATCAGCCAGGGAGCAGATAATATCAAACCAAAGGGGTAACCATGGTAAACTATCTATCGGCTAAAAGTCGGCAGCTCAGCGGTTTGAATCCCGGGTGCCACGCAGCGGAGCGAGCTCCCGCTGATAACCCCAGCTCCTAGCCGTTTCAAAGCATGTCGATGCAAGTCGATAAATAGGTACCAGTCTAAAAAGCGGGAAGGTAAAACAGTGTTTCCTTGCCGCCAGGCCAGCCACGTGGCCACGGACTTGCACAACACTGGCTCTTCAGCTTGAATACGGAGATGAGCACTGCCCCTGGAGTCGGACACGACTAGCACACATGTGCGTGGGGGGGGGACCTTTACCTTTTTAAACCTAAAATTTGGAGGGGAAATGTCCCATCCCCTCCCCCCCCTCCGAATCCGCGAGCTGCTGGCATCCAAAGCAGCCTCATTGGCTCCTGACATCACATAATAGGAGCCTAAAACCCTACCTTTTGGCTTTCAGTTTCCACTGAAAGATTTGGCTGCCTGACGTTGTCTTTGTGACCTTTCTTCTAAGGTTATTATCATCTTCTGAGCCTCAGTTTTATGGTGTATATGCCGCCCTCCTTCTCCTCTTTCCTGGCCTTCGGCCTGGCCCTAATCTTTTCAAAAGGTTATTTTTAGTGATTAAGGAGGAAGTTAGCTGAAGAGCAAAAGTTATTTTCCATGCCCGGACATGATGGAGGGGTTTAAGGGTTGGAATGGGAACAATCAGATGTGGCTGTTTCAGCTCTTTACAAGTCAGGTTATCTCATTTCTTAATTTCTGCCTTTGTATCTTTTTTTTTGTTCGTTTCTTCTCTCTCCCCCCCCCCACACCATGCCAAAGTCCATGACACAGTGGCCACAACAGCTTTGCTGTACTCTCCTGTGATAACAAACCCAAAATAATTGAGCAAAAAATCTAGAAGATACGTAGAGTGCGCTTAAATCAAAGGGATGCCTAGGGGAGCAAATTAATTAATTAAAATGAAATCTTCCCTCCCGGCATGAAAGAGACAACTGCAGAACTGCATGCCCTGGAATTAGAGCCATCGGTGCGGTGCGTTTTATCAGATTGCCAACTCTATTTTTTATTTTTATTTTTGGGCAGGGCTCTTGTGCTTTTAAGGAGCATGGACTACGTGGCCATCAAACAGCTAGGCTGCTCTGTTCCCCGCTTTAAAGGGTCTGCATGCAGAGGTGAACTGGAGTGGGCGTAATTTAGTAGAGAAACCAGCCCCCCCAAAAAATTCCATTATAGTTAGCGGTGCGTTTGGGTAATTCTGAATTCTTGACTTAAAAGTCTCAAGATTGGGTAGATCGGCGTGGCCGCAGTGCTGGACTACAAAGCCCATCATCCCTGGCCAGCACAGCCAGTGTTTGGGGATGATGGGCATTGCACTTTGGCAGCATGGGGGTGGGGCTGTATTTTTTTCCATCCGCCGCAGTGGACCCTGGTAACCGCTGGGGATTGGTTCCAGGCCTTCCTGTGGATAATGAAAACTGTGGATAAGAGAGAATGCCAAGAAAAATTCCCCAGAACTGCTGGGGATTACACATCTCCCTCATGGTTTGTCACCTGGGATGGACTTTTCCTTCCAGGAATCTGTCCAATCCCCTTTGGAAGGCATCCGGGCTAGATGCCATCATCACATCTTGTGGCGGGGAGTTCCACAGACTAACAAGTCGGAGAAGGCTGGAGGTGGGCAACCTGGAACGGATCCGCCTGGCTTTTTATCTTGTTTACACCTCATCCCGTTCGGAAAGAGATGGGGTTAGAGAACACCTCTGCTGTCCTGTCGCACCGACAGCCTCGCCCACACGCCCAACCTGTTTATCCTGTTGCTTGTTTGTGCGTCAGTAATGCCTCTTGGGATCGTCACCTTGCCCGCAAAAGGGCACCATTCCTCGCTCAGTCCGTGACCCAAATCAGGCAGATCGGCAGGTGCAAATATTTTTCCAGAGAGCAGACGAGGGTAAAACCGGAGGCAAGTCCCTCGTGGCTCAGGGAACCTACACCAGGCTGGCAGCCGCTCCCTAACCCTAACCCTGCCGCCACCCCCCCACCCCCACCCCCCACAGCCCTGCCTGGAGAAGCCGGGCCATGAACCCGTGGCCTCCTGCAAATGAAGTAGAATAGATGGCCCACTGCTAAGCTCTGCGCAACACCCTGCCTTGCCCAAAGACTACCAAGGCCAAACTCCTTCGTTTCCAAAAGGAGGGGAAGCCTCGGGTGTCACTGATATGTGGAGACCTGTAGATAGATAGATAGATAGATAGATAGATAGATAGATAGATAGATAGATAGATAGATAGATAGATAGATAGATAGATAAGATAGGAAGGAAGGAAGGAAGGAAGGAAGGAAGGAAGGAAGGAAGGAAGGAAGGAAGGAAGGAAGAATTAGGAAGGAAGGGAGGAAGGAAGGAAGGCACATTAGATAGATAGATAGATAGATAGATAGATAGATAGATAGATAGATAGATAGATAGATAGATAGATAGATAGATGGAAGGAAGGAAGGAAGGAAGGAAGGAAGGAAGGAAGGAAGGAAGGAAGGAAGAATTAGGAAGGAAGGGAGGGAGGGAGGAAGGCACATTAGATAGATAGATAGATAGATAGATAGATAGATAGATAGATAGATAGATAGATAGATAGATAGATAGATAGATGGAAGGAAGGAAGAATTAGGAAGGAAGGAAGGAAGAAAGAAAGAAAGAAAGAAAGAAAGAAAGAAAGAAAGAAAGAAAGAAAGAAAGAAAGAAAGAAAGAAAGAAAGAATAGGAAGGAGGGAGGAAGAGGAAAGGAAAGGCACAGATGGGATAGAGAGAAGATAGAATAGATAGATAGATAGATAGATAGATAGATAGATAGATAGATAGATAGATAGATAGATAGATGGAAGGAAGGAAGGAAGGCACAGATAGATAGATAGATAGATAGATAGATAGATAGATAGATAGATAGATAGATAGATAGATAGATAGATAGAAGGAAGGAAGGAAGGAAGGAAGGCATAGATAGATAGATAGATAGATAGATAGATAGATAGATAGATAGATAGATAGATAGATAGATAGATAGATAGATAGAAGGAAGGAAGGAAGGAAGGAAGGAAGGCATAGATAGATAGATAGATAGATAGATAGATAGATAGATAGATAGATAGATAGATAGATAGATAGATAGATGCGCCTGGTCCCACCGTTATGGGGGGGGACTGCCCCCAGTGTCCTTTTGTTTTATTACAGTTAAGAAATTGCTTTTTATCTGTTGTTTTACGTTTTTGTTCAGGCTATTTTGTTCCAGTATTTGGTGTCAACTGCCCAGAATAGTTCACTTGCACCAGTCGGGTGGTATTAAAAAATCAAAAGGAAGGAAGGATTAACGAACGGGCAAACCAACGAAGCAATGAAGGGACCGAGACCAACCACCTCCGTGGTTAGGAAGGGGCCTTGCTGGTCCTTACTGAACAACCACAATTTGAAGTTTATGTGGATTGTATGAGGTACTTTGTATGAGGTACTTTGTCTCTTATGATTGTATTGTTTCCTTTTAATCTTTTTTCCCCTTTGATTTTGTTGATATCACCTTGTGTTTTATTGTTCCTTTAAAACCCTATTGTTAACCCCCTGGAGTTCCCTGGCAAGACGGGTGGTATAAAAGTATAATAAATAAATAAATAAATAAATAAATAAGAGCACCCCGGGGGGGGCACTTGGAGTGGATCGGTTAATTTGCGGGGCTGCAGATCTCAGAATCTCTCCCAGTTACCACGGTGAGGAGGAGGCTTTTTAAGGACTGGAGTCTCCCTGCCAAAATAATTTGGTCCAAGCGCAGAACCTTTGATGGACACCCTCCTACTCCCCCATCCCCCGGTCAGGAACCAGAAACTCCTTGGACACAATAGAAACCACAGCTGGGTATGCCAATTTCTTGGAATTGCCCTCCCTGGGGGGAAAGCGTAGGTGAAGAGGGATGTGGGTAAGGCGTGACCTAGTTCCAGTTTCGCAGCTGGGTCTTTTGCGACAGGATCCTGCTTGTCCAATTTGCTGCTCCAGATTCTTAAGAATGTTTTCATCTCGGCCTTGGTTTTGCACCAGCCTCCTCGGGTCATATGCACCCTGCGTTCAGCATCTCGCGGTATTCAACACTGGGATGATGAAGGTTGCCAACTTTTCCCCAACCGCACGGCGCCTCTGCTGCCCAGAAGGACAAGTCAGCCGAAGAGAAGCCAAGGACTCCCTGTTCCTGGAATAGAGATCTACAGCCATTGTGAGAGGAGACTGCTTCACCGGTCCAACGTCTACCTGCAGAGCTGCCACCAAAGGCACAGGAGCAGAGGCTGAGCTAAAAAGTTGGCAACCTCGCAATCATAAAGCAGTTTCATTTTGGGGACTTAACGACGGAATTAAACTCAGGTCTAGGGAGATGTAAATGGACTGCCACTTCCCTCAGCCTGCACCACCGGGGATGTTTGCTAGGGAATGATGGGGGTTGTAGTCCCAAGGCTCTGGTTCCTGGCTCCAGCCAAACCAATGTCTCTAAGCTAAAACATTTGCTTCACGCCTCTGAGTAAAACTCACAGGATTCTGGGAGCAGTAATTAAAAGCCGGACAGGCGTATAGCAAAGTCACTGCTCCCTAAATCTCACTTTTTATGTAGTTTAATGAGAGCAGAAGAGAGGAGAGCTTTCATGCTGCTTCGAATTCATTCTCTTATAAGCTCAGATGTAACTGCAACTAATAAGGAAACAAATTTTCTGCATCTGTGGCGGGGTTGGTTTGGATGGCCTCTGAGGTCCCCTTCAAATCTCAAACTCTAAGTCCTTCTAGATTTTTCTATGGAAAGACTCTCTTCTCTTAGGGAATTAAAAATGCCTTTCTTTCTTTCTTTCTTTCTTTCTTTCTTTCTTTCTTTCTTTCTTTCTTTCTTTCTTTCTTTCTTTCTTTCTTTCTTTCTTCCTTCCTAATTCTTTCTTTCTTTCTTTCTTTCTTTCTTTCTTTCTTTCTTTCTTTCTTTCTTTCTTCCTAATTCTTTCTTTTTTTCTTCCTTCCTTCCTTCCTAATTCTTTCTTTCTTTCTTTCTTTCTTTCTTTCTTTCTTTCTT
This sequence comes from Phrynocephalus vlangalii, assembly GCA_037367305.1. Lineage (NCBI taxonomy): Eukaryota > Metazoa > Chordata > Lepidosauria > Squamata > Agamidae > Phrynocephalus > Phrynocephalus vlangalii. The sequence continues at coordinate 7,693,506 of JAWVWN010002679.1, forward strand.
TCTTTCTTTCTTTCTTTCTTCCTTCCTTCCTTCCTTCCTTCCTTCCTTCCTTCCTTCCTTCCTTCCTAATTCTTTCTTTCTTTCTTTCTTCCTTCCTTCCTTCCTAATTCTTTCTTTCTTTCTTTCTTTCTTTCTTTCTTTCTTTCTTTCTTTCTTTCTTTCTTTCTTTCTTTCTTTCTTTCTTTCTTTCTTTCTTTCTTTCTTTCTTTCTTTCCCTTGAGTGCCCAAACAGAGAACAAGTTTAGGAGAAAAACAGCTCTCTAAGGCCTCTGGAGTCGATGTTGCAACTTGGGAACTCCTTGGGCTAACAAGTTTATAAGCGGCCGATGCCGCAACGCAGCTGGAGAACCAAGCCACGGATCCGTGCAACTACCAATTACTGCACAGGGGAGGGGGAGGACAATTCTCCCTGCTGCGTTCGGCAGAGGGAAGACGTTGGTTAAATATTAGCAAGGCCCAGTCCTAAGGACAAGTCGGACTCCCTGGAGACGGCCGGTCCTCTGGCTCTTGCTATCTCTTGCTTCAAGAGAGGGCCGGCCCTGTTGTTAGGCGGAGTGGGTCAGCTGCCCCCAAGTGTTAATCATTTACATGGCTGGGAGAGGCATCATAGCCCGGTAGCCGTCCTTCCTTCCCTTCAAGAAAACCCTTTTGTGACGGCTGGCAAACGGAGGGGAGAGCGCTTGTACAGCACCCATTTATGCATGCACAATTTCCGTCCGTTGGGTTTTGGTCATTCCGGTTCTCGTGCCAGGGGCTTTCTCTTCTATGTCTAAAATTATGTGCCTGGCTGCCTCCCGCGACCATGAAATGCCAGTGATTCATGTGCCTTAATCTTTAAGGCAGCGGCTGTCCAAACTTCGGCCCTCCAAATGTTTTGGACCACAACTCCCAGAATTCTAAACCTGTATTGTCAATGACAAAGGACTGTGGGAGTTGTGGTCCAAAACATCTGGAGGGCCGAAGTTTGGACACCACTGCTTTAAGGTGTTGTTTCCCAGATGCCAGCGCTGTTGGACCTCATGTCCCAGAAACCTTCATATCTGGGGATTCTGGGTGGTGTAGTCCTGGAGCATCTCACACTGCTGGGGAACTGGGTTTAAGTTTCCAGTGAGCCATGGAATTCTGCAGGGAGGTTTTTTGTTTGCAATCTCACATGCTGCCTTTAGTAGGTGTGGCTGGCAAGCCCTTATTTGGACCCAGGTGACTGTCAATCAGTCCTCACTAACCAATTATTCTCTCCCTGCCCCTGAATTCAAAGAGAGGCCCGCCTCTCACCTTTGGACTAGCTTTCTCCCTCTCTGTTGTCTGTCGAAAGCAGTTTAGAAGCCACGTTTTTCAGTTTGCGGTTTGATCTGCCCAACACTCAAGCAATGAAACCTTTCGATCTCTCTCCAACGAACGTCTCTCGGAATGAGTTACTTGAGGCTGCGAGGGCCAGTTGAGAGAAAGGGGTGGTTGACTCTGGGAAACTTGAACTTATTCTGCTAGGTGAATTCCCCCTCCACACACACACACACACACACTTCTGCTGCGCAGCTAGAGGATTTTAATCAGAAATTCAAAACTCAGCAACAGATTCCCAGGGTGATTTGGGGAAGAAATCACACACTTTCCCCCCATCCTTCCACGCAAAGTTGTTGTGAGGTTCAAAGAGGGAAGCAGAAGAGTGGGTACTGGGGCATGCACCTTTATTATTCTATTTTGCACTCGGAACCCCAGAATTCTCAAAATAAAAAAATATAAATCCCTGTGACGTTCCCCTTTCCCAGACTGTGGTTTTCAGAGGCACAACCGGGTTTATTTCGACATCCCACTGCTGTGCCAATAAATTGTGACGACACCTCCCTTTTACACACTGAATTCTGTGATGGAAATGGTACCGCTGCCACCTTTTATTCACTTAAGAATGCTGCCACCTTTTACACTCGTCGCCTCATGAATTGGGACTGACTCAGAGATATATAATATAAAAATAATGATGAAGTTTATGGAGAAGATAATAACTATAACAATATCTGAGGATGGTATGCGTTGCCTTTAACATATACTGTAACAGATTTAATCAGCTCCACAAGCCTCCCTGTCTTAAATACCTAGTAAACAGTATAGCCCTCACTGCCTGACAGAACTCTCAGAGAACAGTGCTCTCTCCCAGCACTCTTAGCTCTCAACTTAACTGAACTCACTGAACTGAACTGCCTCAACTGACTAGGCTCCACCCTTTTTATATCATACCATTCCCCGCCCTCCTGCTGGGATTGGCTGATGATTTGTATATTCATCACTCCTGTCTGCCGGGTTTGTCACAATCCCCCAGGCAGAATTCTGGCAAGTCCAGAACGCAAACCGGCACCTCCGTGGCTCCAAAACTTCACGGTTTCCTTGGGCTCTGCTTCTTGGGAGCTGTAGTTCACTGCCCGATCAGCTCCATAGGGGCAAGGCCCCCCCCAAAAAAGAACTACAACTCCCAGAAAGCACAGTGTGCATTTTTCCACTTCACAAGGAGCCAGAAGTCCTTGATTTCTGCTGATGTGATGGCAAACAGCCTTCCCTTGGAACCGACGGCTTGTCTTAAATTTATCGGCCACCTTTCTTCCCATTATTCCCTGGAATGCTTTCGGGATCCTGTTCCAAGCCGAGATTGCTCAATACGGGTGGTTACCCAAGAGCGGCATTTCACCGGCTTCCTTCGGGTTGACGTGGAGTTGGCAATAAGCTTAATGACAGGTTTCCCGCTGCTCAGCCTGCAGGCTTTCCCGCAGGTTCTGCAGACTGCGCTACAGGCATCAGTTCATCCCACGATTGCATAAAGCTGCTGTGTAGAATCTACGAGTGCGTCTGCACGTCGGGCCGTGGTGGCCTCAGGCAGCAAATGCTAGGGGGGTCAGCAGTGTTCTGCTCCTGGATTTCAAGTGTTTTCCCGGTCTAACACAAGGACTGCAGTGCAACCCTTCGACAGGAGATGGAGGCCCATTAAAGTTCTCCCCATGGTTGCAAGCACCCTGCATCCCTCCTATATGACCTCTGTGTTCCACTGGTGGAACACATCTACCCACCGGCAAAGGACCATGCCCCTGGGGGACCCTTTCCCATCATCCCCAAAGGCTGCTCAGGGAGATCCCTGGGCCACACACCAGGCACTGCAATCTAGGCGGCTTCAGTTCACCGACAGACTGTTGATGATGGTGGCCTTAATTAAACTAATTAATTAATAAAACACTTAAATCGACCACCCTATTGATTATGGCGGCCTTAATCTAATTAATTAATTAATTAAACTCTTAAATCGAGGACCCAGCCAGCCTCTGAGTCCCAATGCTTGAGCACCACCTAGTGGCCACGTTTGTGTGAGCGCCTGGTGCAGGAATGCTTTTGCCTATTCTTCATTTTATCATGGAGAGCAGGATTCAACTTCTGGAGAGCAGTCACTGAGGTTGCCAGTGTGGTTGGCTTAATTCTTTATGGCCAGCCAAACACGAGATTAAAATACATTTCCCCTCTTTCCGTTTCATTTTGATTAGAATCCCACAAATGCTTTCTTTCTTTTTTTCATTCCGTTTTAAATGTCAGCCTGGTTCGGTGGGGATTGCCAAGCACAGCAGTTTCACTACTAGTTGGGTCCTTCAGAAAGCTGCCGTTCTTGTGTTCTGCAGCGTTGGCTATTTTATTAGGGCAGGAAGGAAAGTAACAACTGTCTCAAGGTCACAGGATGCAGGGACACGAGGGAAACTGTTTCCCCTCTCATGCAAATCCACAACCGGGAAGTCATCCACAGAAAATGAGGGTTGGGAGAGGGAGAAGAGATTTTTTTTGGTTTTGTTTTGACCACCATGTTGTTATTCTGTGGAACTCCTTGCTGCAGGATGTATTTATTATTATTTTATTTTATTTTATTTTATTTTTATACCGCCCGTCTTCCCAGGGAACTCTGGGCAGTTAACAATAAGGGTTAAAAGAACCAATAAAACGCAAAGTAACATCAGCAAAAATCGAAGGGAAAAAATTAAAAGAAGAAAGAAGAAGTGGAGAAGACAATACAATAAGAAGTGAAAATCACCGGCAAGAGGTGTCAAAAAAAGAACAAAACAGAGAAAAATTAAATTAAATTAAAGGTCGCCAAATGCCTCCCGATAAAGCAAGGTTTTAAGTGCTTTTTTGAAGGCGGGCAGGGACTGTGCAAGGCGCAATGCACTCGGGAGATGGTTCCAATGTAGTGATGTAGTGATGGCATCTGGCCTAGATGCCTTTAGGAGCAGACTGGACCAAATTCCGGAGGGAAAATCCATCACAGGTGACAAACCATGATGGAGATGTGTCATCTCCTGGCTTAAAAATAGGGTCCTTCAAAGGGCCAGAGGCAGGGGAGGGGTATCAGGAGACAGAGATCTAGTCTTGTGCGCTCCCAGATGTATTGGGTGGGGTCCCTGTGAGATGTGCCCTTGGCCCGATCCAGCAGGGCTCTCCTTCTGCTGTTATTGGAACCCAGGTCTCTCTGGACCCAAACCAACTTCCTAACTGCTAAATCAAACTGCATCTAATATCATGCATATTGCAACAATATATTGTATACCTGGAAGAATTCTCCTTCCCCTTTTTAAACAGCAGCAACAACAACAACAAAAACACCTTTGACAAATCAAAAGTATTCCAGGAACTAAGTTTTGCTCCTGCATCGAGAAACCTTTGCCCGGCTTGAGAACAGACTGTTTTACCTCCTTGCTTTCTTGTGAAAAGCTTTCTTTGTGGTGCTAAGTGTCTGCTGGTGCAAAATGGTCCTTATTACAGCTGGTCTGGAGGCCAGGAGACAGAGGGGAGATAGGAGGACACTTTTCAAACCCTTGAAAGGCTCTCCTACGGAGGAGGGGCACAGTCTGGTCCTCACTCATCCCAGGACATGCAACAATGGGCGTGTAAGACGGATTTCGGCCGAAGATCAGGAAACACTTCCTGACTGTTAGAGCAGAATGACAACGGGACTGGTGACCTCAAGAATGCGTCAACGCTGGAGGTGTTAGAGAGAAAATTGGACCATGTCGGATCTGCTTTGAGCAGGGGGTTGGACCAGATGGCCTTTGTAGGTCTCTTCCAACTCAAACCCTTCTACGGTTGGTTAGGTTTAGCAGCTGCCTTCTCCACCAGGAGACCAATGTGGTGTACTCAGCTCTCTGCATCTTTAAGGAAGGAGCCACTAAACCAGTGGTTCTCCACCGGTGGGTCCCCAGATGTTTCTGGACTGCAACTCCCAGAAATTCCTTCCGGCACTTTGACTGGTGGAGGCTTCTGGGAGTTGCAGTCTGGGAACATCTGGAGACCCACAGGTTGAGAACCACTGCACTAAACACATCCGCGAGAATGCCGAACAACAGTTGTATTCCGCAGTCTCCTTTTCTTCCCAGGACAAAGGTTTTTGTAAGCTGGACTGAACTCTGAAAATCTCACTTGGGGGTCACAGCTGCACACCATTGTGCTTGCAACAGGAGGTCCCTGCCTGCAGTGCATGGAGCCCCTTTACACCAGAGGAGACGTGTAAACGCAGACGGGCTACAGAAGCTGTTCGTTTCTAATCCAATGCGGTCCGTGGCACCGGTGACAAAAGGATGTGTTATTCCCATCCGACAACAGATTCTAATCACACGCCTTTGGTAGAAGGACAAATCCAAGGGATTGGGGAGTAATCCTTGCAAAGACGGAGCCGCCGAGACCAAACGCAAAACGTCACACAATTCTGCAGAATCTTTGCCGATAGTGAAATGTAGGTGCTCTCAACAGCCAGGAAGAGAATGATGGTTTCTGTTCTTCGCCAACGTAGGGTGCCCTTTGGTGAAAGGAAGAAAAGCAAGGGTGCAAATATGTTTATCAAGAGGGTCAGGTTTTTTTGTGAGAAAACCAGCAAACGTACCGAAATGCACACAATGGGAAGGGATCGTTTCATTTGGAAAAGATCATCTTTGCGAGGGATTTCAGGAAAAACTTGTGGAACTTCTCGTTGGCTGCATTGTAGAGGAACGGATCCAGGCAACAGTTGACCATGGTGAAGACCACCGAGACGTAGTAGGCGACTTCCACCCGGTGGAGGACCCCGCAGGACAGGTTCAAATACCCCACTGCGGCCGCCACCGTCCCACAAATGTGGAGGGGGGTGAAGCAGATGGCAAATATGACCAACGCTACCACAATCATCTGGAGGGACTTGGCTTTCATGACCCTTCCTCGGAGGTTGGCTTGGCTGACGTTGGCCACGAACCTTCCCAGCATCATGTAGGAGGTCAATGAGATGCCGAAAGGAAGAAGGAAGCAGAGGGTCCCCAGGAGAATGCTGTAGGTCAGGTAGAGAGTGGACAACTCAGACTGGAAGACGCTCAAGCATTTGACCGAGTTGCCTATGACCGACGTCTTGAGGAAGAAAAAAACGGGAAACCCTTGGAGGACCAGGAGGAACCAGGTGACCCAAACCAGCTTCTGGATGAAGGACCTTTTCCTCCAGAGGTTCTTGGCGTTGTAATGGACGACGGCTTGGTACCGGTGGATGCTGATGAGGGTCAGGAAGTAGATGCTGCCGTAGAGGTGGGTGCTGAGGAAGAAGACCTGGAGCTGGCACAGGAACTCCCCAAAGGGCCAGTGGTTGCCCAGGCTGAAGTAGGCCACCGTCAATGGGGTGACCGGAAGGATGATGGCATCGGCCAGAGCCAGGTTGAACTGGAGGAGGGCGCCAGAGTTCCAGCATTTGATGTGGAACCAGAAGATCCAGAGGCTGAAGCTGTTGAAGACCAGCCCGCCTGCGGAGAGGACGCTCAAGAGGGTGGGGATAGCCGGGTGCAGCAACCGTGACTGGCACGGCTTCGTGCCGGAGGCGTTCCCCAGGAGCTGAAGAAGTTGGCCTCCAGAGTTCGGGGAGGAGATGTCCATCTTACGGCATGGACCCGGCAAGAAATACGGGGGGACAATGCGAGGCCGAGAGCTCCCGGCCACCGCTTCGGCAAGCAGGCTGCGCCGGGGATGCCCTCCGCTCGGTCTTCTCGGAGTGCCCGAGCCGAATGTTTCCAACATCTGCTTTGCAATCCACTTCCCTCTTTCGCAGATTTCTTTTATGAGTCAGTCGTCCGCCTATAAACCGTGGCTCCTTCCTGCGTGGTTTCAGTGGTGAGGCACACACAGGAAAAGAAGGCAGCCTAAATCTATTCCCGGAAGAGGGTTTATGATTACGAGAAAAAGGGCTTACGGCCACATCAAGCTGACCTTAGTTTCTGGCAGGTGTAACACTCTATCTATCTATCTATCTATCTATCTATCTATCTATCTATCTATCTATCTATCTATCTATTAAATTGCGACCGTTAATCTTTTTTTTGTCCCGTGTTCTTGCCAGTGAATTTTTTATTGCATTTTTATTACAATTTTTATACAGTAATACAATTTTTCTTTCTATTTTTATTATTGTTGCTTTTTTCTTTTATTCTTTTGTTTGTTATTATTGTTATTGTTATTGTTGTAAACCGCCCGGAGTTCATTCGGAAGACGGGTGGTATATGTGCCATCTAGCCCAAAGGCTACGCTGGGTGGTTTGCAACCTTAGGAAAACAGAATGCTGTAATTATAAACAGTAAACAATAGCAATGAAATACAAAACTGATTTTGAAATGACATGACACGTAATATCAAATCAACAGAATCTATAAGAAAAGCAGGGTTGGCACCCTCCAGTGCCCAGCTTGAGAAGAATGGGTGGTCCAGGCTGTGGAATCGCAGTGCTTGTAGTTCAGTCTGTGGAATTCCCTGCCACAGGAGGTGGTGATGGCATCTGACCTGGATGCCTTCAAAAGGGGATTGGACAGATTCCTGGAGGGAAAAAGTCCATCACAGGTGACAAACCATGATGGAGATGTGTCATCTCCAGGCTTAAAACCGGGGTACTTCAAGGGCCAGATGCAGGGGAGTGCTATCAGGAGACAGAGATCTAGTCTCGTGCGCTCCCAGACACATTTGGTGGGGCCACTCTCAGATACAGGAAGCTGGACTAGATGGGCCTTTGGCCTGATCCAGCAGGGCTCTTCTTAGGTTCTTACGTTCTAAACCTTCTCCTAAAGCCAAGCATTCTGACTCAAAGGCAGCTCTTCCTATGATCTGCTACAGTGTCCCCAACGTAATTCCTTGTTACCGGTTACAGTGGTTAAAAGGTAACTTGTGTTGATTCCCCGGCAGCTTTTTTTTTTGTTGGTCTTGCTTTATAAAACATATACATAGTATAAGAAAACTTGAAAAAAAGTATTGCCCAATGCTAAAAAACAACAACACCCAAAACTTTAAAAGTAACACCGGGAAATGTTAAATTGTAACACAAATGCAGCAACTAGATTTCCATTTGGGACCTTTGAAGTTACTTCTCCTTGCAAGCAAAATGCCTACATTTGTTGCAGGCCGCTTTTGCCTCTTTCCTTGTGAGTTCTGCCCTTCAAGGGCCAGATGCAGGGGAGTGGGATCAGGAGACAGAGATCGAGTCTCGTGTGCTCCCAGATGCATCTGGTGGGGCCACCGTGAGATACAGGAAGCTGGACTAGATGGGCCTGATCCAGCATGATGGCTCTTCTTATGTTCTTATGTTCAGAGAGGACTTTGGAATTCTCCTCGAGAAATCTCTGGTGTCTTTCTTGAGTGCCATCAGAGTTCGGAAATAACCTCCAAAGACCACCGATTCCAAAAGTTCCCGGGATGGACCCGTGGTGTCGCAAGGGCCTCAAACAGTGCAGCTCTCATTTCAGGGTGAATTTCAAGCAACTCCTGTGACCCTCATTCCGCTCCACGTAGCATGGCCATTGACATGTCAAGCTGTGGCTCTGGAGACCCGAATTCGAATCCCGGCTTGGTCATGAAACTCCCCAGGTGACCTCAAAGCCACTGTGGTCTCTCTAGCTAATAACGGAGGGCGCAGAAGGGCCGTGCACGGCGGCTTGGTTTCGCCGGAGAAGAGGTAGGAAATCGATGCGACGCAGAGTCAATCATCTCAACCACTTTGGAGCGTTCTCTGCACCTCGAAAAAAACCTCGAGGAAAGCTCCCCATAAGTCGGAGCTGACTTGGTGGCGCATGGGTATTGTTGTTCTCTCTGCTTGGTGCCCGCCTGCCGCTTTGCCGGCCTCGTCTCGCGAGGCAGACTGGCCCTCGGCGGCCCTTTTGTTGGGCGGTGCGTCCGGAGAGCCCATGGACCAAAGCGGGTACTCGTTTATGCCCAGGCGCGCTGGAGGGGAGCCCGAGCCTGCGGAACCCCCTGCCTCTGGATGTTCGTCCTGTTCCGGACAACCTCAATCAACTCAGATTTTTTTCTTCCTTCCTCCGAGTCCAGCTGCTGGAAGGAGGAAGTCCGATGAGATTCTGAAAGTGAAAGGTTCCCCCCCCCCAGTTCCCCAATTGTCCTACAATTGTGTGTGTGTGTGTGTGTGTGTGTGTGTGTGTGTGTGTGTGTGTACTTCCCCAGAAACTACATGTTGCTTTGCCCTTGTGGGTCTTGTTAGATGCCCTCAAGTTGCTCCTATGAACACACACACACACACACACACACACACACACACACACACACACACACACACACCAACGCATGTCCTCTCCTCTGCTGCGCTCCTGTGCATTCGAGCCTGTGGTTTCCTTTCGGGAGTCAACCCGTCTCACATTTCGGCCTTCCTCTTTTCCTGCTGCGTTCCAACTTTTGCCTGCATTTCCAGACGGGCCTAAAGCAGGGCAAACTTGGGTTCCGCGTTTTCGCCTCCAGAGATCATTTGAGCAGCTTGGCGGAAGGGGTTTAGCCTTGGGAGGCGCACCTGGGGAGTGAGTGAGGCACCCTACTCGCCATTTTATCTTTTTTCTTTATTTATATTTACTTTTAAGTTTATATACTGCACCTGAGGGAACTCTGGGCGGTTTATAAGCAAAGCAACAAACAATATCTTCTTCTTCTTCTTCTTCTTCTTCTTCTTCTTCTTCTTCTTCTTCTTATTATTATTATTATTATTATTATTATTATTATTATTATTATTATTATTATTATTATTATTATTATTATTATTATTATGCAGCAGACTACGCTGGATTTTGTATTACCAATCACTAGTCGAATGCTTCCCAAGCATTTGAGACTATGTGATGTATCGGTGAAATAATAATAATAATAATAATAATAATAATAATAATAATAATAATAATAATTATTATTATTATTATTATTATTATTATTATTATTATTATTATTATTATTATTATTATTTCCTTTCTTTTTTTCTGGAATTATTCTTTGTTATATTATTTGTTAACTGCCCTGAGTTCCCGTTTGGGAAAATCCGGCGGTTATATACATTTAAAAACAAATAAATAAATAAAATTAAAAACACCCCCCATACAAAATCAAAAGAAAACATAACAAAAGGGAAAAACAAAACGGAATATATATATATATATATATATATATATATATATATATATATATATATATATATACAGTATATCCTTTCCTTGTTTCACTGGGAAGAAACTTTAAAAGGCAATTGCAAGCAAAAAAAATCAAAGAAAAACAAAACAAAACAGCAGACACCAAACACGTGGCACCTTAAAGACTAACTTTCGTGTTTAAAAGGCAATTAGGGGTAGGGGGGTTGAAATACAGATTCTTTGCAAGCCCAGCCGACAGAGGAGCCCCCCTCCTCGGTCTTGCCCGGGGTTAGAGACCCATAATGCCCCGCGAGCGGTGGGAAGGGGAGGGAGGGAGGTAAAGGGAACAGCTGCTCGGAGGGGGCGGGGCTTTCTCCATTGTCAGCGCCTGGGAGCAGGAGCCCCGGGCAGGATGCGTTGAGGACTAGAAACGTGGCCAGTGCAGCCCAAGGAAGGAAGGGAGGGAGGGAGGAGAAGGGCAGGATGAGTTCCCAGGAAGATCAGCCACCAGGAAATGGGGCTCCTGCACAAACCTCCACGGATGAAGATGGCATGACCTGGTGGTACCGGTGGCTGTGCAGGCTTGCGGGCATCGTCGGTGGCATCTGTGAGTAGCCTTCCTTCCTTCCTTCCTTCCTTCCTTCCTTCCTTCCTGCCTGCCTTTCTTTCCTCCCTCCCTCCCTCCCTTCCTCTATCCATAATCAGCTCCTTCCTTACTCTATCCCTTCCTCCCTTCCTTCTATCAATCGTCAAATCCTTCCTTCCTTCCTTCCTTCCTTCCTTCCTTCCTTCCTTCCTTCCTTCCTATTGTTCTTTCTTCCTCCTATTGTTCTTTCTTTCTTTCTTTCTTTCTTTCTTTCTTTCTTTCTTTCTTTCTTTCTATCACGCTTTACAGATATGGAAAAGAGCCTTTTGAAAATACTTCTTAACAGGATCTCCCCAAATCTCACAGGAATAGGGTTACTAGAAAGGTGGATGCAGGCGAGAAGGTTGCGTGCTGCGCTGAAGGTTTATTGGGAGTTATTTTTGTATGTTTGCGTTGTGATCGGAGCCCGGTGTGTGTCGGTGTGGACTTTCCCTCAAGGAGAAGTTAATATTTAAATGCCCCTTGTTGCTATTTTTTTTTTTTTTTTTTTTTTTTTTTTTTTTTTTTGCAAAAGCTGGCTAGGTTTGTGCTTGCGTGGAGAACCTTGCCCACAAGTCTTAATAAACTTGGGTGCAATCTTTGCTCACAAGCAAGCTCAAATTATTGGCTGCTCCTGAAAAACAAAGCAAAACAAAAGACACAAAACATGGGGCACCATAAAGACCTAACTTTCATTAATTAATGTCACATTTCGTGGACATGTCCACTTCTTCAGACAGGAGCAGAATGAGGTGTGCCCTTTGGCCTGAGAGGTCATTTATTCATTCATTCATTCATTCATTCATTCATTCATTCATTCATTCATTCATTCATTTACAACTTAAACTTTTAAAAAAGCTTTCTTTCTTTAAAAAAAACTGGAATATGCCCTGTTCTAATTGTTGCCGTTGTTCTCGGGAGTGTGTGTCCATTCTCCCCCCCCTCACGTTTTTCTCTACCTCTCAAATTCAGTGGCCAGGTAAGTATATTCTGTATGCAAAGCTCTAAGATGGCTCCCTCGTATGAGGATTGAGTTTCCTGCTGACGAGAGTTAAAGGGAAGAGATGCTGAGGACCTTCTTGCAAGTTTAATGAGTCGGTGGATAAAAGGTGCAGCGGGAAGGTTTTAGAAAATAAGTGTCTGGCCCTCTCTTACAAATCCCAAATGGCATAGGCTGAATGCTGAACTCTTTTAAAACCTGCCCCCCCCAAGCCTCTGACTGCAACAGGTCGAGACGTTTCACAGGTCAGTTCACACACACACACCCCGAACACAACACCCGAGGCAGCCGAATGTAAGAAAAGAGGCAGCATTGTGTCGCGCGTGAGGTGCGTCAGACTCTGATCTGGGTTCGAATCCCGGCAAAGGGGTAGGATCTCGTGGGCCAGCGGCCTTCTCTCCGCCGGCCCCACCTCAAAGCTAAGGGGGTAACTTTTAAATCAGCAACTTAAGAAAAGTTCTCTGGACCAGATTGAGGACTTTGTCCGTTCAGCATCTGTTCCCAGGCTGACCAGATGTTCTGAAGGTGGGAAGAACCGCCCAGAGTAGCTATTTTGCTAGATGGTTGGGGTATATAAATCAAATAAATAGATCAGGGGTGTCCAAACTTTTTGCAAGAAGGGCCAGATTTGGTGAGGTGAAAATGTGTGGGGGCCGACCATTCAGCCGCATTTGGCCCCCCAGGCTGGACTTTGGACATGTCTGGGGCATGCAAGGAGGTGGGGAGGAAGGTCCAGCAAGGGAAAACCATAAAACTGCAAACTGGCATCTCCATCTGATATGGGGAGGGGCCAGCTAGTGAGGATGCATGGCAGGCTGAGCCGGCAGGGAGAAGAGGCTGCAGGCCGCTCAAAATTTGAAAACGGGCCACATTTGGCCCCCGGGCCTAACTTTGGACATGCCTGAAATAGATAAATTAAAAATAAGAGATAGCGCAGCCCTCCAACCATGAGACCAGATGGCTGGTCTGCAGAAATTTCAGTGTCTCTCAACGGCCAAGTATCCAGTCTTTGGGAAGAGTTCCTTGGCTGGTCAACCCCGCACATCCGCTGCCTTTTGCTCTTCCTTCATGTACCTTTTTCCTTCTCTCTCTTTCAGCCTGCGCCTTTTCGGGTCTCTGGATGTGTGTGACCGTCCACCCTCTCAACATAGCTGCCGGAGTTTGGATGATGTAAGTAAACCGGGTGCCTTTGGCACTCATGGACTCAAGGGGTGCCAGGATGGGGTGTCGTCATCCCCCCCCCCTTATGTCTGGTTTCGCTTCCCCGTAATTCTCTTCCTTTCCTCTCTCATGTTCACTCTTGTTGGGTTATGAGAGCAGGGAGCGTAGGATGATGGGGGATGCTGCCTGGAATAGAGGGTCAAGCAGAGGGGGAAATCCGGAACGGCCACTTAGGGCCTTTTCACACGACCCCTAAGATCTGCTGGCCCCTTAAATTCGGACCAGAGATCTTGGGGGTTCGTTGCTCTTCCTTCCTCCCCACCACTCTGCACTTCCTTGATCCTGTCTGCGTGGGGGGAGGGAGGGAAAAAAGCCTTAAAAAGGGACAAAAGAATAAAGCCTTACCTCAGGTGCCGGTGGAAGTTGCTCCGAGCCCCGGTCACTTCCTGGTTCCTCTTAAAGGGGCGGGAGGCAAAAAAAAACCCAACAAAAAGAAGCGAGGACAGCCCGGCACTCTCCGCATCAAGATTTTTCACCCTTTGAGAGCAGGTACATGAAAAGTGCGCTGGGACCCGCTTAGGTGGGCGTGGTCGCACTTAATTTTCTGTTAGCTCCAGAACTGGTGGGGAAACATTTTTAAGCTCCGGAGCTGGGAGCCATTTACAGTGGAGCTTAGGGGTCGTGTATAAACGCCCTTAGACATCACCGGAAAATCATCCATGTGTTTTCTCTAAAGGAATGGCGTGGCTTCAAAGCATTAACCTGATTTTGGGCAAAGTGCATTGTATAAAAAAGGAGAGTGTCGTATTCCCCCCCCCCATCTATAAGACACCCCCCCCGGGTGTATAAGACACCCACCACCACCACTTTTCCAGCCCCAAATCAAAGTTTTGCATCCATGCGGTTCTCTTCTCGGCTTACATCCGTGTATAAGATGACCCTCCGTTTTTTTGTCTTAACGGTTTTAGTCAAAAATATAGTCCTACATGTGGGGAAATACAGTGGTACCTCAGCTGACGAATTCAATCCGTTTTGAATGCATGCTCTTAAGTCGAACTACTCTTAAGTCATGGTACCTATTTAAAAACCCAGGGCGTGATGGCTCAGCGGACTAAGGCACCGAAACTGTAGACTGCAAAGTCGGCTGCTCGGTGGTTCAAATCCCAGGTGCCATGCAGCGGAGCGAGTTCCCGCTGATCACCCCAGCTCCTGCCAACCTAACAGTTCGAAAGCATGCAAATGCAAGTAGATAAATAGGTACCGCCGTAAAAAAAGCGGGAAGGGAAAACAGTGTTTCCTTGGAGCCATGCCGGCCACGTGGCCATGGACTTGCACAACACTGGCTCTTTGGCTTGAATATGGAGATGAGCACCGCCCCTAGAGTCGGACACGACTAGCATGCATGTGCGGGGGGAAACTTTACCTTTACCTTACCTATCTAAAAAACTGAAAAAATAAAGTTTTAAAAAATGAACAAAAATATTCTAAGTCGAGCAGACCATATCTAAAATTTGTAAGGCAGCAGTTAAAACACCAACAGCTTTCCGCTCTTAAGTCGAGCTGCTCCTAAGTCGGGGTACCGCTGTACTGTCATTCTTTGTACCTTTACTGCTGGGGACGTTCTGTTTCCATTCTTCCAACGGTTACCAGAAATTTAGATGAGAAACCAGCTAGTCTCCTATTCAGATACAGTGGTACCTTGTATAAAGGAATTAATTCGTTCCAAATAAAATTATGTTAAGCCAATTTTCCTTGATACAAATCTCCCATAGGAATGCACTGAAAACGGAGTAATCCCATTTTCATGTGGTACAGATTTGCCCTATAGGCGATTCTGTTAAGCAAATTTCCCCTATCGCTGGAATATTGTATGTTGTACAAATTTTAGGTTATACGAACTGTTTGTTATACACTGTAATTCCAAAGGAAGCGTTCCTTTCATAAGCACCCTGGCCTCAGATCACACTGAGTTCTTCTTCAGTTAATTGAAGGACCCCCATCCAGGTCCTATCCAGATGAAACTGGTTCAAAATCAATTTCCCATCAATTGGGAACGACCCTCCCGCCAAACTCATCAATAGCTTCCCCCCCCCAAGCACATTCCAATTCAATTCAGAGTAAAGAGGTTGCATCATGACCGCAAACGGTTGGAGAGTCCTTACTTGGAGAACTGGTGGCAGAATAGCAGCAGGTGAGCGATGGTGTAGCAGCAGGGAACAGGCCTGAGGTTGTGTGCAAAAAAAAAGACATGGTTGCAATCGATGGATGTGTGTGTGTGTGTAGGGGGACCCCTTGCGTTTTTGAGCCGGGCTTCTCTCTCCAAAGGTTGAACGCCTTCGTTCTCATCTTGTGCGAGGCTCCGTTTTGCTGCCAGTTTGTCGAGTTTGCAAACGTTGTGTCGGCCCGGGCGGACAAGCTTCGACCCTGGCAGAAAGCCGCCTTCTACTGCGGGTAAGCCTCCCTCTTGGCCCGTTTCTACCAACGGAGAGTTGGGAGGGGGGTTGCTGGTGACGCCCAAGAGCTGGCATTTAGAGCAGCGGGCAACCCGTGGGGCGTGGAAGCAGAAAAGGGAGACAAAAACGTTGTTGTTTTTTAAAGTGCCGCTGGTTTATTTGTTAGCCTTGAGTCCCGGTGCAAAGACTTGAGTGAAACAGATCGGTACCGTGACGGCGTCTGCTCTTCAGCTTGCGATAGCAATGCGAGGCACGGCACGCAAGGCCTGATGGAGGAGGAGGGAGGAGGAAAATACAGGCCAGGCTCCAGTCCTGACCAACTTTAAAAGAGGAGGGCACTTAAAATAGAAAAGACAGCCATGTCAGTCCTGAACCCAGAGATTTTGCAAGATGATGACGATTTCAAATGTTTTGAACTGGCTTTCTAGGGCCCCACTCCAGGGGATATATACATCACAATTAAAAACCAGAAAGAGACACTGGAATTAGACACAATATGGCTGCCGCTGATCATTCTGCCCTTCCATCCATCCCCAGACAAATCAGAAGCACTTCACGCCTCCACCGGCAAGGCCCATGCTTAATGGGTGTTGGGAAGGACTGCCAGGGTGGGGCTTTCATGTACTTCAAGCTGTTGCCCATCTCACAACCCTATTCAGGCCGTTGCCTGCCTAACGCGCCTCTCCAGGCCAGGGTGAGGTGAAGCCAAGGCGAAGTATAAATGGGAAGCCTCCCGCCGACTTCCCTCGGACTGAAGAAGCTGCTTGGATGGGTCGTGAAACGTTTCGATCCCACAAGAAAAGGAGTCCAGTTGCCAAGACTCGACTCCCAGATTCACTTCAGTTTAGTTTGCAACTGCTTCAGGCTTCGTGTGGGTTTGCACCCATAGAGACCACCTGGGCCAAATCCAATCTTTCCCCAGTTGCAAACACAGCCATTTCTAACCGGAATCAATTTTTAGAACTGGGTATTGATGACCTTCCCTGTCTTTCCGGCTTATACTTCAAAACAGAATGGTTTAAAACAGGCATGTCCAAACTTCGGCCCTCCAGATGTTTTGGACCACAACTCCCACAGTCCTTTGCCATTGGAAATACAGGCTTGGAATTCTGGGAGTTGTGGTCCAAAACAACCTCTGGAGGGACGAAGGTTGGACATGCCTGGTTTAAAATGAACAACTAGAATCCTTAGGTTATGGAACGCTGTTCCGGCTTTTTGAGGCCCTCTCTGACTAGGTCAGTGGTGGCGAACCTTCGGCCCTCCAGATCTTTTGGACCACCTCTCCCACAATCCTTTTTCATTGGCAATACAGGCTTGGAATTCTGGGAGTTGTGGTCCAAAACATCTGCAGCGCCGAAGGTTCGCCCACCACTGGACTAGGTATTTTGGAGTGACCTGGGTGACATCTTTCTCCTTGTCTTCTCTTGGCAGGATGGCTATATTTCCTGTCGTCCTGAGCCTCACCTTAACAACCGTGATAGGTAACGCCATTGCCTTCGCGACAGGCGTGCTCTACGGACTTTCCGCTCTGGGCAAAAAGTAAGAGTTGTTTTCCCCTGGGTTATTTCACCGCGAAGAGCAGCTCTCTGTGCATGCGTGGGCCTCCACGTGTTTGTGTGTGCTTGTGGAAAGGGTGTGTGTGGGGGGGAAGTGTGCGCAATTTGCATCGCAAGGTCCAGCGTTTATGGAGATGGCTGGTTTTTAACTCGACCGCTGAGACGGTTTTAACAGCCAATGGATCAAAGCCGAATAAGAACTCTGCTTTAATTGGATTTTGCATTTGAGAGGTTGGGAGCTTGGTCCATCACACACACACACACACACACACACACACACACACACACACACACACACACACACACACACACACACACACACACACACACACACACCTCGGTGATTTAAGGCATAACTTCTCTGGGTTCCGCTCAAAGGACAATAATTCAAACAATGAAAGATATCTCATTGTGGTGGAAAAGACGGCGACCGGGTGAGCTCCGTATCTGTTGATTCGTCAGCTCAGTGACTAATTTGGGGTGGGCAACGTCCAGGCGCTTCTCTTGTCTCCTTCCTTTGGCTCTACGTTTTCGAGACGGAATAAGGACTCCTTCCTTTAATGCAGTGGTTCTCCACCGGTGGGTCCCCAGATGTTCCTGGACTACAACTCCCAGAAAATCCTGGCCAGCTCAGCTAGCGATGAAGACTTCTGGGAGTTGCAGTCCAGGAAAATCTGGGGACCCACCGGTGGAGAACCACTGGTTTAAAGCCTCTGGCTTGGTTAAGGACACAGTTGGCCTGCTTTTTGCTTATGGACTGAAGGATTGCCTTCCGTGTTTGGGGCAAAAGCATCGGACAGATGGTGCCAAATGCTGAAGCCATTTCACTGCTGGAGCTGGAACAGCCGACAGCGTCCCCAAAACTCTGGGTGCCGGGCAGGCAAAAAATCCCGCCTCTCTCTCTCTCTCTCTCTCTCTCCTCTTCCTTGCCAGGAGGAAAACAAGAATGAACCCAAATTCAATCACTAGCAGTTTGCTACCTATTTCATGATGGCCAAAATTAGCTGCCTGATTCGGTCCCCCGCGCCTTGCGTAAGAACGGGGCTGGCGTTGTTCTGTGGTGTTCCTTCTTTCGAGATGTCAAAAAGGCTCCTTCTGGGCTGAAGCAGGAAAGCTGTCGCGTCCACTCACTGCCTCCCGTTAGGAACTTTTGCGCGGGCCAGGGGCTGTCCGTCGCGGTCTCCCGCAGCCTTGTCGTTTGTTTTCGCAGGGGGGACGCCATCGCCTACGCCCGGATGCAACAGCAGAAGCAGGCCGGCGAAAGCGGCCTGACGGGAAGCGTGGAGCCGCAGGCCGTGTGACCTGGCATCCTCCCGGAAAGCGCCCGTCTTGAGACCGAAAGGAATACGTGGCCTCAGGACGAATTTCAAACTAGGGGAACCACCCAGGATCGCTCAAACACTGTGAAGCTTATGCTCTGCAGCTTTAAGACGGCAGGACTTAAAAACAGGACTCCTTCCACTCTTCTGCCTTGCTCTGTTTTCAGGTTGGGATTAGAACCTAGGAGAGCCACAGGCCTCAATATTAGCATTTCTGTGATCTGCTATGAACCTTGAACTGCCTCTGATACAGTTTTAATGGCTCAACAGTAAAACCTCCCAGGGGCATCAGATGCTGCGTTCTCGCGCCCGTGACTTTCCTCTAGAAAGTAGAGGAAGGACCTCTTTTTGGAAACTGAGAAAAATCGGCACCTGGGAAATCGTAGCTTTTAGTGACGGATCAACCCTTCTTGTTGGGTAATCTCTTAGTGCTGTGAATTTTGGGGCCCCTGATAACCTGGATGTCTTTTTCCTCCATCGTCTAGAGGGTTACACGTTCCCTCTCTGTGCAAACAACAGAATCTGTCTTTTGGGGAATTTAGAATGTAGCAACTTTTAATTCTGTGTGCTGTTTTTTTTTTTTAATAAGTTGTGTTCCCTTACCAGGGAAGAAAGACTGTGATGATCCTCAGTGTATCCGCGAGATTTTTTTTTAGCAGTCACTGCCATGAAGGACAAAAGGAGTTTTAAGCACAGAAAAGGATTTATTTGTTTCTTGTATCAATTCATGCAGGGGTCTCCGTTGAGTAGAAGAAAAGTCAATCCAATTCCCTATGTCCTTAAGCCTCCCAGAGAGCTTCTAAGCCAGAGATGGTGTCTAGATTTTGTGTACCTGGATGCTTTTTGGCTTAGGCACACTAAGGCGCACATGAACGGGGACTGTAAATCTAAGCATAGTCTGTAATTATAATGCAAAAAATCAGTGGTCCCTCAATACTGACTGGCCAGCAGGTTCCTCTGGAGTTATCGGTGGAACTCTGGGTGGTCTCCAGGATTATCATCCGTGGCTTAAGTCCAGCAGCAATGAAATTCCAACCACCCTGATTTTTACTGATGGCGTGGCGAGTCTGAGGCGGACTTTTTGTGTGGAAGGAACCGTCAGCTCCGCGTCGTCCGAGTCCTTGAAAAAATCCCTGCACTCAAAGGGCTTTCATTATAAGGGCATGTCCCTTTGTGCCATGCTCTGAGCTGTGGTGTTCAATTTTCTAGTTTTTTGGGGTTTTTTTAAACCAAGAAAATAGAGCTCACAAACGTGAGATACATCAGCCCACTTCTGCCTTGTTGAAAACCCTAAAAGGGCTAATGGCTAGTTTCTGCTCATCCTCTGCAGTGACCCTCCTCCCTTTCCAGTGCCCCGTTCTGGTTTGTGCTGTTCACTCTCCCATCTCGCTTCTCTATTTATACTCTCTGTTTATATTTACACTACAGGTTTGGCATAGGACGCCTTCCTCACATGATGCTGACGAAAGCATCATTAAATTTATACTCTGGGTTTTGGATTGGAAGCTGTTTTGGTGGTATGGGGGAAACCCATCCTCTCTTTTTGGCACTCTTTTGGGTAATTCTGTCTTTTTAGAAAAGAAAAGATGAGTTATCATGCGGGAGCTGCAAGACGGAGCTGGGGAATGGTAATTAAGATGCTCTCTTGTACTCTTTTTCTTGGGGAGGGGGTGTCCCCATGAGCTTAATACCCTGAGTATCTGTGCGTCATAAGAACATAAGAACATAAGAAGAGCCCTGATGGATCAGGCCAAAGGCCCATCTAGTCCAGCTTCCTGTCTCCCACAGTGGCCCCACCAGATGCGTTTGGGAGCACATGAGAATAGATATCTGTCTCCTGATACCACTCCCTTGCATCTGGCCCTTGAAGGACCCCGGTTTTAAGCCTGAAGATATTACTCATCTCCATCATGGTTTGTCACCTGGGATGGACTTTTCCTCCAGTAATCTGTCCAATCCCCTTTTGAAGGCATCCAGGCCAGATGCCATCACCACATCCTGTGGCAGGGAGTTCCATAGACTAACAACGTGCTTGGTGAAAAAATATTTTCTTTTGTCTGTTCTTACTCTCGTCGGACTGTAGTCTGTAGTTCTAGTTGATAAGAATACAGGCGGGAATGAGACCCCTGAACCACAGGGCTCACTAACTCCCATGGGGATTATCAGAAGGGTTGGATCTCAAGAATTTTTTTTACCCTAGGACGATTTGCAGGGTTCTGTCTTGACAAGGGTAAACGCGGATGGAGATTCGCATGCCGTAAACAGCAGGCATGCCCAAACTTCAGCCCTCCAGATGTTCTGGACCACCACTCCCACAGTCCTTTGTCATTGGCAATACAGGCTTGGAATGCTGGGAGTCGTGGTCCAAAACATCAGGAGGGCCGAAGTTTGGACATGCCTGCCGTATACGAAAGGCAACATTTCAAAGGTAGGAATATTTTTTTGTCAGAAAACGGCTCAGTTTAAGATTCAAAGAGGAACCAAAAGGAGCTTCGGTGGCCTTCTGATGCATTTTGAAACCTCTCCAGCTGTCTCATCTTAGGGGGACCGATATTTTACCAAACCTCCCACTTCCAGATGTTTTCAATTCTGCAGAATACCTCTTTTGCTCTTTTTTTTGAACCTGTACTGTCAAATTTCGTTGTTCCTGCAAGGGGGCAATGACAATAAAGATTCCTATTCCTTAAAAAAAAATCTTCTGGAAAATGCAAGATTTAACTCAGGGCTGGCGTCAACGCAGTTGAGATTGTCGGAACCAGCTGAGATTAACGGAAGACACGGACCGGGCCTTTTACATGGGCAACAGAAGCGCCCAGGAACGGCTCACGTTGTCTGTACTGACTTGAATAGAATAGAATAGAATAGAATAGAATTTATTGTCATTGTATACAATACAATGTTCGGCTTGGATACATGAACTCAGTGGACATTTGTTTTTTCATTCGATGTACAGACGTCTACCACCTTACAACTGACAAAAGCGAGCCACTTTTGTGTGTGTGTGTATGCAGTGAATAAAAAAGACCGTTCTACCTCTGGTAACAGATTCTGGTTTCAAAGGCTCTTGATTGAAGCCGGGGGGGGGGGGGGGTACTTGTTGATGCGACGATCCTTTCGCAGTGAACCCGATTTCTATCTCTCTGAAACCATGCGAGCCTGTTGTCTTCACTAAACTCTTCAATCCCAGGTCGCCGGCTCAAGGTTCACTCAGCCTTCCATCCTTCCGAGGTCAGTAAAAGGAGTACCCAGCTTGCTGGTGGTGAGGGGGGGGCAATGTGTAGCCTGCATACTGTAATTAAAAATTGTAAACCATCCAGACAGTACTTGAAGTGGTATGGGGCGATATATAAGCAGACCACTTTCAAGGGCTTTTTTGTGGGGGAGAAACTTACGTTTCGTCTTACAGTGGACCCTTGTATAACAAACAGCTTGTGTAACATAAAATTTGTACAACATAAAAAATTCCGGAGATAGGGGAAATTTGCTTAACAGAATCGCCTATGGGGAAAATCCGTACAACATAAAAATGGGATTACTCTATTTTCAATGCATTCCTATGGGAATTTGTATAAAGGAAAATTTGCCTAACATAATTTCATTTGGAACGAATCAATTCCTTTATACAAGGTACCACTGTATTTTCTAAGAGTTCTTTTCTCACCGAAGCCCTGAAGAGCAGACTTTCCAAAAAAAAAAAATGGCTGGTTTCTCCCTGTGGTGGTGGCAACACATGCTCAGGGCTGCGCCAGGCAGGGAGACCAAAACATCCCAGGGTTTCTGCTGCCGGACTCGTACATGTCTTATAAAGCTAGTCAGAGCCCTTTTCTCTCATTGGACAGTTTGCAGAAGCTGGCTAGGAATTGGCCCATGTTGGTTCGTTATTTCTCTGTTTCAGATGATGTGCAAACAGTAGAGGTGTGATTCAAGAGCTGTCCGCTAGGAAGACAGCTGTCACCGCCGTCCACCTGTGTAGGTCTTGGAAATGTCACCCCCGTTGGTTGAACCTGAGTTAACTCTTGGATCTTCGACTGCCTCGGAAGGATTCCAGGAACGATTTTCGTCCGGTGCGGAAGTACGATTCGATCCGTTCCAAAGACCTCCCTCGGGTTTCCGGGAGGAGGTACGCAAAGATGAGATTCACCCCGCAGATGGCGGTGAAGAAAAAGAAGGGCACCTCCAGGCCGTACTTTTCCTGAGAAGTAAAAAAGAGGATCCATGAGGCAGACAGGTAGGAACATTGCGGTGCAACGGCAAAACTGCATCACTGCAGTTAAGACTCTGCTCAGAACCTGAGCTTGATCCCCAAGGACTCAAAGAGCTGGCTTAAGGTGGACTTAGCTTTTCCCTCCTTCTGAGGTTGGTAAAATGAGGACCCAAGTCACTGGGGGTAGGGGGAATGCAATTAGGGTTAGGGTTTGAGAGCGAGGGTGAGTCTCCGGTGCCGATCGGCCCCATTTCTTGGACAAGTGTCTCTGTATACTTACCTTCACCAACAGGAAGGCTTTGGTCAGGACAAAGGCCGTCACCCAACTCACTAGGACACACATTCCAGACACCACCCCCCGAGCCTTCAGGGGCAGGACTTCGCTCATCAGCAACCAAGTGATGGGACCCCAGCCCATGGCATAGCCTAAAGAAAGGAAACGGCAGTCTTTAGAAACAAACAAAACCCCTCAGGCTCCCTCTGCCTATACAGTAGGACCCCGGGTATCCTCTGGGGATTGGTTCCAGACCTTCCCATGGATAACGAAAACCGTGGATAAGAGAAAACGCCTGCCCACCCAGCCCCAAACTGCTGTTTCCTGACAGGACAGTGGTACCTTGTATGAAGGAATTAATTCGTTCCCAATGAAAATATGTTCAGCAAATTTTCCTTTATACAAATTTCCCACAGGAATGCATTGAAAATGAAGTAATCCCATTTTTATGTTGTACGGATTTTCCCCTTAGGCGATTATGTTAAGCAAATTTCCCCTATCTCCGGATTTTTTTATGTTGTACAGATTTTATGTTATACAAGCTGTTTGTTATACAAGGGCCCCCTGTAGCTTGCTTTACAGCTGCTGTTTGTGACAACAGCTTGCTTTGTGGCTGCTGAATTACTTAATTTTTTTTCTCTGCCCACCGTGGATAACTGAATCAGCCGATAACGAATCAGTGGATACGGGGGTCCTACTGGATATTTAAAAAAAAAAAGAATTCGTGGAGATAACTCTGCTGGGCGACGTTGCCTAGCTCCTTACCTATAATGTAGAACATGGTGGCAAGAAGAGGGATGATGGTGAGGCTGCTGGAGGCGCCGTCGGCGAGGTTGTGGTGGATGCTGGAGTTGTGGGAGAAGGAGGATGGCGCGTAGCGGATATACAAACCCAAGGTCAGGTTTGAGACGAGCATGATGACCGCTGCCGGGGGCAGGAAGGGGAAGGAAGATATTTGCCATGTTAGGCAGCCCACTTTTCTTCTAGGGGACCTATGGCAGTGGCATCCAAACCTTGGCCCTCCAGATGTTTTTGGACCACAACTCCCACAGTCCTTTGTCACTGGCAATCTAGGTTTGGAATTCTGGGAGTTTGGGTCCAAAAACATCTGGAGGGCCGAAGTTTGGACAACCCCTGACCTATGGCTCTTCTCTCTGCATTTGTTCTGACAACAGCCCTCCGAGGTAGGTCAGTTGGAGAGGGAGAGAAAGAGAGAGAGCAACTGGAGAACAGTGGTTATTTATTTATTTTTCAGGGATGCCAAGCAGCCACGAGGCTTTCAAACATGGCATCCTGCGTCTTCCGACACCCATGGTGGCGAACCTTTGGCACACCAGATGTTTTGGACCACAACGCCCAGAATCCCAAGCCTGCATTGCCCGATGACAAAGGACGGTGGGAGTTGTAGTCCAAAACATCTGGACTGCCGAAGGTTCGCCACCACTGTCCTACACCTTCTCTCTGTGGTTGAGTTTGCAGGGATAAATGGTGCGTTTTCATGTCTGCAATCGTATTAGTTGTCTCCCCCTGGTGCAACTTAATCGGTGCAACTCCATGTGGTGCAGGGCCGTAATAATGAAGGTTTATTTATGGTTATTAACCAAATAACACATAATACAAAAACAGTAATACAATAAAATATAATATGACAAAACAGTATAAAATATATTGCTAGAAAATACAAAACTTGTAAAATAAGACCGTTTCTAGGTGAAACACTATATATAATTAGGAGAGCTCAAACCTCTATCAGTTGTACATCTGCATTTGAGCGTAGCCGCGTAACAAAACCTGGCAACACAATTTGTGACCGGAGGGCACCTATCTGAAAGGAGCAGCTTAGCGTAGTAGTTGGTAGGTCTCCCAGGATGTTTGCAAATAACAGGATGTATAAGCTCCTTACGTAGTTCTTGATAAAAGGAGCAGCGTAAAAGAACATGGGTCACAGACTTAATTTGGCTATTATTACAAGGATATAGCCTGCAGGGCCATTATAGGCCAGTGCCAGCACACACTGTTGTGCCCTGATTTATCTGCCTTGGGTCTGCGACAGGAAACGCCAACCCCGTTTAACTTGCAGCAATTCAACACGGAAGCCGACTGAGTGACACACCGGAATCACTTAGTTCTGGCTGAGCCACAACAGGGTCATGACTTAACAGAATTCTGGGCAACAATACATAGTGGAAGATGAACCATCTGGCCTGGAAGTTGAGTCATGGCTACTGGACTAGAGATGGGCACGACTCAAAAAAATGGTGTTTCGTTTGTCGTTTGGTCGTTTAGGGGTCCGTTTCGGTTCATTTTCGTTTTCGTGACGTTTTTTGCAAAAAAAATCGTTTTCGTTTCATTAGGTAACAAAACAAAAAAACCAAAATGAAAACGAAAAATTGCTGTTTCGTTAGCATTCTTTTTAGTTCAATGCATCTGCTGCAATGAAAACAAAAAACACGGCAAATTTGGTCGTTTCGTTTTCGTTTCGTTTAAAAAAATTCGTTTCATTTTCGTTGCATAACGAAACGAAAAAAACGAAAACGAAAACGAAAAATTGCTCGTTTCGTGCCCATCTCTATACTGGACTTCTTTTTGAGAGAGAGAGAGACATTTCTCTGCTCATCCAAACAGCTTTGCCAGTCTGAATACAGCTAGTGCAAGTCCTCCATCTTATAGTCCGCTTTGACCTCTTGTCACCCTGATCTGAATTAGGCTCATAAGACGAACAGTGGCCTGAATAGACTCGTTAGGGAGACAATAGTATCCATAGCCTTAAGGTGAAAATGGCCTAAGGTGCTGAAACCTATCAAGAATGGGTTGAGCTATGGCCTTGGTGGTGAAGGCTTTTTGATTTGTCTGGGTACTTTGGAAAGCACACACTGATAAGTAGCGGATAGACTATGCCTGAGGCCACCACTTCTGTTGAGGGAGGGGGTTTCGATGCTCACATGAATGGCTTCCCTGACTCCTCTCTCAAACCACCTCTCTTCTCTGTCTAATATGTGTACATCCTCATCTTTGAAAGAGTGCCCTTTGTCCTTCAAACGGAGGTGTACTGCTGATTCTGGTCCTGACCTGGTCCATGGCACCTCTGTTATGGGACTAGCCCCCTGCCATTGATTGTGGGCACCATATCTTCTGCTTTATATGGCATTCTTTAGTTTCTCCAACGTAGAGGTCTGAACACTCCTCACTGCATTGGACCGCATATGCTATATTGCTCCTTTTTGTGTTTTGGTATCTGGATTGACTTTAAAAAGTCCCCGAAGATGGTTCGGACGCCTGTTCTACAGAAACGGAGATCCGTGAAACGAGAGCCAAGAGGGAGCCTAGGAATCCATACCTGAGATATAGAGAAGCATCTTTCTCCCAGCTTTATCCACGGAGAAAGCAGAGACCAGGACGGATCCCAGGCGAACGGCCCCGACGATCACTGCGTCGTACTGAGAGGGCTGGAGAAAAATAACATTGCAAGCTAGCTAGGCTTTATTTATGTATTTGTCGGATTTCTATTGGAAAGTCTGGGTCCGCTTTTCCGTCCTGGACAGCCAGTCTCTTTCTGAAGCAAAGGGCCCGGCGAGACGTCGGGCCGACACCTGATGTCACACAGCAGAACTGCCTTGCTTTTGTTTCCGCGCTATTTAAAGCAGGCATGACCAAACTTCGGCCCTCCAGATGTTTTGGACCACAACTCCCACAGTCTTTTGCCATTAGTAATCTAAGCAATAGAATTCTGGGAGTTGTGGTCCAAAACATCAGGAGGGCCAAAGCTTTGGACGTGCCTGATCGAAAGGAAGAAGCCATCCAGGTGAAGATAAGAACATAAGAAGAACCATCATGCTGGATCAGGCCAAAGGCTCATCTAGTCCAGCTTCCTGCATCCCACAGGGGCCCCACCAGATTTATTTATTTATTTATTTATTTATTTATTTATTTATTTATTTATTGAATTTATACCCCACCCATCTTCCCAAGGGAACTCTGGGCGGCTTACAGTAGGCTGAACTGGTCAGCAAAATACAGACAACAAAGCAAACAACCAATAATAAATTAGACAATTAAAAGTTGAAAACAGTTCAATAGCACCCTTGTCATAGAACATTTGTTGCTCAAATGAGCTAGCAGCATAGTTAGAAAAATTAACAGATGGCGGGAAGGGGGGGGAAATGCATCCGGGAGTGCATGAGACTAGATATCTGTCTCCTGATGCCACTCCTCTGCATCTGGCCCTTGATGTACCCTGGTTTTAAGCCTGTTTTTATGTTACACAAACCGTTTGTTATACGAGGGTCCACTGTACTGTATTTCCATCATGTCATTGGAGACCACGCTATGAATAGAGATGGCATGTAGAGATGGGCACGAATAAAAAAAATGGCGTTTCATTTGTCGTTTAGGGGGTCCGTTTCGGTTTGTTTCCGTTTTTCGTGAATTTTTGCCAAAAATTCATTTTTGTTTTTCTTCATTTCGTTCCCGTTTCGTTACCATTTATTTCAAATTTTTGTGATTTTTTTTTGAGCATTTAAAGCAGTTCTCTGTACTGCCGTAACAAAAACGAAACGCACGACAAAATTTCCAGTGTTTCTGTTCGTTTCGTTTCATTTTAGAGACCAAATTCGTTTTGCTGTTTTGTTGTGTAACGAAACAAAAAAACGAAAACAGAAACGAAAAATTGTTCGTTTCGTGCCCATCTCTAATGGCATGTATTCCCTCCTACGATCTGTGTTTTTCAGCACCCGCCGGGCAGCTTGGACCCGATCTCCTACAGATCGGGGCATCCTACCGCATATTTCTAAAATCTTTGAGAATGGGGAAGAAGGGCAGAGAGGCTGGGTTGCAGAAGGTCCCGAGAAGGTTAAAGGAAAAAAGAAAAGAAAAGAAGGCTGTTGAGAGATGAGGGCAGTGGGATGGGGGAGGCAGGTTGGCTTACCAAGATGACCGCGGTGCTGTCGAAGATCAGCTGTAAATAGACCAGGATGGGAGTGACTCCTGACAGCTGCTGCAGGAACCTCATCAGGAGAGTGATCCCCAGGGGCTTAAAAATGTAGGGTTTTTTAATCTCTGCCCAAGAGATGGGTTCGCTCTGAAGAAACACACGGGAGACCAACAACAACAACAACAACGATGACGACGACGACAACGACAACGATGACGACACGGATCAGATGACTGCACTGGCTGGAAATCTCCCACCACACCTGCAGGATCTCACACACCCTAGAAATGATCTCTTTCAGCTTCTGCCATCTAGGAGGAGATACAGGGCCATTAAAAGCAAAAAGCAAAGTGTTCTGCTTCTATACCGCCCCGTACCACCAAGTAGTCTCTGGGCGGTTTACAATTTTTTAATTACAGTGCGCAGGCTACACATTGCCCCCCCCCCAGCAAGCTGGGTACTCATTTTACTGACCTCGGAAGGATGGAAGGCTGAGTCAACCATGAGCCGGCTACGTGGGATTGAACCCCCAGGTCGTGAGCACAGTTTTACCTGCAGGACAGGCAATTTAACCACTGCACCACGAGACCAGGACTAGCCGTTTGAGGAATAGTTTCTATCCGAGAGCCGTTTTGGCTTGGAAGGCAGCGAAATGCAGTTTCTGAGGGAGCTTCTGCAATTAGTTTTTAGAGTTTTTAAGTGTGCTGTTAGTAGGTTAAATGTGTGTATGTGGGGTGGGTGGGGATAGATATTTATGTATGGTTGTACTGTTGGTCCTGTAAAAGCGGAAGTAGATTCTTTCAATCTCGTTGTTCTGCACAGGACAATGACAATAAAGATCTATCTATCTATCTATCTATCTGTCTGTCTGTCTATCTATCTATCTATCGATCTATCTATCTATCTATCTATCTATCTATCTATCTATCTATCTATCTATCTATCTATCTATCTATCTATCTATTCCTTCTTTCCTATCTATCAATTCATTCCTGTCTGTCTGTCTGTCTGTCTGTCTATCTATCTATCTATCTATCTATCTATCTATCTATCTATCTATCTATCTATCTATCTATCTATTCCTCTTTCTATCTTAATTCGTTTGTTGTCTGTCTTATCTATCTATCTATCTATCTATCTATCCTATCTCTATCTATCTTCTATCTATCTATCTTCTATCTTTCTTCTTCTTCCTATCTATCTATCTATCTATCTGTCTGTCTGTCTATCTATCTATCTATCGATCTATCTATCTATCTATCTATCTATCTATCTATTCCTTCTTTCCTATCTATCAATTCCTTCCTGTCTGTCTGTCTGTCTGTCTGTCTGTCTGTCTGTCTGTCTGTCTGTCTGTCTATCTATCTATCTATCTATCTATCTATTCCTTCTTTCCTATCTATCAATTCCTTCCTTCCTGTCTGTCTGTCTGTCTGTCTGTCTGTCTGTCTATCTATCTATCTATCTATCTATCTATCTATCTATCTATCTATCTATCTATCTATCTATCTATCTATCTGGCACAGGGCTTGCCTGCTTGCACTATGAAGGCAATTTTAGGGGACGTTAAGAGCAGGGTGCCTTTTAATTTTTTATTTATAGGGGCGGTGGGGGGAGGGGGAGATGTTTATTGGCAGCCAAAGGGCTGGGAGGTGATGCTTCAGACTTGCAAGGTTAACCATCCTAAAGAGAAGCGGTCTTTGGATATCTGTCAACCGGTCCGTCAAGGGGAAGCGTGTGGATTTATCTCGATGCGTGTGTGAGCCTGGGGGGTTTCTCAGACCTGCTCCATCACGCTGTTCCGGATCTGGTCGTATTCCCACCAGTAATCCACGTCCGCCCCTCTCAGCCACTTCAGGGCGTTGAGGGCTTCCTCCTCTTTTTTCTTGGAGATGAGGAAACGGGGCGAATTGGGTACGAAGGAGAGAAGGACCACCATGAGGAGAACTGGGACCTGCCCCGCCACGGCCAGCCAGCGCCAGGGAAGGATGAGACCTGTCGGAAGGATAAGGCACAGGGAGAGGCCGTCACCCTCAAAGGAGACGCGCTCTTGGCAGCCACAAAGGCGGACACGATGCGTGGTTTGGAGATGCAACCACTAACCCCCCTCCCCGGAGCATTCTGAGGAAAACTGATATTAGGGCAGGCATGTCCAAACTTCGGCCCTCCTGATGTTTTGGACCGCAACTCCCAGAATTCTAAGCTGAGATTGCCAATGGCAAAGGACTGTGGGAGTTGCGGTCCAAAACATCTGGAAGGCCGAAGTTTGGACATGCCTGGATTAGGGAATAGGTGACCCTCCAAGTGCGGCCGAACTACGACTCCCAAGATCCCTCCCTCTTGCCCTGTGGGCAAGAGCTGGTCTGCACGTCCAGCCATGGCCGAGGCCCCACAAAAAAAGGAACCGCAAGCTGTTTGAAGCGGATCGTCTTTAAAAGTACGGCTGCGTCGTTCTTTAAGTCTCCGCTCCATGAAAAAGCAAAAAGCAAAGTGTTCTGCTTATATACTGCCCCGTACCACTTCAAGTAGTCTCTCGGCGGTTTACAGTTTTTAATTACAGTAATGCAGGCTACACATTCCCCCCTCCCCCGCCAGCAAGCTGGGTCCTCATTTGACCAACCTCGGAAGGATGGAAGGCTGAGTGAACCTTGAGCCGGCTACCGGGGATTGATCCCCAGGTTGTGAGCACAGTTTTACCAGCAGGACAGGCATTTAACCACTGTGCCATGAGGCTCAGTGGTTAAACAGGCAAGGCGTTGTGTGCAGGAGGAGATCAAAAGGCCTTCCATGCCAACGGTTCCGGGTTCGAGTACCGGCGTCTCCACCTGCACCATGAGGCTCATAAAGATTCTTCTCTCCCAAGAATAAATGGTCCAAGGAAGAGAAAAATGAGCAGGCCCCTTGTGGGGCCCAGCAGTCCCATCATCTTTTCACTTCGGGGTGTGGGGGGTGGGGTCTTGGCATATATGATGATGGCGACAGCTCGTCACACAATCGCTGGGTTGTTCTTGGGTTTGGCCAAGGCGGGGTGAATTCCAAGCACTTGCAAGACTCTATTTTATTCCAGAGAGTCGTGACCTTTTCTGGATTTCCCCAAGCAAGCAAGAGGAAGGGCCATATCGCTTTAAAAATGTGTAACTTGGGAAGGGTCTGAGCTGGTCTTACTGGTTCAGCCAGAGCAGACTTGGACCAGGGAGTTTATGACCGGAAGAGAGGATGTGAGGGGTAGGGTAGGTGCGGGGTGGTGGAGGTGGAGGGGGACGGACAGGGAAATGAGACCGTCGCTTTTTAAGGACAAGGAAAAACGCCACTGCACAAAGCTCTCTGGCTTAGCTGCGGGGCGATGCCTGAAGGCAACCAATGGCTCCCCGATGAAAACCTGTATGTTTTGAACCAGACGAGTCTTTTTGTGTCTCTCAGGAGTCTCGTGTGATACTTGCCCAAAGCATAAAGGAAAAGGGCACCCAAGACAGCCATGAGCTGAGGGCAGGAGCCCAACGCCCCTCGGACTCCTGGGTGGCAGATCTCTGAAATATAGACCTGTAAGAGGGGAAAAATAAAGAGGGGGGGGAGTTAAGTTAGAATCGCTGCTGGCCACCGTAACATCGAGGCTTCTGGCAGAGCTGGGAAGAAATAATTATTTAGAAATAACACAGAACTAGTTACTTCCTGGGTAATATATGATGTAATGAATAGCTGTGAAGTCATGTGTGAGGCTTCCCAGCAACTTTTAAAATAAAATACACCGAAGGGAGGAAGGAAGGAATGGAGAGAGGAAGGAAAGAAGGAAGGAAGGAAGGAAGG
Source organism: Phrynocephalus vlangalii (assembly GCA_037367305.1). NCBI lineage: Eukaryota > Metazoa > Chordata > Lepidosauria > Squamata > Agamidae > Phrynocephalus > Phrynocephalus vlangalii. Next base: position 7,725,244 of record JAWVWN010002679.1, read on the forward strand.
AAGGAAAAAAAGAAAGAAAGAAATGGAGAGAGGAAGGAAGGAAGGAAGGAAGGAAGGAAGGAAGGAAGGAAGGAATGGAGAGAGAGAAAGGAAGGAGAAGGAAGGAAGGAAGGAAGGAAGGAAGGAGCTGATGATGGATAGAAGGAAGGAAGGAATGGAATGGACAGAGTAAGGAAGGAGATGATGATGGGTAGAAGGAAGGAAGGAAGGAAGGAAGGAAGGAAGGAAGGAAGGAAGGAAGGAAGGAGATGATGGATAGAAGGAAGGAATGGAATGGACAGAGTAAGGAAGGAGATGATGATGGGTAGAAGGAAGGAAGGGAGGAATGGAGAGAGAAAGAAAGGAAGGAAGGAATGGAGGGACGGAGGGAGGGAGGGAGGGAGATAGGAAGGGAAAATGGAGAGAGAGAGGAAGGAAGGAAGGAAGGAAGGAAGGAAGGAAGGAAGGAAGGAAGGAAGGAAGGAAGGAAGGAAGGAATAGCAACTTACCGGGATGGCAGCAGAGGTCATGCCACCGGCAAATCCCGTCAGCAGCCTGCCCACCAGCAGCATCGAGACCTCTTGGGCACTGGTCATTAAGAGATACCCAGCGACAGAGGGGACGGCCGAAGCCATGATGCTCAGCTTGCGTCCTAGGCGGTCATTGAGGTACATAGTGCCCAATCCTCCGGCTGCCACTCCCAAGGTGAAGATGGACTGCAAGACAGGGAACGACAGGGAGGGTTGGTAGGAGGCAGACCGTAACAGGGGACGGCGACCCAGCATCGGCAGGGACACTGAATTGAACATCCTAAAATTCTTTTAAAGCAGTTCCCCCCCCCTTTAAATGACATATTTAGTCCATGGCAAAGACAGAAAATGAAAGTCATGGGAGTTTCCTTGAAATAATCGCTTCTGCGGATAATGAAGTTACGACAAAGACACATTTCAAAAGTAATCCAAATACAGTGGTACCCTGACTTAAGAGCAGCTCAACTTAAGAGCAATTTGACTTAAGAGCGGAAAACTGTTGGCATTTTAACTGCCGCCTTACAAATTTTAGATATGGTCTGCTTGACTTATAAATATTTTTTTCATTTTTTTAAACTAATTGTTTCCATTTTAATTTGTATTTAAGAGTAGTTCGGCTTAAGAGCATGCATTCAGAACGGATTAAATTTGCAAGTCGAGGTACCACTGTAAGCAGGAAGAACTTACTACCCATTATATGAATATACTAGTACTGTATAGTGGTATAATATACCAATATTACTTTTAATAATTGTACCGGCTTAACAAGTAATGCTTCCCAGTTGTTTTGCAAAGCTGATTTTCAAAGGTTCTTTGAGATACTTTTGTATTGATTTGTCATGTTTCATGCACTTCTCTTATCAAGATTAAGAGAGGGTTTTTTTGTCTGAAAAAGGCACCAGGTAGCATAACAAGGAACATTTTTAACACTGTAGCAAACAAGAAATCACCATTCAAAGTAGCATGAAAAAGTAACTGTCCTAGCTCATAGAGAAAATACAGTAGGACCCCCCCCGTATCCACTGATTCATTATCCACTGATTCAGTTATCCACGGGTGGGAAAGGAACAAATAAATACATAATCCAGCCGCTGTAAAGCAAGCTACGGTCACAAACAGCAGCCATAAAGCAAGCTACTGTCATAAAACAGCAGTTTGGGGGATTGTTGGTGTTCTCTCTTATCCACGGTTTTCATTATCCACGGGAAGGGCTGGAACCAATCCCCAGCGGATACTGGGGTCCTACTGTATATACTTGAGAGTGGTTGTGTAGTGATAACATTCAAAAGTGTGGGCATCATCATAACACTTGTTCTAGCCAACCCACTCACCTCTGGTAAGGGCAGTCCAAAAACACAGGGAGCTGTATCGCACTAACTCAGAAGCGGGTCTTTTGCACAGTTAATGGCTTTTAACGGCCCTTTCAAGATCAAACCATCCTCAAGTACTTGGCATTACAGCAGGGTTACTTTTTCAACAATATTTTTTTCCTAGGGAAATCTATGCCCATCCTGGCTGATGTGAGGATGGCAGCTATAGGTGTGGCAAAAACAAATGAATGGGTGAGAGGACAGGATGTTGTAACGATTCTTGGCAGCACTGCAACCCTGTTCAATAGTAAAAAAAGGGTAATTGCATCCTCTGTAAATGTCCGAGAGAGAGAGAAAGTGACATTTAAACAGAACAACGCTCGCATAAATGAAAGAAGGGGGGATTACGCAAAAGAGGAACCGGTATTGCAAGTATTTGCTCAATTTATGTACAGTATACTTGCTCTTGGATGCTAGAATACGGGCGTCTAGGCCAGCAGAACACGAGGTACAAGCTGGCAAGGTGCAGAAAAGCATGAATTAAACGAAATAAAATAAAAAGAAGAAGCAGGGGTTGTTTTGAACCAAATCGATCCATTACTTTGAAGCACTGATTAAAGAAGCCATTTGAAGATATCATCCGATGAACCCATAAGAAAGCAAAGCCGGCCGTGACCTGCACGGGTTGCTAAAACTTCCAAGCTTCAATTTATGACATCTGAGAGCTGAACTCTCTCTCTAGAGCAGGCATGTCCAAACTCCGGCCCTCCTGATGTTTTGGACCACAACTCCCAGAATTCTAAGCTTAGACTGCAAATGGCAAAGGACTCTGGGAGTTGCGGTCCAAAACATCTGGAGGGCCGGAGTTTGGGCATGCCTGCTCTAGAGAATTCATCACAAGTACCATGTGTTTTTCCGGGCCGTTCCCGTTATCGCTTACCCCAAACCAGGAGGCCATGTCCTGTCCCAGTTTCAAGTTGGGGTTGGGAGATCTTTCCAAGGCAGGGATGACCGGGGAAGTGTAAACTAAAGCAAAGCCGAAACTGAAGTTTCCCAAGACGGCGGCAAAGGCGGCGAGAAAAACACGCTGATTTTTAAGCGTCCTGAGGAGGGAGGAATAAGAGGACGTAAAATTAAGGGGCATTACTTCCAGGTAGTCCTGCTGTTATTCTCCCTCTCCTCTTGCACATGAAATTTGTGGCATTTTGCTGCAGAAATACCCTCGGGTGCCCCCTAGTGGCCAGCTTTGATACTGCAACACTGAAAATATTGATTTAAAAAAACAACCACGGGAATTTCAAAACCAAAGCATACTTCTCTTGCTACAAGATTGACCAAAGGTTGTCCTGAAGTCTGAACACATCCCCGTCAAAATCCCTAAAAGTTGCTTCAATGTTCCTTAAGGGTAATTTTTTAAAAATAACCGTTACCCACGAGTGAAACTTTAGGTGTATGTGTCTCGTGAATATGTTCTTGTGGTGGCTCAGTGGGCTAGCACACTGAAAAATGTCAGCTACAAAGTCGGCAGCTCAGCGGTTCGAATCCCGGGTGCTGCCACGCAGCGGAGCGAGCTCCCACTGTTCGCCCCAGCTCCTGCGAACCTAGCCGTTCGAACGCATGCAAATGCAAGTAGATAAATAGGTACCGCTGTAAAAAGCAGGAGGGTAAAACAGTGTTTCCTTGCAGCCATGCCGGCCACGTGGCCATGGACTTGCACAACGCTGGCTCTTCGGCTTGAATATGGAGATGAGCACTGCCCTTAGAGTCGGACACGACTAGCACGCATGTGCGGGGGGAACCTTTAACTTTACCTTAATATGTTCCTAATTGGTCATAGAGTGCTAACGTGTGTGTAACTTAGTCATCATCCATTACGTGTAGAACCCAACTTGGAAGTTTCATCTATGTAACTAGCTAATGATAGGTAGATGTAATGAGTTAGGGTTAGGGTTAGGGTTAGGTGTTCTGACTGCTGCAGGCCCCGAAATGGAATCCACCCCCCCCCATTTCTTAGTAGGAAGAAAGGAGAGGAAAGAGAGATCAGAGTTGTCTATGATTGTGGTCTATATCACAGTTGTGGAGGGTTGGTCTTAAACAAGCTATCGCCCAGTTTTCAAAACATCTGTTCCTGTAGGAGATTAAAGTTGCTAGTATAGCTCTGTTGATACGGATCAAGACAGCTGCCTATATAGATTTTGAACCAAGATGGGTGTCTGCCTTTTTTCTATTTCTCTTTGGACAGAATGACTACCACGACTGTCATGATGTTCTTCAAATAATGTCGCTTTTGCTATTGTGAAACTTAACAGCAGCCTGCTTCTCCTTTTTTTTTTTTTTGCGCCATTGCTCTTTTCGCCCTTCACATCCATCATCTGCCACGCTTCCCTTCCCTTCGCTGTAAGCTCAGCTCAGCTGCGCCCGGTCTTGTTCATGAAATAAAATAAAATAACGGCACTGCTAACAGATTGGCAAGTGACACCGCATTTACTGGAGTAATTTTAACAAGAGCCGACAGGTCCCTGGCTTCCAGGAACTTACAGTCGGAATCAGGACATTCAGGAGGGCAACAAGAAGGTAAAAGAGAGAGGGATATAAGCAAAAATGATTTTTTGGACGTGGGATTTAATTAAGGGTCGAAGGAGACACAAAGTGCAATGCATATTCCCTGTGATTCTCATCATTTCCTGCGCACAATTTCCTCAGCAATACGCACCTCGGACTTGCGAATCACACCAAGGATTGACCACAAAGCAAACCACGGCAAATGCAGGACGGATTTTTTTATGCTCGACGACAAGCAGACCTCGTTGACCCTTTAAGGGAGCACCTTTTCTAAATACGTACTAAGCACATTGCCCTGCTTGACTCCCCCCCCCCCCAGTGAAAAGTGAAGACAAGCCGCTCAATTTGACAGGGCCAAAGAGTCAAAGGTGCAAGTGCCAGGTATAAGGGACAGAAAAGAGAGAGGAAAAAAAATATTACCTGTAATATTCTTTCTCCACTTGCCGGGCATCCTTCTCCAAGGTTTGGTAGTCCTCTCCCGGCTCCCGGCCTAGGAGTGGCTCCCGGATATTGGGATCCAGATTGAACTTGATCTGGGAAAAGAGAGAAAGAGGGAGAGTAAAGCAGGCTGCAGAAACAGGGTGTTCTGTTCACACCAGTGGCTCCTCTCTCTCTCTCTCTCTCTCTCTCTCTCTGCTTGCCGGCCAGGGGAAGTTCTGGGTTGTCAACGATCTGGGCTTCCCCGAAATGAGCAAGGAGGCAAGGCACGTCTTCAGAAAAGAATAAAAGCAAAATTAGAAGAAGAAGAAAAAAGACCGAAGAGACGTGCAATCATGGGAATGAATCTCTGCCGTGGCAGCTTAACGGACCGAAAAGAGGAAGCCAGGGGGGATGAAGAAATTGGGCGTGTGTGGGGGAGCAAGAGAACAACAAGAAGAAAAATCTGTGGAGCTAGCGATGTGGAGAGTCCCTAAAGCAGATTATTGTTTTTATAACTTTCCATGGCTTTCTTTTGTTGGTGTGAAAACAAATAACATCTCCCACTCTGAAGTGCCCCTCGTTAAGTACACTAGGACCACCGGCAGGATTTGTATTCTGGGAGTCATGGTCCAAAACATCTGGAGGGCCGAAGGTTCGCCACCACTGGTTCACTCTGCCACCTAGTTCTGGCTTTTTAAAATCCATGGACGCCTGTCTTTTCCGCTGAATCCCCTTCCAACGAGCTGCTGATCTCCGGAGACGTTGGTTCCAACTTCCAGAAAGGGATACCCAGGAACCTGCCGTTCCCATCCCACTCAACGGGGTGGTTGCAGTGACAATCAGGACTTGGAAACTCTTTCTATGCTTAGGGAAACCCTTGGGTTTTAAAAAACACACACACACACAACCACGGAATTGGCACTCTCTGATGGTAGATTATTAGTCAGGGTCCCCCACCACAGCCACAGCAAATTCGTTGAATCCATTAGTTGGCCTGCGGCTCTCATTCAGGTCCTAAACTTAGACTGGGCTAGCTTTAAGACCCAGTGGAGGCTCCACCTGTGGAAGGAGGAAATTTTTATTTTCCTTATACACACCTGTGGAAGCATCTCCTGGCTTTAGGTGAGAGGTATATAAAGACTCCCTTAGCAAACTGTAGTAGGAGCCGTGGGTGCAGCATAGAATGGGAAAGTGTTTTTTTGCGTCGCAGGCCTGCGAGCTAGCCCGTTTTAAGGGGAAATTGTAAGTATCTCCTTCTTGCCAGACTCTTGTTGATCTAGAATCTCGCATATACCTGCCAACTTTTTCTGTTTTACGTGCCAGGAGCCAAACCGCCAACCACATTTTTAGTTATGATCCCTGTTGTAAGTAAAGGGTAAAAAGGCTCATAAAATTGCGGGGGTGGGGGGGTGAATACATCCCAAATAATTTTCCTAAATGTTTTACAAAGCATCCCCAGCATTTGACAGCATCTAGCGTCTTGTATATTGGCGACGACAGAAGCATGAAGATCACAGCAAATATGTAATTTCTCATTGGAGAATTCAAAAGGTACTCGGTATATTATTTGTTGTGCTGCCAGTTATTTCATGGTTTGAGCCTCCATTATTAAAAAAACAAACTTAAGATTGAAAGAATGCTATAAAAGTTGGGTCCCGCTTTAACAGAAAGGGGAGGGTAAAAATAATGTGAGCATATGTTAAAAAATAAACATATGTCCAAAAAAACAAACACCTGGAAGTTTAACAAGAAAAGATTCTACAGCCACCTGTCTGGGATGGTTTGAAGTCTCCTGCCTTAGGCAGGGGGTCAGACTATAAGATCTCTAAAGGTCCCTTTCAACACTATGATGCTTCTATGCTTCTATTCAATTCTATTAAATGTCTCTTAAAAGTCAATGTAAAAAAAATGCAAGCTTTTGAAAAATAACTGGAAAAGGATGATTAATTAGAGACAAACCTGATTCCGACTTCTTGTCTTGCTCCTGAAATGTGGTTTGGATTTGGCAAAAATGACCGAGTTTATTGCTGCTCCATGACTTATAAACCATGCTTCCCAAGCTCTTAAAAAAAAGGCAATTTCTGTGCGGAAAAAAAATGTTTTGTGAAAATGACAGCTCACATTTCTGCTTTTTAAGTAGACAGTTTTAACTGCTCCTCTTTTCCTCCTGATTTTAGTCCTTTTGCCTGTTTAATTTTTTTTAAAGGGGGTTTGGTAAAAATGGATAACTACTACAAATAACTTGAAAATAAGAAGTAAATTCCAATGTCCAATGTTCCTGAAGTGCTGTTCCAAAATTTGGGCATTCGAGTAGACCAGGCATGTCCAAACTTCGGCCCTCCAGATGTTTTGGACCACAAACTCCCACAGTCCTTTGCCATTGGAAATACAAGCTTAGAATTCTGGGAGTTTGTGGTCCAAAACATCTGGAGGGCCAAAGGTTGGACATGCCTGGAGTAGGCGAACTGATCCCAGTTACCAGCTTTGAAACAAGTGTTCCCAGTTCTCTTTGAATTGCCGTTTGAACATCGGCCAAATGGAAAGGCTTATTTGCATGCCATGGAAATCTTAAGATGCCTTTTCTTTTAAACTTCTTATTTTGGCAATCCGATCGCTGTGCTGTTCAGATTTCCCCACTCGGCGCGATCCTTTCGTGTTTGCAAAACCTGCGTCAGGTGCCCCGTAAACTTGTTTTGGGACTTCAGCCTTAAGGCTGCGTCTTTAGAGCGAAAGGATTTTAAAAACCAACACAAACACATTTTTATGGCTTCACGTTTCGGACCTGAAAGGAAAGAATTAAGGTTATCTTATCGTCTCGCTGGCTGTCAAGCGGGACAAACCAGTCGCTTCGAGCTGGAGCCACGAGGACGAGCCACGCGACAGGCAGCAGAGGGAAGCAAAGCCATTTGGGTGGAGAGGACGTGGGTAAAGATGGCTCGAGAAAGTAAGCCCAGCTGCGTTTTCCAACACCACTTTCCAATAACTAGTTTTCCGATCCCTGTTTGGTTTGCTCCTAAAACAATAAGTTTTTGAGTTTTTGGAAGGAAAAACCAAACAGAAAAGATGACTCACGGACAAAGTTGTCCCCTCTAGTCTCACCCCACCTCTTCCTTCTGTATGCATGCAATGTGGTGACACTGGTCTGGCCAAATCAAGCCAGGATGAAGCAAGTGTTGGGGAAGGATTTTTTTTCAAAAGAGCAAAAATTAATAATTTTTAAAAAATATATATATATTTAAAAAAATTATTAATTTGTGGCCAGAGACGAGCCTCTTTGAAAAGCATACTGAACAATTCTCTTTTTCTTTCTTTGCTCCAGGTGAATGCAAATATTAAATTGAAGATGAATAACAATAGGCATCTGATCTGACTGAAGTGCAATAGAGCTGGCGTTTGTGGGGAATCTTCCATTCCGAAGTAGACGGATTTGGAAACATAAAATGTCCGTGCTCCAAGCTCCAAGTAAGTAACCTTGGTTTGCTGTTTGGAGGTTCTGAGCAGGATTCTAGGCAACCAATAATTTACCGTTAAGACAGTCATAATCTTTGTCCGCCTTTATGTCTCTCTCGCTAAGCATCTGGCAGCTTTTCGCAAGATTCTGCCATATTTTGAAGGGTATATACAGTAGGACCCCCGTATCCACTGATTCAGTTATCCACGGTGGGCAGAGGAAAAAAAATTAAATCATTCAGCAGCCACAAAGCAAGCTATTGTCACAAACAGCAGCTGTAAAGCAAGCTATTGTCACAAACAGCAGCCATAAAGCAAGCTACTTGTCAGGAAACAGCTGTTTGGGGGTGGGTGGGCAGGCGTTCTCTCTTATCCACGGTTTTCAATATCCACAGGAAGGCCTGGAACCAATCCCCAGCGGATACTGGGGTCTTACTGTACTTGGGTTTTCCCACACATTCCTAGAGTGTTTTTCCACAGGGTATTGACATTCCCTATTCATCATTTTAAAAATCCAGCCATGTATGTAAAATAATGCTGGGTACCCCTAGAATCTAGGACGGCTTTGCTCGTGGGATAAAACCTGAGGGATGAAGGTGAATTTCTGGGTTTCCGACACTGGCTACTGAATACATGGTGTGGCAGCCTTCCTTCAAAAACCACCCCGGTGGTTGAGGACTGGGGCTGTGGAGCCAGCGGCCAGGGGTTCGATTCCCCACTGCTGTGTCGCTGTGGCAGGGGTTGGACTAGATGACCCACAGGGTCCCTTCAGGCTCGGGAGTTCTAGAATGACATACAATAGAAGGGTTTGAGGTGATTTACGAAGGGGGAATGGAGGCTTTCCCTGCCCTGTTCAAATCTGTGGGGACCAGTTGTTCTCACAGTCTGGGTCAAAAAGCCCTCAGGCACAAAATACTATATACACTGTGTGTGTGTGTGTGTGTGTGTGTGTGTGTGTGTGTGTGTGTGTGTGTGTGTGTGTGTGTGTGTGTGTGTGTGTGTGTGTGTGTGTGTGTGTGTGTGTGTGTGTGTGTGTGCAGTCCAAAAAGCCCTCAGGCACAAAATACTATATATTCTGTGTGTGTGTGTGTGTTTGTGTGTAAAGTCCAAAAAGCTCTCAGGTACAAAATACTATATATTCTCTCTCTCTCTCTCTCTCTCTCTGTGTGTGTGTGTGTGTGTGTGTGTGTGACATCCAAAAAGCCCTCAGGCACAAAATACTATATACACTCTGTGTGTGTGTGTGTGTGTGTGTGTAAAGTCCAAAAAGCTCTCAGGTACAAAATACTATATATTCTCTCTCTCTCTCTCTCTCTCTCTGTGTGTGTGTGTGTGTGTGTGTGTGTGACATCCAAAAAGCCCTCAGGCACAAAATACTATATACACTCTGTGTGTGTGTGTGTGTGTGTGTGTGTGTCTGTGTGTGTATGCGTGCGTGTGCGTGTGTGCGTGAAGTCCAAAAAGCCCTCAGGCACAAAATACTATATACTCTCTCTCTCTATGTGTGTAAAGTCCAGTATTCACTCCTTTTTTTTCCGGTAGAATTTTAAAAAAAATTAGGTTTGAGAGAACGCCCCACCAGCATTTTCTCTCTCTCTCTCTCTCTTGGGTAGAATTAAAAACAATGATTAGGTTTGAGAGGATGCCCCACCGTTTGAGTCTTATAAACTCAAAATGGCGACGCCTCTGCTGCCGTTTCAAGGGTTTGGTCCTTTTCGCTCCCTAAGCGCCTTTTGCTTTCTTCTCTCTCTGTGCCAGATGACCAAGACACGCCGCTGGCGCAAGCAGGCGAGGCGGGTTATTTGGCCTGCCGGAACGTTCCGGAAGCCCGCCCTGAACCCCAGAGGCGTGCAAGAGCGGAACGTGGAGCTCCTTGGACGCCCTCGCAAGTTCCTTCGGACGCCCTCCCTGGGGTGTCCTTGGCGGCCGTTCTGGGCGCCGTGTTCGTCGTGGTCTCCTCCCTCCTGATCCACCACAATGGCCGACGGGTCCACTTTGGCGCCTGTGGGGTCGTGAGGCCGAGCCACGGAGAGGGCGCCCCAGGGCTGTGGCACCTCCTCGACCCGAATCAGCCCCAGGTTATATGGCGGTCTCCCGAACGTGGCACACAGTTGCGGCCCAACGGACCTCGGTCCGGTGGCCGTGGGCCTTGGGTGGCAATGGTGGCCGGAGATGCTGGACGCCCCTTCTTGTGTCTCGTGAAAGTCCCTTTTCGTGGCACAGTGGTTAAATGTCTGTACTGTAGGTAAAACTGTACTGACGACCTGGGGGTTCAATCCCTGGTAGGAGGCTCAAGGTTCACTCGGCCTTCCATCCTTCCGAGGTCGGTAAAATGAGTACCCAGCTTGCTGGGGGGGGGGGCAATGTGTAGCCTGCACTCTGTAATTAAAAATTGTAAACCGCCCAGAGACTACTTGTAGTGGTATGGGGCGGTATATAAGCAGAACTTTTCCATTCAAAGGGGATTCTCCGCAGGTTGGATTCGTTGAACTTCCCTGGAGGGCCTCCTTCCGGGATCAGATCCGTCATCCCTCCGCCACCGAGGTCAATTTGGGACGGTGCCTTGTCCCTTGACCGTGCCTTTGTAGCGTTTGATAAGGGAGTAGAAAATATGTTTTAAAATTCATGTGTTGTTTATCCCAGGTAGCTGTCTTCAGGTTCGCTCAGCCTTCCATCCTTCCGAGGTCGGTAAAACGAGTACCCAGCTTGCTCGGGGTGCGTGCAATGTGTAGCCTGCACACTATAATTAAACTGTAAACTGCCCAGAGATTACTTTGAAGTGGTACGGGGCGGTATATAAGCAGAACGCTTTGCTTTTTTATGGCGAGTTCCTTCTGCTGAATAGGCCACGATATGCTAAGCAGGGATTGGATGCATTGTTTCTACACGGAGGGAGAAGTTAATGGTTAGGCATACCATATAACTGTGGTGGCAAACCTTCGGCACTCCAGATGTTTTGGACCACAATTCCCAGAGTTCCAAGCCTTTCCTGCCGACAAGGGACTGTGGCAGTTGTGGTCCAAAACATCTGGAGTGCCGAAGGTTCGTCATCACTGCCATATAAGGTTAAGTTTTACATTCTGCGTCGGTGATCGACAGATTGTATGCCTTCCGTGTAGCCAGGATTGACTAGAGGTGTCAGGTATATTAACTTTGAACACGTGTTGCTTGGACAGATTCCGCGCCTTGAGCGCCGTTCTCTCCATAACTGCAGTTATGTTAATAAAGGTATTTCGCTTTCTGCAAATCTCCGTTGTTTGTGTTTCCATTCTGGGTAAGGCACACACATAACCATTTGGTGTCAGGCGTGGGATCGCATCCTTTCGGACCAGAGCAAGGGCCTCTCTGCTTGTTCGACCACAAAACAGACAAAGACTTGGGAACGGGTGCAGGCACCTTTGCTTTAATATTTCTGGAAAGGAACAAACAGGCAAAACAGGTACCTCTGTCCATCAGAGAAGGGGCGCTGACCCCAACGACAAGCAGAGCGGCTGCGGGGAGGGGGGGGAAATCCCTCGGCTACCACCCTGGGCCTTCTCAGGGAGGGATATGAGGCGGATCTCGAGGCCAGGAACCCAAGCCTCTCCCGGGCAGACTCTGGAGGGCCTTTCCCCCGCCTCTAGCTGTCACGTGAAATGGAAATTACAAAAATAGACACTCTGGAAATGTTGCTAAAACTCGGCTCGTCATGTCCGGGGATTGGGGCACATCTATAGGCACAGATTCAGAAGCTGCAGCCAACGAGCCACGTTCCCCAGGTGGGAGCCGCCAGAGGCAGATGAAGGGAGCCGTCAGCAAGAACACCACGGCCACCGTCCCACGCTCCGTGGACGCCGGGGACTGTTTCCCCGAGAGCCTTTCGTGGTCACAGGAGGTGGGAAGGGCCCGCCCGGCGGACGCGACCAGCCCTACTCTGCCGTCCACAGCTTGAAGGTCCGGTCGTAAGAGCAGGTGGCGATCAGCTGCCCGTCCAGGGAGATGTCCAGGCCCATGACTTTACCCTCGTGGCCCGCCAGGGTTTTCAGCGGGGACCAGCCCGGATGCGTCCAGACCTTGGCGGTGTTGTCGTAGGCCCCGGTGAGAAGGAAGCTGCCATGATTCGCTAGGGAGAGGAGGAGAGGGAGAGAAGAACAGGCGAGGCTGGGCTGGGTGTGAAAAGACGAGAGTAGCTCCCAAACATAGCTCTCACTCATTTCTGCCATGTTCTCTACGCAGCTGGGATGGTCCAAGCCAGCAGCGGGGCAATCACATTGCCACGGCGGCGCAAGGAGGAGGGAATGGCTCAGAAGGGGAGCAGGAAGAGCGGCAGGTCACAGTCTCTGTGATGCAGCTGTGGGGGTGGGAGGAGGATGAGGATGGAAGGGTGGGAGGAAGGAATTCTCCAGGTGGGAGAAGAGGGGGACGTCACCACACAAAAGAGGTGGGCATACCCATGTCCCCGCCCCTCGCTGTCCCCTCCACTCCTCTTCCTCCGCTCTGCACCAACAACTCAATTGGTCACAAGACAGTGGCATGCTGATCATCTGGCCGGTAGGGTGAGCAGGGGACTGTGCCATGGCCCTTGAGCTGCCCCGCTCGGCTGAGACAGTGGGCTGGCAGACCCAGAGCTTTGCTGGGGCAGTGGTGGTCCTTGGGGTGGGGGAGGTAGAGCTGGAGAATTTATCCCCTCACATTTTTTATTGATGGCTGGCGGGCTACTTTTGAACTCTTCGCGGGCTAACTGGTAGCCTCCCGTCTACCTGTTAGGCAGGCCTGTCCTATTTGATGCCAAATTCCAAGCCGGTGACCGAAGCGGGCTTTCTATCTGAGCGATCCGAGACTTACGTTCAAACCTCACCCCCGTCACCAGGTTCTGATGGGCAGGGATGGTGTAGATGCACCGCCTCTGGCGGAGGTCCCAGACTTTACAGGTGTTGTCCCCGCTGCCGGTGGCAATGTGGTAACTGCCAGGAGAGAAAGAAAGGGGGGGAACTCAGGGGAGGTCTTAGGCCAGGCATGCCCAAACTTCGCCCCTCCTGATGTTTTGGACTGCAATTCCCAGAATTCTAAGCTTGGATTGTCAACGACAAAGGACTGTGGGAGTTGCGGTCCAAAAAATCTGGGGTGCCTATGCAGGTGTGGCCAAACTTCGGCCCTCCTGATGTTTTGGACTGCAACTCCCAGGATTCTAAGCTTAGATTGCCAAGGACAAAGGACTGTGGGAGTTGCGGTCCAAAACATCTGGAGGGCCGAAGTTTGGACATGCCTGGCTTAGGCCAACGTTATGACTCTCTTGACGCTCACGGGTGGGTGGCAAGCCGGCTCTTACCCGTTGGGAGAGAAATTGATCCCGTAGATTTCTTTGAGGTGGCCTTCCAAAAACATGATGCAACGCCCTGTCCGTAAGTCCCACACGCGGCCAAAGGCATCGAGGCCGCTGGAAGGAAGGAAGATATACCATATTAACACACGCAAAGATACAGGCGGCAGCCAAAGAGGCTTCTGGGAATGGAGGCCGACGAAACACACATGCAGGAACACCTGGGGGAGGCGGCCTCAACACCACCGCCACCTTGCCATGGGTAACAGGGAGGTTTGTGTTGCGAAAGCACAGCGCTTGGGTTTGGTGAGCGGACCCGAGAACTAAGCTATCTGTCCAATCCCCTTTTGACGGCATCCAGGCCACATGCCATCACCACATCCTGTGGCAGGGAGTTCCACAGACTAACAACGCACTGGTTTGCCACTGATCGACCTGAATTCTGGCCGGACTGTAGCAAGGTGCAACATTCCCAATTTTTTTTTTTTTTATCCACCGGGGAAGGGTTTCAAGACACCTGTGGATGCTGGAAAACATGGATAATAGCAAACACCTATTTCTAGAAGTTTAATTTACGGATTCCTTCCTCGTAGGTGAGACAAACTGCTTCTGGTGATTGTTTCATTGACTACAGCCCCCCCCCCCCACGATTAAGTGGATCAGCAGGTCCTGATTCCGCAGATACGGGGATCTTACTGCATATTCAAGTGGGAGTTTCTGGAAATCAAAACGTGGACAGGGCCTTCTACAACAGTGTTTTTCAACCTTTTTTGGGCAAAGGCACACTTGTTTCATGAAAAAAATCACGAGGCACACCACCATTATAAAATGTTAAAAAATTTAACTCTGTCCCTTTTGGTGACTCGAGTCGTGACGTCCTCTTCTCTCCGCTGCTGCGCACACTGTGCTCGGGCGGGAAGGAAGTCGGAAGATGATGTCCTACTGTGATAGGTCCAGGATGGAGTCTTGACCAATCACAGCCAGGACATCAGAAAAGTGGAGGGTGTCCCCCTGTGGAGCGCCAATCGGCGCCCCTGCTGGCCGAGGGTGGGGTCAAAAACCCCACTCCTTCATACCCAGGACACAGTCCGGCGCCTGCCTAGTGGGCGAAAATTTGACATTTTTTTTTTAAATCTTTAGAATTTTTCAATTTTTCCAAAGGCACACCAGGCAACATCTCGTGGCACACTAGTGTGCCGCGGAACAGTGGTTGAAAAACACTGTTCTACAAGACCAAAAAAAAAAAAAAAAAAAAAGCTCCAGGCTCCCTCTTCGAACATTTTACGCCCGGCAAGGCAAGGGGAAGCACCCTTCGCGGCCGACGGCACAGGGCTTGCGTCAAAAGAGCCTTAGAGGAGACAGGGCTTCTACAGGCAAGGAGCATTACCCAGTGGCAGACAGGGAGCCATCCATGTGGAAGGTGATGTCGTAGACTCCTTTGCTGTGTCCCTCCTGGTGCAGGATCTCCTCCTGGGCTTCCAGGTCCCACAAGCGCCACGAGTGGTCGTAGCTGTGGATAACAAGTTTCAAAGAACCATTAAGGGCTTATGCGTTTCCAGAAGGCTTCTGGATATGATAGCTATGTTTAAATATTTGAAAGGATGTCCTATTGAAGAGGGAACAGGTTTGTTTTCCATGGCTTTAGAGACTAGGACTCGGGGCAATGGTTTCAAATGACAGGAAAAGAGATTCCCTTTGAACATTCAGAAGAACTTCATGACAGTCAGAGCTATTCGGCAGTGGAAGATGCTGCCACGGAGGAGGGTGGTGGAGTCTCCTTCTTTGGAGGTTTTTAAACAGAGGCTGGATGGACATCTGTCGGAAATATTCTGGTGGGGGTTCCTGCATGGCAGGGGATTGGACTAGATGGCCCTTGAGGTCTCTTTCAACTCTATGATTCTATGATTCTATGCGGTCAAAGACCCGATTTAAGAGCACGAAAGGAAAATTGGTAGAAACAAACAAATAAAACCAATTTGTAATACAAAATGTTAAAATACAAGCTAAAACCAGGACATGTTAAAATGCAGAGAACCGTAAGACCCAGTACTAAGGGAAATCAGTAGCATAACTGAGATGTAGCTTATTTTTAAACTTGACCACGGAAGCAAAAAATTTAGCCACAGATTCCGTGTTTAGTTGATTTTTGCCTGCCAATAATTGTGACAAATGCTCTGTTTTTGATCTACCAGGACACTTCTTCAACATTGGCACAATAAATCTGTTACGTTCTTCTATATAAAAACATCAATTCAAGACTTTTAGAATTTAAAAATAGACTGAAAGCCTGCAGCAGGGTTGGGACTCCTATTATGACCAAATTGCCACCCTCTCTCACATTGTACTTTAATAACTCCTGGATTTTCCTTGTCCGTCTCCAGGGCATAGGATCTTCACAAGATGATGCTACAAAGGCGGGCGGGAGGGAAGAAAGAGCTTACCAGGTGGTGCCCAAGAACCGCCCGGAGGGATGCCACGCCACCCGCGCCACTCTCACGGTGTGGCCCTCTATGTCAGCCACCGGCTCGTCGCTGAAAGAAAAAGGAAGATACCCCGAGTGAGGGTTAACGGGAACACCTGCTGCCATTAAAAGGCTGGCCGTTAGAAGGTGACAACGGTCCATGCTGACGAGAAAAGGGTGACGAGGGGCTTAACGAGGAAACGGCCAGAGCTGGTTTAAGTCAGCTTCCTATGTCCTCTGAGCAGAGCTAGGGTGCTTTTGGCATCTGCACACGTCTGCTGAATTAGGGATTCGTTTACCAACATAAACCCCCGTCGCTGCCAGTGACCGTATTAGGTAGGGAAAAAAAATCTACCCCGAGGGATCAATTAGAGACAGTCTGTTTGCCTACATGCTCTCTCTCTCTCTCTCTCTCTCTGTCTGTCTGCCTCTCTCATTCTCTGCCCTCTGGATGTGTCACAGACAGAATCAGCCACACCCCCCAGCCCATCCCGAGTCACGGCACTGCAGTTGTAAGAAAAAGCCAGTTTCTCTTCCTTAAAGGTAAAGTTAAAGGTTCCCCCCGCACATGCATGCTAGTCGTGTCCGACTCTAGGGGCGGTGCTCATCTCCGTATTCAAGCCGGAAGAGCCAGTGCTGTGCAAGTCCGTGGCCATGTGGCCGGCATGGCTGCAAGGAAACACTGTTTTACCTTCCTGCTTTTTACGGCGGTACCTATTTATCTACTTGCATTTACATGCTTTCAAACTGCTAGGTTGGCAGGAGCTGGGGTGAACAGCGGGAGCTCGCTCCGCTGCGTGGCAGCACCCGGGATTCGAACCGCTGAGCTGCCAACTTTGCAGTCTACAGTTTCGGTGCCTTAGTCCACTGAGCCACCACGCCCCCTTCTCCTCCTTAGGCGGACATTAAAGGTGCACAACCCAGGATAAGGTATTGCAAGATGGCTACCCAGGGCAGAGCAGCGGTGCCAATACCTGTGTCCTTCTCCGTGTTTAAGTCACAGACAAAAACAGGTTGGTTTCTGTTTTTGACATTCAACCAAAATCAGTTGCTTGCACTCATTATGACGTTCCCTGCTTTCCCTGGGATGTCCGGTGCTTTAAATCAGTCTGTGGCGCCGTGGTTAAATGCCTGTCCTGCAGGTAAAACTGTGCTCACGACCTGGGGGTTCAATCCCAGGTCGCCGGCTCAAGGTTCACTCAGCCTTCCATCCTTCCAAGGTTGGTAAAATGAGTATGCTTCATGGTGCTGTGGTTAAATGCCTGTCCTGCAGGTAAAACTGTGCTCATGACCTGGGGGTTCAATCCCAGGTCGCCGGCTCAAGGTTCACTCAGCCTTCCATCCTTCTGAGGTCGGTAAAATGAGTACCCAGCTTGCTGGGAGCAGGGGGGCAATGTGTAGCCTGCATACTGTAATTAAAAACCGTAAACTGCCCAGAGACTACTTGAAGTGGTATGGGGTGGTATAGAAGCAGAACACTTTGCTCCTGAAGACAGCTGATAAAGACCCTAGACTTCAAGCGCCCGGCCTGACCTCTCGAGACTCCACAGCTTGACGGAGCCGTCCGCAGCGCACGAGGCCAGGTTCACGTCCTTCTTGTCCAGGGAGATGGTCGATTTGGGGTGGAAGACGACCGCCCCGACATTGGTGTCGTGCCCTTGACAACAGAAGAGGATGTCAGCCAGCGGGAGAGCACAACAGTTGGGAGATTCGCTGTTTAACACCGATGCTTCCCTCCTTGGAAAGGAAGGAAGGGAAGGTGATTTGAGCGGACAAAACATTCCTACCTCGCAAAGTGTGGACGAGATTACAGTCCGGCACTGACCACAACTTGCAGAGGCCACTCCTGGGGACGGAAAGGATTTGAACATTGTTAGTTTTTGTTTTGTTTTTGCCTTTACAAATCACTTCTCCCTTTCTGGTTTAAAAACCACATCCACAGGCTCACTAATAGTGAATAGATATGAATCTATAGATTCACAAAGACCTTATAAATACTTATAACCTTGTAGCTTTAATGTAAAGTTGTCTGTTAATGCTGTAAGACCGGGGTGTCCAAACTTCAGCCCTCCGGACATTTTGGGCCACAACTCCCATAATTCCAAGCCTAGATTGCCAATGACAAAAGACTGTGGGAGTGGTGGTCCAGAACATCTGGAGGGCCAAAGTCTGGACACCGATGCTGTACGATGTCCTTCAATTCCTTGTTCTCAATTCCTTGAACATGTCTTAATTGTACTGGACAGCATATTATCCCTCATTACTGTAAGCCGCCTTGGGTCCTTTTCCAAGGAGAAAGGCAGGGCATAAAACAAACAAACAAACAAACAAACATCCAACCATAACCACCACCATATGTATTGCACTGTGTTCCTTTATATATACGCTACATGAAGAAGTACCAAAAATGATCATAGTTACGTATCAGAAAGTATGAAGGCCCCTAAGAGTTCGATTTAGACCAGGGGTCCTCAACCTAAGGCCCCGGGGCCAGATGCCCCCCCCCAAGGTCCTGAATCCGGCCCCTGGGACCAATTGCAACCCCCCCACCACCACCTACCCCCTGTTTTGTGAGCAAGCCAGCCTCCGCAGCTGCTTTTGGACTGGGATCCGGCCCCCAGTGGTGCCTGGGTGGTGGTGGACCGGCCCGCTGGTTGAAAACTTTGAGGACCCCTGATTTAGACTGACAAGAAAAGCCTCTATCTCCAATATGTTCTTGGTTTCTCACTCTATGCACCCCTTGCGTTTCGCCTGTGCAAACGGGAGGAAATGGCAGGGGAACTACTTGATGGAATACAAAGCCAACGAAAAATCCCTTACCAACAAGCTGTCGCCAGGAGCTTGGAGTTAGGACTGAAGTGGCAGAAAGAGATTGGCCGATCGTCCCCGATTTGGCTGCAGAAATTGTTCAGAGACTGAAAGGAGACAAAAATGCCCAAACTCACCGAGAAATGAAATCATCAAGGGTGAAACGAAGGATGAAAGAGATGCAAGAGTTCTGGAAACTTAAAAAAAAACAACCCACCCCGTTCAGGTTTCCAATCCAGACTGCCTCCTTCTTTCCCTCCAAATTGCTCAAGAAGTATGACGGGTGTCAAAAGGGTGAAATCTTAACCTGCCTTTCTAAACACGTTGCAGGCCAGTTTCCCCGAACAGCGCAGGCTCTGACTGCCAGCTGCCACTGAGGGCTTTTATTTTATTTATTTTTAAAGTACTTCTTACCCCGCCTTTCTCCTCGGAAAAGGAAGCAGAGGTGTTAGCGTCCTTTGGGCTGCCGAGAGTGAACCTAAGGCCTCCCGTAAGGACACCGGCTGCTCTGCCATCAATTTGTAGGCCAGGCATTTCGCAACGAGACAACGCACACATTTGGGGCCCGCCTACCCTCAGAGATTTGTGCAGCTCCTGTTTCTGGGATGTTCGCGTGGCCTCCGGGACCTCCTTCATCAACCGGGCTTCCTCCAATCGCCTCATCGCCCTGGGGGCAAAACCAGAAAACTTAACGCCTTTCCCGCAGTGAAAAAGCAGTAGATTTTTACGGCGACTCTTTTCAGATTGACCATAAGAACATAAGAAGAGCGATGCTGGATCAGACCAAAGGCCCATCTGGTCCAGCTTCCTGTATCTCACAGCGGCCCCACCAAACGCCTCTGGGAGCGCATGAGACTAGATCTCTGTCTCCTGATGCCACTCCCCGGCATCTGGCCCTTGAAGTACCCCCGGTTTTAAGCCTGGAGATGACACATCTCCATCATGGTTTGTCACTTGTGATGGACTTTTCCTCCAGGAATCTGTCCAATCCTCTTTTGAAGGCATATGCCATCACCACCTCCTGTGGCAGGGATCCTTCCCTCCTCTCTCTCTCTCTCTTTCTCTGTGTGTGTGTGTGTGTGTGTGTGTGTGTGTGTGTGTGTGAGAGAGAGAGAGAGAGAGAGAGAGAGAGAGACAGAGAGAGAGAGACAGAGAGATGGGACTAAGCAGCTTGCCAAAAGCCACACAGAGCTGGTTCTTCTCCAAGGCCTAAAACCCCACACCCTCATCCAGGAACAATAGACCTATCACACTCTCGTCTATATGTGCAAAAGTATTTTACGGCACCAACCCCTTACCGAGGGAGGGAATAGTTGGCTATCCACATCCTGGCTGTCTTCAGGCTGTTTGGCCCCTCGTGGTACCAGGTCTGCTGATACTAAGTAAAAAAAAAAGCACAGGACACCGATGAGATCCAATTAGTATTCCCGTTTGGGTTTTTATAAAGCCGGCCAAATCATGGTCCAGGAAAGTCAGCCGGGGCAACATTCCAGCCAGGGGGGCAGGTAGAAAAACCAACAGATAAAAATAAATAAAAATTTCCCACGGGCGCAACACGTTTCCTAATGCATTTACCTCCTCTTTGGATTTCTTGGCTTTTTCGTCCTCTTTCTTGGTCTTCTTCAAGGCATCTGTGCCAACCACTGAAAGGATATTCCGCAGCCTACCATGAAATGATGTCCAGTTTAAGGGTTGTTGTTTTTTGCCTCTCTTTCCAGAGACAAAAAGAACAAGAACGGGCTTGACGAAAGGCAGAGGGGCAATCCTTTCTCACCTCTCCCTCCTCTCTGCGGGCCCTTCTCCGAAAAGGGTGATGGGCTCCCCAAGGGCCCGCAAGCAGGCTTTCACTTCCGAATCATCCGTGGAAACGTTGATCTGCCTGGCGCGTTTCCGGCGCTCGAATTCCGCTAGCACTTCCGCCTGACGTTCGCTGATGTGGTCTTCCAGGTCAAACACTTCACCTGATCATGGAAGGAAGAGGGAACGCGGTGCTGGGTTGCCCCTGAGGTAGGCGAACACTCTTGCAACCAGGGGAGCTAACGACAGGAACGTACCCGGCGTAGGATGCTAGTCAAACCTATCTGGCAGTTAAGATCTAGCCATGGGGCCCTTTTGAAAGAGCCATCCCTCAAGGAGGTGAGAGGGATGGCTTGTAGATATAGGGCCTTTTCGGCAGCTGCCCCCAGATTATGGAATGCCCTCCCGAGTGAGACCCGCCTGGCGCCGACGTAGATTTATTTTTATTGTTATATTTATATCCTGCTTATCTTCTGAACAGAACTCTAAGCGGCGTACAACAGGCGACCAAGCGCCGAAACAAGAGATAATTTATAATACAACAAAATCAACAAATAATAACAACTATACAACAATACATGCAATGAATATATTTATTTATTTACATGACATTTCGGTGCCAGGTAAAAACCTTCCAGTTGCAGAAGGTCTTTAACTGATACAACATAAATTGTGGTGTCCTGGTGGAATTTTTAGTGTACTGTATTTTAACGTATTTCAATTGTATTGTATTGCATTTTCATGTTTAATTGGTTTTAATAGTTCATTTTAATTTTGAACTGTAAAAGACCTTTGGGTAGTGGGCGGCATATAAGTTCTATGTATGTATGTATGGCATGTATGTGTGTCTATCTATCCATCTATCTATCTATCTATCTATCTATCTATCTATCTATCTATCTATCTATCTATCTATCTATCTATCTATCTATTTATCTATGCCTTCCTTCTTTTCTATCTATCTATCTATCTATCTATCTATCTATCTATCTATCTATCTATCTATCTATCTATCTATCTATCTATCTATGCCTTCCTTCTTTTCTTTCTATCTATCTATCTATCTATCTATCTATCTATCTATCTATCTATCTATCTATTTATGCCTTCCTTCTTTTCTATCTATCTATCTATCTATCTATCTATCTATCTATCTATCTATCTATCTATCTATCTATCTATCTATCTATCTATCTACATACTGTATATTTGCATGTACATTGTGTATGTATGTGCAGTATGTACGTATGTACACATGTACATACATACTTATGAATAGCATGTATGTATAAATCAGTAATAAGCATGATCTCTAAGCCCCTGAATGAACCAACACATCCAACTATCGCAGCCCCACCTGGATCATCACATGATTTGTTTCCAGCAGCCAGCTTTCCTCAGGACCACCCTTTCAAGGACAAACGCTTACCACTGGTGATATTGATGTTGCCAGCCTCGATCGCTGCTTTGACCGCCTCCTTGCCCAGCATTCCCGACTCTCCCCTGAGAAGACGCTCGCGCTCCTTCTCCTCCAGGCTCCCATAGAAAATGGGTCCCTTCTTGGCCGGGGGGCCACCTCCGTCGTCTGATGCTTTGGTCTTCCCTCCCTGCAAGGAGGAAACTTGTTGTCAGGAGAAGAAC